>CM049371.1:30163356-30476469 GCA_026937815.1 Etheostoma perlongum
TTTAGCTCTTTCCACAGATTCTCGATTGGATTCAGGTCTGGACTTTGACTTGGCCATTCTAAGACCTGGATACGTTTATTTGTGAACCATTCCTTTGTGGATATTGCTGTCTGTTTGGGATCATTGTCTTGTTGGAAGATAAATCTCCGTCCCAGTTTCAGGTCTTTTGCAGACTCCAACAAGTTTTCATCCAGAATGGTCCTGTATTTGGCTGCATCCATCTTCCCCTCAATTTTAACCATCTTCCCTGTCCCTGCTGAAGAAAAGCAGGCCCAAACCATGATGCTGCCACCACCATGTTTGACAGTGGGGATGGTGTTTTGAGGGTGATGAGCTGTGTTGCTTTTATGCCAAACATATCGTTTTGCATTGTGGCCAAAAGGTTCGATTTTGGTTTCACCTGACCAGAGCACCTTCTTCCACATGTTTGGTGTGTCTCCCACGTGGCTTGTGGCAAACTTTAGACAATACTTTTTATGGATATCTTTGAGAAATGGCTTTCTTCTTGCCACTCTTCCATAAAGGCCAGATTTGTGCAGTGTACGACTGATTGTTGTCCTATGGACAGACTCTCCCACCTCAGCTGTAGTTCTCTGCAGTTCATCCAGAGTGATCATGGGCCTCTTGGCTGCATCTCTGATCAGTCTTCTCCTTGTCTGAGCTGAAAGTTTAGAGGGACGGCCAGGTCTTGGTAGATTTGGAGTGGTCTGATACTCCTTCCATTTCAAAATGATCGCTTGCACAGTGCTCCTTGGGATGTTTAAAGCTTGGGAAATCTTTTTGTATCCAAATCCGGCTTTAAACTTCTCCACAACAGTATTACGGACCTGCCTGGTGTGTTCCTTGGTCTTCATGATGCTCTCTGCACTTTCAACAGAGACCTGAGACTATCACAGAGCAGGTGCATTCATACAGAGAATTGATCACACACAGGTGGATTCTATTTATCACCATCAGTCATTTAGGACAACATTGGATCATTCAGAGATCCTCGCTGAACTTCTGGAGTGAGTTTGCTGCACTGAAAGTAAAGGGGCCAAATAATTTTGCACGCACCACTTTTCAGTTTTTTATTTGCTAAAAAAAGTTTAAAATATCCAATAGATTTCGTTCCACTTCACAATTGTGTCCCACTTGTTGGTGATTCTTCACAAAAAATAAAAATTTTATATCTTTATGTTTGAAGCCTGAAATGTGTCAAAAGGTTACAAAGTTCAAGGGGGCCGAATACTTTCGCAAGGCACTGTATATGTGTGTATATATATATATATATATATATATATATATGTGTATATATATATATATATATATATATGTGTATATATGTGTATATATATATGTATATATGTATATATATATATATGTGTATATATGTATATATATATATATGTGTATATATGTATATATATATATGTGTATATATGTATATATATGTATACATGTATATATATATGTATATATATATATATATATATATATAGATAATACGGTAAGCGTACCTGACTCATTTCCGTTTCCAGTGCTTGTGTGTTGCTGCTCACTAAATACCAGTTCTGTTTGTTAGATTTGCTACTACAGCGGCTAACTGTCCACTAAACAATTATTCTTATAGTAGTTCTGCCTAAGCACTCACAGATATTTTCATTTTTAAGCGACTTTCGTTAAATAACAGCTGTTTTTAACGCTTGGTAGCTAACGCTACCGTACTTTCGCTTAGCTGCTAGCAACTTTAGCTTAGCAGTTAGCCATGTCGTCTCTCTCTCCTACTTTCTCTTGCTCGGTGTGTGCGATGTTTAGTTACTCCTCTGCATCCTTTAGCGACAATGGTATGTGTAACAAGTGTAGTTTATTTATGGACGTGGAGGCGAGGCTTAGTGAGTTAGAAGTCCAGATCCGCACCATGATAGATCAGTCGTTAGCTACTGTAGCTAGCCACCCCCCGGTAGCCGGTGCGGGCCGGCCTGAGCCTGAGTTAGCCTCTGGTAGCCGTCCCCCGGCAGCTCCTGAGCAGCCAGGAAAAGGTTCCTGGGTGACTGTTCGTGGCAAAAGTAGTAAGCTTTCAAGGGCCACGGACCACCAGCAGCCTGTTAGCGTTTCTAACAGATTTTCCCCACTCAGCGATACACCCGCTGAGAAACCAACTCTGGTTATCGGCAGCTCCATTTTGAGAAACGTGAAGTTAGCGAAGCCAGCAGCCATAGTTAAGTGCATCCCGGGGGCTAGAGCGGGCGACGTTGAGTCTTATTTGAAACTGCTGGCTAAGGATAAACGTAAATACAGTAAGATTGTTATTCACGTTGGTGTTAATGACTCCCGGTTACGCCAAACGGAGGTCACCAAGATTAATGTTGAATCGGTGTGTACATACGCAAAGTCAATGTCGGACACCGTAGTTTTCTCTGGACCCCTGCCAAATCTAACCAGCGATGACATGTATAGCCGCATGTCATCATTTCGCCGCTGGCTGTCGAGGTGGTGTCCAGATAATGATGTGGGCTTTGTGGATCACTGGCAGTCTTTCTGGGGAAGACCTGGTCTGATTCGGAGGGACGGCATTCATCCCACTTGTGATGGAGCAGCTCTCATTTCTAGAAATCTTGACGAGTTTATTAGTGGACCTAATCCCTGACAATCCAGAGTGGGGACCAGGAGGCAGAGTCGCAGTCTGACACACACTCTGCTCCTCCATTCCAGGGGTTACCTAGTAACAACCCCATAGTGACGGTGTCTGCCCCCCGACCATTGAAGTTATTTAAATCAAAGGTAATCAGAAGAGGAGCTGTGCATGAAAACCTCATAACAATTAAAACCACAAGTGCAATAGTGCAAAAGAATAGGAGAATTAAATGTGGACTCTTAAACATCAGATCTCTCTCTTCTAAAGGTGTACTAGTAAATGAATTAATATCAGATTCTAATATTGATTTATTTTGTCTTACTGAAACCTGGCTGGGTGATGGAGAATATGTTAGTCTAAATGAATCCACCCCCCCCAGTCATATTAATACTCACATTCCTCGAGGCACAGGCCGAGGAGGTGGAGTTGCAGCCATCTTTGACTCTAGTCTAATAATCAGCTCTAAACCTAAACTAAATTATAACTCATTTGAAAGTCTTGTTCTTAGTCTTTCACACCCAAGTTGGAAATCACTGCAACCAGTTCTATTTGTTATAGTGTACCGAGCACCTGGTCCATACTCTGAATTCTTATCTGAAATTGCAGAGTTCTTGTCAAATTTAGTGCTAAAAACGGACAAAGTTCTTATTGTAGGGGATTTTAATATTCATGTGGACGATGAGAATGACAGCCTTAGTACTGCGTTTATCTCTCTATTAGATTCTATTGGCTTCTCTCAAAGTGTTCATAAACCGACTCACCGTTTTGGCCACACCCTCGATCTTGTTCTGGTCTATGGTGTTGAAATTGAACATTTAATAGTGTTCCCACAGAATCCCTTTTTATCTGACCACTGTTTGATAACTTTTGAGTTTATACTGCTGAATTACACGCCAATATGCAAAACCTGCTTTACAAGATGTCTATCTTATAGTGCTGTAGCTAAATTTAAGAATGTGATTCCATTAGCATTTAATTCATTACCAAGTCACAAAGTAACGGAGGACTCCTATGCTAATTTCAGTCCCTCCCAAATCGATCATTTTGTTGATAGTGCAGCAGGCTCGCTGCGAATGACACTTGACTCAGTTGCCCCTCTAAAAAAGAAGATAATAAAACAAAGACGGTTAGCTCCATGGTATAACACTGAAACTCGCAAATTAAAGCAAATATCGCGGAAACTTGAGAAGATTTGGCGTTCCACTAAATTGGAAAATTCTCGTTTAATTTGGCAAGATAGTCTTCAAACTTATAGGAAGGCCCTCCGTAATGCCAGAACTGCGTACTACTCATCATTAATAGAGGAAAATAGGAACAACCCCAGGTTTCTTTTCAGTACTGTAGCTAGGCTAGCGGAAGGTCACAGCTCTACTGAGCCAAGTATTCCCATAGCTCTTAGTAGTAACGACTTCATGAGATTCTTCAATGATAAAATTATAACAATTAGAAGCAAAATCCACCAAGACCTGCCTTTAACTGGCACTGACTTATCTCTAAACTCAGGAACCTTAGAAACAGTTGTAAAACCAGATATATGTTTAGACTGCTTTGCTTCACTTGATCTTTATCAATTTAATTCAATTATTTCTTCAGCTAAACCATCAACCTGCCTCTTAGACCCCATCCCGACTAGGCTACTTAAAGAGGTTTTACCCTTAGTCAACACTTCTCTATTAGATATAACCAATCTGTCTATATTAACAGGCTATGTACCACAGCACTTTAAAGTAGCTGTAATTAAACCTCTTCTGAAAAAGCCCAACCTTGATCCAGAAGTTGTAGCCAACTATAGACCTATATCCAATCTTCCATTTCTCTCTAAGATTCTTGAGAAAGCAGTCGCTAAACAGCTATGTGATTTTCTGCATAGCAACAGCTTATTTGAGGATTTTCAGTCAGGATTTAGAGCTCATCATAGCACAGAAACAGCACTTGTGAAAATTACTAATGACCTCCTGATTGTATCAGACAAAGGACTTATCTCTGTACTGGTGTTATTAGATCTTAGTGCTGCATTTGATACCATTGACCATCATATCTTATTACAGAGATTGGAACATTTCATTGGTATTAAAGGGACTGCTCTGAGCTGGTTTAAGTCTTATTTATCAGATCGATCTCAGTTTGTTCATGTTAACGATGAATCCTCTGTGCACGCCAAAGTTAGTTATGGAGTCCCACAAGGATCTGTTCTCGGTCCAGTCCTGTTCACTTTATATATGCTTCCTTTAGGCAATATTATCAGGAAGCACTCCATACATTTTCATTGTTATGCAGATGATACTCAATTATATCTATCAATCAAACCGGATGAAACTAATCAGTTAGCTAAACTTCAAATGTGCCTTCAGGATATTAAAACCTGGATGAGCTGTAATTTTCTAATGTTAAACTCAGATAAAACTGAAGTTATTGTTCTGGGGTCCAAGCACCTCCGTGACGCACTATCCAAAGAGATAGTTACTCTGGATGGGATCTCCCTGGCCTCCAGCACCACTGTGAGGAATCTTGGAGTTATCTTTGATCAGGACATGTCCTTTAATTTCCACATAAAGCAAATTTCAAGGATCTCCTTTTTTCACCTACGTAATATTGCAAAAATCAGGAATATCCTGTCTAAAAATGATGCAGAAAAACTAGTCCATGCATTTGTTACTTCTAGGCTGGATTACTGCAATTCTTTATTATCAGGCTGCTCAAAAAGTCCATAAAGACTCTTCAGCTGATCCAGAATGCTGCAGCGCGTGTTCTGACAGGAACCAAGAAAAGAGATCACATCTCTCCTGTTTTAGCTTCTCTGCATTGGCTTCCTGTAAAATCCAGAATAGAGTTTAAAATCCTTCTTCTCACCTACAAAGCTCTTCATGGTCAGGCACCATCTTATCTTAAAGAGCTCATAGTACCTTACAACCCTACAAGAGCACTACGCTCCCAGAATGCAGGATTACTTGTGGTTCCTAGAGTCTCTAAAAGTAGAATAGGAGCCAGGGCGTTCAGCTATCAGGCTCCTCTCCTGTGGAACCAGGTTCCAGTCTGGGTTCGGGAGGCAGACACCGTCTCCACATTTAAGAGTAGGCTTAAGACTATCCTTTTTGATAAAGCTTATAGTTAGGGCATATATAGTAATATGCCCTACCTTAACCAGGGTTTGTATCTTATCCCCCTCTCTGACCTTCCTGACTCTAACCCCCATTTTCTCTCCCCCTACCCTAACCAGGGTTTGTATCCCATCCTCCACTTTGACCGTCTTGATCTTAACTCTATCTTTCTCTCCCCCTACCCTAACCCGGGTCTGTATCCTTCCCCTACTTTGACCTTCCTGCCCTTAACCCTGACCCTCATGACCTTAACCCTAAGTGTCTCTCCCCCTACCCTAACCAAGGGAGGGTTTGGGGAGAGTTGTAGCCTGACCAGGCTCCTCCCTTTACACTGTCTCTCCTGGTTATGCTGTAATAGTTTTAGACAGCTGGGACTTCCTGTGACACACCTAGTTCCTCTCTCCTCTATTTTTCTATCTTTCCAATTATGTGCATCCATGTCCCAGAAATGCTTGTTACTAACCTAGCTCTGGGGAGTCATTCCCCGGAGTCCTCATGTTCTTTTTCCCCCCAGCATATTTCCTCGGATCAGGGAGGCTCCAAAATCAAGGTTGCAGCTGTCGCCATGGTCCCGCTACACGCTCTGCGATGCCATGTTCCTCCTGCTACACTCTGCTATGCCGACTACAAAGGACTACTAACAACTACTATTTTTTTGGGATTGTAATTGCCACTTTTCATTCTAACCCCAACCGGCCCGTCAGACACCGCCTACCAAGAGCCTGGGTCTGACCGAGGTTTCTGCCTAAAAGGAAGTTTTTCCTCGCCACTGTCGCACTGTTGCTTGCTCTGGAGGACACTGTTGGGTCCTTGTGAATTCTGGAGTGTGGTCTAGACCTACTCTATCTGTAAAGTGTCTTGAGATAACTCTTGTTGGGAATTGATACTATAAATAAATTGAAATTGAAATATATGTATATATATATATGTATATATATGTATATATGTGTATATATGTGTATATATATATATATGTGTATATATGTATATATATATGTGTATATATGTATATATATATGTGTATATATGTGTATATATATGTGTATATATGTATATGTATGTGTGTATATATATATGTGTGTATATATATATGTATGTGTGTGTATATATATATATATATATGTGTATATGTATATATGTATATGTATATATATATATGTATATATATATATATATATATATATACAGGGAGGAAAATAAGTATTTGAACACCCTGCTATTTGCAAGTTCTCCCACTTAGAAATCATGGAGGGGTCTGAAATTGTCATCGTAGGTGCATGTCCACGGTGAGAGACATAATCTAAAAAAAAAAAATCCAGAAATCACAACGTATGATTTTTTAACTATTTATTTGTATGATACAGCTGCAAATAAGTATTTGAACACCTGTCTATCAGCTACAATTCTGACCCTCAAAGACTATAGGGAATACTTGGCTAAGTAGAGCTGTGACCTTCCGTTAGCCTGGCTACAGTGCTGAAAAGAAACCTGGGGTTGTTCCTATTTTCCTCTATTAATGATGAGTAGTACGCTGCTCTGGCATTACGGAGGGCCTTCCTATAAGTTTTAAGACTATCTTGCCTGAATAAACGAGAATTTTCCAATTTGGTGGAACGCCAAATCTTTTCGGGTTTTATTTGCTTTAATTTGCGAGTTTCAGTGTTATACCATGGAGCTAACCGTCTTTGTTTTATTATCTTCTTTTTTAGAGTCGAGTGTCATTCGCATCAACAAAATAATTGATTTGGGAGGGACTGAAATTAGCATAGGAGTCCTCCGTTACTTTGTGACTTGGTAATTAATTAGATGCTGATGGAATCACATCCTTAAATTTAGCTACAGCACCATCAGATAGACATCTTGTATAGAAGTTTTTTCCTAATGGCGTTTAGTTCAGCAGTATAAACTCAAACGTTATCAAACAGTGGTCTGATAAAAAGGGATTCTGTGGGAACACTATTAAATGTTCAATTTCAACACCATACACCAGAACAAAATCGAGGGTGTGGTTAAAACGGTGAGTCGGTTTATGAACACTTTGGGAGAAGCCAAATAATTTCAAATGACTTATAATTCAGTTTAGGTTTAGAGCTGATTAGTAGACTAGAATCGAAGATAGCTGCAACTCCACCTCCTCGGCCTGTGCCTCCTCCTGTCCTCCAACAGCTCCACTGGCTCCCGGTCCAGTTCCTTATCCAATTCAAAGTCCTCCTGTTAGCATTCAAGGCCATCCACAACCTCACCCCCCATATTTGTCTGATCTCCTTCAGCGTCCCACTCCCTCCCGCTCCCTCCCTCAAATCCTCTTCCTCCATACACCTCTCTTTCCCCTCCGCCCGTCTCACCACCATGGGGAGCAGAGCATTCAGCTGCTCTGCTCCCCGTCTCTGGAACTCATTACCCCCCCCCCCTTACGCCTTTTTTGTTGTTTTGTTGTATAGTATTTGTTTTGCTGTTGTATAGTATTTGTTTTGCTGTATAGTATTTGTTTTGCTGTTTTATTATGTATAATATTTGCTGTTTTCAATATATGAATACCCTGTGCGGCGTCCTTGAGTGCCGTGAAAGGCGCCTTTAAATAAAATGTATTATTATTATAATTAACAGTTAAATAATAATTGTGCATTAAATATTGTGATTGGTTATTGATTGGTTGCTATGTTAAATCCCCTACCTATAGCATTTTACCTCCCTTGTGTATATTTGAAATTGTGTTGACCATTTCTTTCTTTTATGCTTTTTTTCATTACAAAATAAAGGATTGCAATGTTTTGCACTCAACCCAAAGCTATTTCTTATTCCTGGCAATAGATGTAACCTTACAGAAGTAGTCCAGTCCCAGGAGGCTAGGAAGGCATATGATGGTTAAATTGTGGTTATTATTCTTACTGAACTTCACTAATCTGCCCACTTTTGTTAAACTGTTTAACAAATCTATTAAACTATCTGTGTTTAATCTCATCCCACACATGGATGCAAACACTTTAATTTTTGAATGTCATCATCTTTTGAAAATAACTTTTTAAAATTGTTTACTTTTTAAACTGAAATAGTTACACTTTTTATTTTGATAGGTGGCCCGCTTCACAGGGACCACCCTGGAGATCAGGGTCCGGCGCATGCTGGCATACAGCATGACAAACGAGCTGGCCTCAGGCCTAAACTGGGCTAGCAAGAAAATCAAGGAAGTGACCAAACAGAAGCGGTCCTTTAAGGAAATGGCCCTCTGCAAATGCATGTTTGGTAAGTCATTGTGGTTAAGTATGAATGCAGTGCTTTCAGTAAACAATATTCCCTCAATGAATCATCTGCCCCAAAAGTAGGGCTGGGCAATATGGAGAAAATATTTAGGCCTACACAATGACATTTTAAATATAATACATCAGTAATGTGGATATAATGACTATAATGACTAAGTGGTTAAAGGCAAATAATAGAACAGTTAAGTTTATAAAACCATAACTTTACTGTTTATGTGCGACTGGGTCTTGACTCTGTCAAGGTGCAACTAATGGTAGCACAACTCGACAAGTAGTTTGACAGACCACTGGTGTGTATTGGCTTTTAAACGAAAAAGGGAATTAGTGAAGCCTGCTCCTAGGCCAATTTACTTTTCCGTAGTTTATCTGTGGAGGCTAACAAAGCGCTAACCTGAGGCCGAATCACATCTGGCAGGCATAAGTCTACCTCAGCTAGGCTATTTCTAAAAATTGTGTAACACTGGATAGACACATTACAGAAAAAAATAATACATTTATGTCTCTGATGAGAAGGGAATAGCACTCCACTCACATTGGAGCCTTATGCCATAAAATGTTAGCCTAGCCTACGTGTTTGTCAAATAATTTCATCCTAAACTATGCTATTTGTCAGACCTTTCCAAATTGATGTTAAAAATGGCTACATTTGCCTATTAGGCTATTAGACTTTGCATTTGTTCTGATAGACTTACCAGTAAATGTTTCCAGATGTGAAGTTTGTTGTGGTGTCCCTTCTGCCACAAATTACCTCAGTGACGCTTCAGACCACAGTGGAAAAATATCCAACCAGCATCCAGCACACATACAGTATTTGACAGTGAAGCTGGCGCCAATCAAAGGGTGATCACACCTGAAACGTGTGATTCAGAGAAGAGAGTGGCGTGGTTCTATGGTGACGTCGTTCTTTCAGTTGAATGGCATGAGGGGAAAACATGGGCAGCGGTAGCGCTCAAATGAAATTAGGCTATTAAATACTGTAGGATTTGGGTGTGAGGCGTTTCTGAGGAAAGGATAATAGCTATGCCACACACACACACACACACACACATACATACACACACAATTCTACATGGTTATCAAGTTTATATCCTTCACAGGCAGAATTCAAATACTGCTAACGTTAAACTAAAATGTACTTTTGATTATTGTTATCTATTTTAGATGCCTTGACTCAACGACTTAGCACAGCATATACCTATGAATTTTCACAAGCTGTGCAGAAGTGGGTGCGCTACGCCCCAGACCGGGCGGGAGGAGCTGGACAACTGACTCTGCAGCAGTTGTAACATGTTAAAAGAAAAAAAAGAAAACAATAAATTAAAAAAACGATTGATCATTTTTTTTTAATGTGTCATTTGTGTTAGAAAGTCTAGCCTAAAAGGTTTATTGGCATAGTTTCTGTATTTTGCTCATAGCCCATCCTGGCTGTCAATAAAGCAGGATTAAAATAGTCTAATAATGTTTTAATATATTAATGTATACCTTTTTAGATTTAGTTTTGGCAATGTTATCTACCATGGCACGTTGCGGGCAAAGTTGCCGACAGTAGATTGTCCTCCTGAAAGCAGAGTGACACTGATTCACATTCTCCATCTCAACAAAAAATTGAACAGCACAGTTCCACAACTATTTCATCCAATGTTTTGAAATGCGGTGTGTACAAATGACGTGCACTTGCTAGCCTGTTCCATTTACATGTTCTCCAAATGCAACAGAGGAGCCTGGCCTAGTCCAGTCCTAACAAAGAAGGATCCTTGACTTTGAGAAACGTCTGTCTATTGATCTGCGCTCGATTGCTCTTCCTTCATCCTTCAAGTACCCAGATGTCTGTCACAGTAACTTGAAATTGAATTTTGTGAACTTAATTTGAATTGTGAGAACTATATGTGAAGATATACTGTATAGAAATCATATTTTATTGGATTTCAGTTCCAAATGAATAAATTCAATTTCAAACTATACTATTCAGATTCAGTTTTTCAATGCAATTATTCACAATACAATTTCAAATTATGTGATTTAAATTCAGTTTTTCAATGCAATAATTCAGGTTTAGCTATTCAAATATAAATGATTCAAATTCAGTTTCTGCTGGCACATATTTCAGCCCATAAATAAAGTGTGTTCAGTCGGGTGTAGAGGACATCAAGGTAGTGTTATTTTAACGGTTCTTGATGTAATTCTAAAATGAGGAAATGTGTCTGTCAATCAAGTGGAGAGGACAGCGAGGTTGTTATGTTTATTCTGCCCCACCTGTAGTGGTAGTCATGTTTGCTGCAATAACCAGTGACACACTAATTGAATGCAGCATCCATTACACTGTGCCAATGCCAGGTGGCAGCAGTCACACTACCAGGCTCCACCCCTTTGCCTGTTGCTGGGTCCCTAAGTTCCTGAAAACAGGGTTTTATTTACATTACTGTGAAACTGATTGTTTGAATGCATTCACAGTCCCAAAGTATGGCCACTGCATATGTGTTTTCATCTGTGTTCAAAATAATAGCAATAAAATCAAAGAAGACTTAAAGTTACCTGTGAGTACTGTTAGGATCAGAAGAAGACTATGTGAAGCAAAGCTATCAGCTAGAAACACCCTGCCCCGCAAAGTCCCATTGCTGAAAAAAAGACTGAATGTACTGAATAGGTTGAAATTTGCCAAAGGACACATTGACTGGCAAAAGGAGAAATGGTACAATATTTTGTGGACGGCTGAGAGCTAAATTGTTCTTTTTGGGTCCAGGGGCCGCAGACAGTTTGTCCGACGACCCCAATGTACGCTGTGAAAACAGTAAAGCATGGTGGTGCAAACATCATGTTATGGGGATGTTTCTTATACTGTGGTGGTGGGCCTATTTATCACATACCAGGGATCATGGATCAGTTTCAATACACCAAAATACTTGAGGTCATGTAGCCTTAGGCTGAAGAGGAAATGCCTTTGAAATGGGTCTTTCAACAAGACAATGACCTAATACACACATGTAAGCAAGCAAAGTCTTGGTTCCAGATGAACAAGATTGATGTTAGGGAGTGGCCACCCCAATCCCCGGACCTCACTTGTGGGGTGCCATCAAAAATTCTGTTTCTGAGGCAAAACCCAGTAATGTAGAGGAATTGTGGAATGTAGTTGAATCCTTACAAGTGCCAGAAGTTGGTTGACTCCATGCAACACAGATGTCAAGCAGTTCTCAGAAATAATAGTTGTGCAACTAAGTATAAGTGCAGTGATTTAAAGAAATGCAAAGATACATTTTTCAGTTTATAATTATAATTGCCTGGTGTTTGTCTTTAAGGTTGTTCCACTTCTTTGTGGCCTGTTTGCCAGGTCAGAAGTGGTAACAAAGTATCTGGGCAACAACAAAGATATTAGAAAGAGTGACATGCAACTTTACCACTTCAATCAGATATTAATCATTATGGATAGAGACCATCAGGCTCCAACCCTTCCGAAGTAATAAAGGCAATAATATTAATATAAAAGCAATACTCACTCCCATCCAGTTTTGCTGGAATTTCGCTTCCAATTAAAAAGGCGCTTGTTCTCTGCAAGCAAACAATTCAGTCAAAAGTATAAAGACGCATTCTAGTACAACGCAGGCACATAGTCAGCAATGGGCCAGGGTGGCACTGGCCCACTTTACTCATCCAGCCAAGTTTGATTAAAATACATTTTGTTTTGAAAAATGTATAAATGTATGAACATAATAAATAGTAACAGAACTAGTTGTGTGTTTTTGTGTATTTTTTTCTGATTTAAAACTAAACAGTATAAACCATAGAAGAAGGATCCAACAATTGGGAAACCTTTGGAACGTAGTTGGTACAGACTGGGGCTTCCCTCGGCAGCCCCTGATAGCTAGCTGGCTTTTTAGACAGTGTACCATGGATGTGTTACGCAATGTACTGTTAAAAGTTACCGCAACAACAATGACTTCTCTTTAAAGTGGTATGGACAGATTTCTTGGATGGAATACAGTGTAAATAAGGACAAGCTTTTCTGCAGCAAGAAAGAGCAGTTTTAGTGCCGGCCCATCATTAAGTAACCTACTAACCTTCCTATTTCGCAAGAAATGGTAAACATTGATGATGGCTTTTAGCTTAAACGGGTTTGTCTTTTGCCCACATTAAATAAGAACATAATTAATCTGTGAGATAACAGTTTTTAGAATTCTTGATCCTGACACTGCCGTGGCCTTGATACATTGTCTAAGATTTGGCACCATGCTGGTCACTTTTGATTATATCTTTCATAATTCAAACAATGCTTGGCTGGAAATTTTCATTCTTTGACATTTTCTTTTACTGCTGGTAGGCGGTGGGCTGGACCCCAAAATAATGAATGTAATAGTTAAAGCTTCAGTAGGTAACTTTTGTAAAAATTCATTTTTTACATATTTGTTAAAACTGTCACTATGTCCTGACAGTAGAATATGCTCCTACTGCCATTTGCAGAAATACACCGCTCCCGGTCAGAAACAGCCAATCAGAGCCAGGAGGACTATCTTAGCAGTGTCAATCACTCTCGTGTACGCGCTGCTCATACCCCTCCCCCGCACAGCGCGTACCGTGTTCAAGCTCAAGATTGTGTGCTACAGCTGTGCTAATTGTGGAGAAACAACTTTTCAGGAAAACTGCCATTTTCTCGAGTGACACTTGCTCAGAAAACAAAGAAGGCAAACAGAAGAAGACCGATGACGAAAAGCGAGCTAAAAAGAAAGAATTAAACAGAGCCCGAAATAAAACGAGGGTTAACATCGGAGCGGCTTTTCAGAGGTGGAGGGAGCTACGCCTCCTGAAAGGATTCAACATGGATTCAGAGATAGCCACATTTCTGCTTGACACGTAAGTATCCCTGCTTGATTTGTTACATTTTTTAAGAACTACACAACTAAGATAGCGATGGTTACAGTATCGCTGGTGATACTGCAAATCTCATTTTACGCTGTAGCTTGTTGCTAGCTTAGTCTAACAGTTAGCTTGTTAGCCTGTAGCACGGCAGGAATGTTGTAGCAGGTGAAGTTTAACTTAACCTGCTAACTCCTTCACCCTCAGTATAAGCAATATTGTTTTGATCCCTACATTTAGTAAGCCAAAATGTTTTTTTGTCAATCACAATTTAATGTAGCTATGGTGAAACTACTTTAATTGTGCGCTGTCCCTGTCGACGTTTGGCAAGGCAGAATTCTATTTGATTATTTTTAAACATACACGTTTTCTTCCCCCTCACGATGTAATTTGTAAATCAAATGTCTGACACAAATCTTTATGCTCCTTTAACAGGTCAGACATGGCCCCAGACACAGAGGCACGAGAAGGAATCGTCTTTCAGTCCAAATCAAGATGTTCAGTATTTCCTTGTGCAGGAGTACTTTGCAAAAAAAGCTGATTTATTTTACCCATATGCAAAATAAAATCTAAGACATATTTCTAAGATGTTGTTATTCCTTGGCTTAGTGAGCTTCCTCAGTGATTCATCATTCCTACTGAAAGTTTAGTGTTTTAAATTGATCCAAAAGGTAATTCAATAATGTACTGTGTAAAGTGCTGCTTTTGTTCTCACAAATGAGCGATTATATAAAAACTAATTTTAAACCCTTTTATTGAAAAATATTTACAAAACTTAATAGAAATATTTTAAATAAGCAATTTTTTACCTAAAGTTTTAAAAGCACAGCAAGCACACAACAGCTATACCCTCCTCAGAATAAATCCCCTGTATTGTCCATGTGGAAAGCATCGGTGGCCCTTCTTACTAGCCTGCGCGTTCACGGCAGGCTCCGCTGTGGGGGAGGAGCTGTGGAGGGAGGGCTGTAGCGCAGCAGAGAGCAAGGGGGAGGGACCTGTAAGGTGTGCTTGTTCAAATTTTTAAGTCCACGTTTTCTCAGAACTCCCTACTGCAGCTTTAAACAATAAATAATATAAATACTTACCTTACTGCTGTGTACATTTTTTTTGCTGAGGTCATGTAAAAAAAAATCGTATAAGTAGTACAGACATTGTTTCCAACTTTGTATGCACATTGGACGCAAAATGTCCTTAAAAAATCATACTTTTTTAAACCGACAAATAAGCAGGATTACTAATAACGTTAGTAACCTCCTGTTTCCTTGACAACCAAAGTAAATAAGGAAGTAAGATTCTACAGTGGAGCGGACAAACTTGCTATTATACAGCTGATTACGATTAGATTAATAGATGTAGCGTTTTGTCTTTAGGTTTTCGACCATTATTAGTAATCCTGCTTATTTGCCGGTTTTAATCAACACAATGTAACACAAAGAAAGTATCAGTAACAGATCGTACTAGTAAATACTTAAATACTTAAATACCTAAAATTAGGTGTTGTATCCACTTAGCTTCAGTTGGAAAAAGCCCTGTAATCCCCTTTTCCTAGACAAGTTGGGCAAAGTTTGTGCAATGTACACACTTATGGGAGAACCTGCAAACCACAGAGAGTACAGTAGCTGAAAAAGCCGTATTGGAATGTAACCTAAACTCCGAAGACGTCCATGATGGTGTGCTAGCTAATGTTGGATTTCATAGGGAATGCTACATGCTCTTCACCAACAAAGAACACATTGAAAGAGCATGTAAGAAGAGAGGGGGAGCAGCTAACCGTTAAGGTTTGTATCAAATGTATAATAACAATGTCCAGACAGTAGTGTGAAAGTAGTTGTCGTGTTGCGGTTAACCGAATTGAGGACCCAAATGCAAAGATGATAGGCAGGCAGGAGAGCATTTGACTAGGCTTTATTTCACAAAAAGAGAAAGTCCAAACTACTACAGAGATCAGAAATGCAAAACACACAACTCTAGAGAAATCCAAAGTCCACAGTCCAGTGAGAACACCCCCCCCAAAAAAAAAAAAAAAAGGTCCACAGAGAAAAGTAAACCTAACAGTGAAAACTAACCTCAGGGAAGAGTCCAAATGAAAAGCTAAATGACTGGACACGAGGTAACGAACAAACAAGGAAGAGGTGATACAACAGGTGAATCACATCAGGACGGGGACAAAAATCACAAAGGTGGGAAAACACATGGCGTGCAGGAGAGTTGGACGCCAGCTCGGGGTCAGGGAAGCTGGGTGCCAGCTTGAGTTCCTTGGTCAGCAGGAGCTTGGGTACAGGGTCATAGGTTCTTGACCATGGCACAGTCTCAGGGGGGCTTGACCACGGCAAAGTCTCAGGCGCAATGGTCAGTGCAGGCTATGGGAGACTGGGGTTCCGAAAGGCATAGACTCTGGGACAGCTGACAGCGTAGACTCTGGGAGGCTCAACAACAGGTAAGAAGCACTGGTTGTCTGGGGTGATGGCTTGCCAATAGTGGTCTCCAGGAATCTGGATCATCCCCGACAGGGAGCTCCTAAGCCAGGGTTGAGCGGAAACTTCCAGACGAGCAGACCTGAGAACTGCCTCCTTAGCCTCCCAATCTCTCGCAATTCTCTATATCCCCACAGCGCAGATAACCCTGCCAGTCAACCCATACCACAGGTGCCTCTGCTAGGTCCACACTGGTCAGATCCTTTTGGCGGGAAAACAGAAGGCAGGTAGTAAAACCAGACAGGACTCGACAGAGGAACAGACTATCAAAATAAAACAGCAAACAGAACAGACACAAGATAGAAAGTAACACTAGGAGACAAGGGAGGACACATGAAGAATAACAGAAAACAGGAAACAGAACAAATGTAGAATAAAAACAGGAAACAAAAACCAAAACCATAACATGTCCAGCTGTTCCAACCATAACATGTCCAGCAAGTAGTGGCTGTTCGCTGTAATTTATACCCCTGGCTGGACCAGAAATGCCTTCTATTCCCAAAACGTCACCCAGCCAATCAGAATTAAGGTTTCTACCCCATTTTGACTTATGGTCTGGCTAACCCTAGACTACTTCCATTTCACCACTTGAAAATAATAAATAGTTATTTAAAGTTTAAGTGTGTTAAATGTTTTAATTACTACTTCCATCTAAACACAATCAGTTCTGGATGGGTCATCTGTGGTTAGTCTGGAGAGATATGATGTTGTCCTGTCCGTGTCTGTGTGTTAAATAAACAAATGAATTATATTCAGATAAATAAACACAGAAAGAAGACCATATTACCAGAGAATTTTTAATCACATTTTTCATCTTGACATTTTTATTAAGATATTATCCATCTTAAACAAGCTTGACAAGACTACTGCAAAATCACAAATAAATCTTTAACTAAAACATGTTTCACCATATTCCATCTTCCATCTGTTATGTAGGTGAAGCCCAACCACTGACAGATGTGGGTGAACCTTTGCCGGTCAATGATGAGAGTGTCTCCAAAGTCCAGATACTGCGCTCTGCATTGGGTGATGGCCCCGAACAACCAAGGAGAGCGTCTCATCTACTCCCAGCTGGATGCCTAATATGCAAGAAGAACCAATATGTTATTGACAGTCATAGAAAAAGGAAAAAAAGAAAAGCTTTCAAAATGTGAGACACTGACAGCAGGTAAGCTGCTTTTTGCGGTAAATGACAAGATGGATGGCTTCTCATCCATATCCGCGGGAGAGACCTTGTTGCCTCAGAGGCCATGTGTCATCAAAGCTTTTACAAACGCTACACATCTTACCTTTGTATAAACACACTCAAGGTTCTGAAGACAACCCATATCAGGCTACGACCATTTCTGTAAGTCAGTGGAGGAAGAGAGGCTATTGAAGAAGCGCAAAGTTCTCAGGCTCATCCGTCCGTCCATCCATCCATCCATCTATCTTCATCTGCTTATCCTGTAACGGGTTGCGGGAGGCACAGCTTCAGCAGGGGACCCCAAACTTACCTTTCCCTAGCCACGTTAATCAGCTCCAACTGGGAGATCCCCGATGAGATTCCCAGCCCACCGAACTCTAACCGCTTCCCACCCCGACTACACCTCGATATCCTGTCCATAACTACTACAAACAAGATTGGGAGGAGGCCTCGGGGACGACCCAGGACTAGGTGGAGGGATTATATCTCCAACCTGGCCTGGGAATGCCTCGGGATCCCCCAGTCAGAGCTCGGGAAAGGGAAGTTTGGGGTCCCCTGCGCAGCCCTGGTGGAGGCCAATCCTTACCTGAAATGAGTCCGAGTTACTGCTCAGAACCCGGACACAGCTCTTGCTTTGGTCATACAGAGATTGGATGCTCCTCAGGAACCCCCTCACCCCATACTCTTGCAGCACCTCCCATAGTATCTCCTGGGGGACACGGTCATATGCCTTCTCAGATCCACAAAACACATGTAGACCAGAGGGGCATACTCCCAGGCTGCCTCCAGGATCCTTGCGAGAGTGAAGCTCTGATCCATTGTTCAATGACCAAGACGGAATCCGAATTGTTCCTCTTCAACCCAGTTAAATGAGCTTTTCAAGGCAATAGTTAAGGAAAGAGAGGGCACTGACATTTCAGCATACAGTCTGTCGTTTAAAGGCTAGGCTTCAAAAATCACGTCCTTGCCTAAACTTTGTGAAGTCATGAAAAAAATATTTAGTATTTGTTGAAGACTTGTGTGTGGAGGAGGTTATCCCTGATGTAGCTACACAATAGTCATCATCATCAGACCAAAGTGATGACGATGACAAAGTGATGAGGATGCTGAGACAAGGCAGGCTGTGGAGGAGCAGACTTATGAGAGACTTCTGTATCATGCAGCCATGTCTCTCAAGGAGATCGTACAGGACAATGACAAATGTACAGCTAAAGTGCCATGGCCACCAACAGCCCAAGACCTCAACATTGATACTGCCTTGAGAATGATACCACCCGAGTTGCACAATGGTACTGCTTGGATAACAGGTACAACTTCAGAGTTTCAATCTTGTGTTCAGCATGTCATTGTTGGTGTGGATGAGAAGCAGAAGATTGGGTCAATGTGCCAAGACATCATGAATCTTGCCATGAGGGGAAGGTGGCTCATGCCAAAGCACACCATGGCGGTTAGGCATATGTCTGGCTCAACACAGGTAATTGGGATTTTGACTAGTCGGGCACTGTAGCTCACACTCCCAAGTGCTTGAGCATGACACTGCTCTCGCAGAGCTGCAGCTTGAAAGAGGTGGCGCATACATACCTTCCAGCATGGTACCTGAAATCTCTGCAACCCTTGTTTGGGACAACAATGACTTTGGTGAGGAAACGCTGTCAGGAAAGGGCACAGCACATAACACCAACAGCATCATAATTCAGAGGCCTAACTGAATTTGTATCGCTGCATAAAAGCAGGAAATGTCCCTTCAACCTCCTCCCATCCATATTGACATCTTTACAAGAGGAAAAAGGGCTGGTCCAGAATGTTTAAGTGTGTTAAATGTTTTAAGTCTAAAATTGAAGTTGGATGTGAGACCTACATTCCTCTGCAGGCAACAGCAAGTACAATTGACAGTGCTTACTTCTTCATGAAGAAGTGTTCTTCCTGGATGGACTGGCTACAATACACTGCTGCTGAGAGGTGCAATTCCACCACAATCTAACATCGGTTACCTGCCTGTCAGTGATGCCAGTCCAACAGACTTAAACATGGTGCACATCATCCTTACACGTTCCATAGCTATAGCAGACAAACTAAAGCCTTGGGAAGCGATTTGGAGACGCAGGATTTCAGGATGTCATAATTGAAGATCAATACAATCAAAGCATGACACAAGTTAATCTGGGAAGCCCTACAGAGATTTTGCTGGTAGGCAAACCTGCATATCTTGCTGGAAGATGGATGTGAAGCTGCTGTCAAGACTACTTTTGATCTCCAGACAAGAATTTTATGATCTGGTAATGTCTAAGAACTTTCAAAAGGTAATGCAAGGATATGAAGATTTAATTAAAGACAACACCACCAACAAGACATTCCACATGGCAATGGTTGAAGATCTTCTCCTCTTCATCAGGGGAACACAAGAGGCAAACTAGAGTCTCCACTTATCAAGTGTTTGTTGCATTATGTCATGGTTTTTCTGTTATGACAGGAACAACTATGCCCGCTACCTGTTTAAGTACTGGATGGAAATGGTCAGTTTAGGGTACACTCATCCAAACATAAACCGCAAGCTCCAATCAGGAGATTTTGTCGCCCAAAGACAGCAAACATATGGCTTTGCTTAGACAGCATGTGATCAAGTCATCAAACAGCAAACCCTGACTGACTTGGCTGACCGGGTTTTCACTTAACAAAGGTGCGGTTCGTAGATGGACACTAACACATCAGGAAGGTGCAGCTATCAGTAAGGAGTGCATGGCCGGGCACAGCCCCACAACAAAACAACAAGCTGAACTTGATGACACATGCAGAGAATGTGATGAGAGGGATGTAAAGAACATCATATCCACCATTGAGAACATAATAAATCCATTTGATCCTTCCATTGATCAAGAGGTCCTTTACCATATAACATCTGGACATGTTGCATCAGAGTCGATTTGTAAAGATTTGAATGAAGCAAAAGAGAGAAGAGAGAAAAAACCTTATTAGAATTCTGTGAAAAAAAGGCTACAAAGTAATGAGGTAGGAATTTATCAGCCCATAAAGAAAGAAATGAAGCTCAAGACCTTCAAAGACACTGCAACTACAAAAGTGACAAAAGCAAAAGGTAGAGAGAGATATCCCTAAAAGCAGACTTTGATTTTTTGGCCAGATTAATTGTAGTTGGGACCTCAAGAAAAATGTACATGACTGAGATGCTTGTACATAGTTTAGGGCCCTTACCTGCCGAGACAGATTGGCCCCGTACAGAGGAGACTTTTATTCCTGCAGGAAGGGTTAACAATACGATCACTACACCCAGACACACGCACAAGCCCTGTCAAAGCCCCATTCCCCCTGCAAATACTTCCCCAGAGACAGTGACTGACCCCCCTGTTCACACCCCTCCTTTTATATTGGCCAAAATACGAATTCTGCCTATGCCAATGGTACAATGTTAAAGTTGCGTGAGTTTATCTGATGAGCAGGTGGCACCTTGTACTGCAGCATCGGCCACAGTGTATGAATGTGTGTGAATGGTGAATGATTCCTGCACTATGTAAAAGCGCTTACCCCCAATTTCCACCGGATGCATAATGGCTGCGGATCCACTCTGGAATGGCGGCGGAGTTATTAGGTTTCCATTAAAGTAAATGTATGTATTTCCACTGACTGCAGAACGGCTGCGTTCCAACTCCGTCCCAGCTCTGTTCATCTGCAGCCCTCCGGAGCAGATCCGCAGAGCTTCTGTTTTTTGACGGATGTCGGAGAGCTCCGCAGCAATTCAGCGCACGGCAGATAGTCTCAAGCACAGAAACAAAATAAAACATCCAATTAATTTTCAAAATAAAGTAGACCGTGCTCACAGTGGATCATATTTCCCTGCACAGAGTTGTTTCCTCTCTACTTCTCTGGATGTAAACTGTTGTTGGTTTTGTGGTTCTATTCTACATGAATATGCAAGATGTTGTGGGTCCTCATGGCCGCAGCCGTTCCACAACAAATCGATCCGATCCGCAGTCGTTCTGCAACCGGTGGAATTTGGGGGTTAGAGTAGTTGTTGAGACTAGAAAAGTGCTATATAAAAACAAACCATTTACATACTATATACACCCAAAAAGGATAATATCTCTTGTTTAATCACTACGCAGACATCAGGAGCCAGCGGTAAATTTCAAAAGGGCTTGCCGAGATGAGGGTGTTCTCAGCGGGGCACCATGATTGCTGCCTGGTGAGGCATGCTAGCTGTGTCGCCAGACTTCATATTTTCAAAAACGTTGGAGCAAATGTACAAATAGGCTCAATCTTGATAAATCAACCACAGATTAAGACATCTAAAAACTGAATTTTTGTTGGTGCTGCTTGGTGCGGAATGCATTCTCATATACCTAAAATGTATTTGATGTAAACTTAGATATTTTAATTTGGGCCATGTCCCTTTCATGCTAACATGAAAGGGATGGGATATTTGGCCTATACTGCAGTGAGCCACCAGGGTGCTCTCAAGATGTTTTTGGCTTTACTTGTATGGAGCTGTCTAGCTGTCCATCTTTGTATACGGCCTATGGTCACATTGTACACATAAGAGGCATGAAGAAGAAGCAGTGACTTTGTGAGGTGATGAGATTTAGTTTGGCTGAACTTCAAACCTCCAACACATCATCAATAGTGGGTAAAGGTCATTGGCCATTGGTGAGTTTGACCATAGGGTTAGGGTTACCTGTACATCTTGTTTATACATCATTATACACAGTAAAACATTTTTGTGGTAGGTCTGTTTTTGTTGACATGAATAAGGTTAGTATCTGTATGCCATAACAAATGGGTGAAACAGAATACAAACTGGCCTGGGTAGAAAACTGGTCTGTCTGCCTAAATAAGGCAGCGCCTGAATTTACTCCAAAATGCCAGGGCTTCTCTCTGGCTAATGAGCAGGGCTAAAACAAGTCACTAACAAGCACAAAAATATCAACAGACAGTAACTCAATTTGATGTTGCTGTTTGTCCTTTACTGTGGCGCTTTCAGCATTCAAAGTGGAAGAAAAGAGGAGCAGCAGTAATGATGTCTAATGATAGAAACTAGTTAGACCTCCAGATGTAGGTCCCAGAGTGTGTGACATCCAGACAACCATTTCTGATTCCTGTGTTTATTTTAAGGCCTATTCACCCTATATGTTACTCTAGCCCTCTGCAGCTGGCCTGACTGGCTGCCTTTGTTCACAGTATCCCACCACGACCACCACCACCACCACCACCTCCAACCCCTCTAGTTCCCCTCCCCCCCTCTTCTCAGCCTCTACTCCCAAACACGCTGCCTGTACTTTTATTTTTCCTGGCAGTGCTCACCTCCTGCAGCTCTGTCAGTCTGTCAGAGAGAAGCACAGTACTGTGGGAGAGAAACAGAGGAGATACCTCTGCATGCAAATCACAACCAGATGCTTTCCTTTCCTTCCAAATGTCTACTTTTTCCCCTCTTTGCTTCTCTTATTTTTCCATCCTTGTCCTCTGCTCTTCTCACCTTTCTCCTAGAAAAGATTTATAAGAATTTAGCTGACTTCAATTCAGTTTTATTTATAGTATCAAATCATAACAAGAGTTATCTCAAGATACTTTACAGATAGGTCTAGACCAGACTATAATTTTTATAATTTAAGAACCAAGCCTTTAGTGCAACAGTGGCGAGCAAAAACTTCCTCACAGGCATAACTGTAACAGCTTTTCCAACAGCAAAAGTTCCAAACGTATCTTAGTTCATTCAACATTTTAACAATAGCTGAATATCGAATCTTTAAAAGTTCAACATCCTTTCAAAATCATCCTCTTGACATTCTAAATGTATATAGGACAGTAGAAGACAGCCTTTTAACTCCCTATGTTTTCTTGCCTAGGTCTATTCTTCATTGCTCAGCTAACTCTCACTATTTTTTTCCCCCCTCAAAACTTAAAGGCCCTTATTATTTGCCCAAGGAAGTAAAGCGAATGGGGAAAGTATTTCTTGGCTCAGTATGGTAGGGGCGGCATGTCTCCCTTGCTACAGCCAAATCACATCCAGATGGAGTATAAAAAAAGAGGAAGGAGTCATGGATTAGCTGGAGGTAGCTGCCATGTAAATGGATGTTTCCTGTTTGTGTTAGTGCCGGTAAAGACACTTCTATTTATGAAGGCTGGGGTGAGCTTTATTATCATGGCAACCACTGACGGCATGTCTCGAAGTAGCAACAGCAGGTGAGGCAGCCTTCCTAGACACTGTCACCTATGGATCATTTGAATTGCTGGGGAGACATCTTTTCTCTGCAGCAGTGATTACAGCACAACATGATCTGCGTGTGGTATGATAAGATAGAAGCACTAGGGGTGTCCAAAGGAAGATGCATCAACCATTTTCATTCTTTTCTGAGCCCACTTGATTAGACACGCTGTTAAACAAAGGGTTAAAAGCACATTGAGCAATCATTCCTTAAAGCCTGTTCCTTTACACTAAGAGCACCAATTAGTGGTATCAACAAATACAACTAATAGTTCACAAAGCTTCATTTGGACAACACTAGTGTATGTTCTGTAATGGTAATTAATGCATTTCCATGAGTAAATTAGATGTCTGCTTAAGACAGATTTCACCGTTAGCCAGCAATAATATTAACAATTGTGCAGGAAGAGGATTTTGTTTCTTATAGCATATTGATCCCTAAATAGTCTATATCGATTATTCATTCACAGGGTTACTCTGGTGCCGACGCAAGATTCAACAGATGTCCATCATGTTTTGCCGGATGTCCGTCAACGTACTTTCTTTGTGTTGTAATTCTAATGGTTAACTGCTCCTCAGATCTCTGCAGGGTAAATCCAGACAGCTGAGTAGACTATCTGTCCAATCTGTCCACTTTTAAACTTAGACATGTTCCACCAAAACAAGTTCCTTCTCGAGGCTATTTTGCAGAGGCTCAAGCCCAAGACAATTGTGATTAGTTTAAAGAAATGGCAATAATCCAGAACATGTTTTTTTTTTCTCCCATCCTGGAATGCTGTGTGGACTCGCCAGACCCTCCTTGGTCTGGCAATGTGAGACTACTTCCTAGATGACTTGACACTGCCTGTTTATTGTTTGCAAGTGGTCATCGTAATGTCATGCATGCTAATAACAGCCAATATGGCTAGTTGCTAATGTTAGCCTCTAACATGCTACACTTTCTGCTGCATTCTCGGGAATTGCTGTGGAGTTGTTCACGCTCTTTTTACTGGAGTGTGTGAGGCCACATGGGCAGAAATGTTAGAACAAGTTAAAGCCATTGTCTTATGAATTGTCCTCTCTCGAACTCTGCTACTGCTGCTCACTCTGCTCCGCACTGCGCTCTTTGTCAGCTCCCCCTGTTGACCATGAAGTGGATCTGTGGCCCCGTCATTTTAAACCCTCCCTCCAGCCTTAAGGTGACACACCAGTTTACATACAGCTTGAAAAACCAAATGGCAAAGGCCTAATAGAAAATGGAAAAGATAACATTTAAACTGACAAATGATAAAGTGTGAATGCAAAACAATAACAGTTACTTTTTTTAAAGGCAGGGTTGGTAATTTTCAAAAGCAAGCAAGATATGAATGTTGCATCTCCACGGGGGCTCCGTCTAACCTCTCCTCCTGCGCTCGGGCCACACCCCCACACACACACACATACACAGATGGGGATGAGCACCGCTGCGTCGCTGTATATTGGAATTAGTTACCAACCCTGCCTTTACATTTTTAATAGAAGTACCAGCTTACGATTAAGCTTTTCCATTTCCCATTTTGAGTTTGATGTTTCCCTTTTTTTTAATTTACATTATTTTCAATTTTGTCTTTACAATTTAAGCTTTAAGTTTGAGCATTTTCCATTTAGGCTTTTGCATTTTAAATGTCACTTTTTTCATTGTCACTTAAGATGTTCAATGATCAGTTTATATTTTAAAATGGCTTTTTTAAGTTCCTTTTTTTTTTAAAGGTGCTGTACTCAATATTCAGAACATGGTTTGACAATGTTAGCATCTTAGTACAGCCCCGGACTAAGATGCTAACTTACAGATATCATACAATGATGATCCCACTTCTAATTCTTCCATGATATCGGCCATATAGAGGCAACTTTGATTTAATTTCTGCATAGCATATGTATTTGAATGCAAATAAAAAATCTGTTTCTCAGTTACATAATTGACTCTATCAGCATGAATGCTGGTTGTACAGTATTGCCAAAGTACAGAAAAACAATAAAGATAAAACTAACAATATGTTCTACTTGTGCATATGACTTAGTGTTTTTGCATCTTCAAATATACATTGAATTGACTTGAATCTGTTTCACTCTGACGTAGTGCCACAGGGAAAGATCCCGTCTCTTACATCCACCACTGTCCTGTTCAATCAGTGTCCATTCAAGCACAAAGCAGTGGCAATAAGAAGGCTGGGTCAAAGGTCAACAGAGGTGGAAGACCCTCTGCCCATCCCCTGACCCAGCAGATCGCCTCTCAAAGGTCTTATTGTGAGAGCAGTTGAGAGGAGAGACCATCAATCATCTGCCTCAACCATGTTCAGGAAGAAAAGCATTGTGGTGCAAAGGATGTGAGACCTCATAGTTAAATACGCATGGCATCCCCCATGCACGCATAGGTGCACACAAAATGCCAGCATCGCATGCTAGGAACACACATACTTCCAACTGCATGCATGCAAAGTGTCCGGCACATTCTTATTCTGTGGAGAAACCCTATGATTAGTTTATTTTTTGTATTTAAATCTTAAATAAATAAATAAAATGAACATTATATTAAGCTTTGGTATATGTGCCTGATTGACTTCAACATACAGTATTTCTCTTTCTGCCGCTAGGGGCTCTCAGTCCAAATCATTGATGTAAACACAGAATCTGGATGATGTTTCATGGGATTATGAGAATTGCTGAGTCCTCTGGCTCCAAAAAGAAGTCTGACTGCATAAATGTCTGAGAAAATTACTCACTTGATACCCTAGTGAACATTTTCACAATGAGATTATGGTCTCAATCGCTAATTTTAGGTCATTTTGTAAATTATGGTCCCATTTATTTTAAATTAAAAGATAAAGAAGGGGATGCTTTAGGGTAAGGTGACCAGATTTCTCAGACAAAATCCGGGGACAATTTCACTACTAGGCATACCAGTAGAAATATCTATTCATATTTGTAAGTGGGATATATAAGTAAGTGGGATTGTCTGGAATCTGGCAATATAATAACCATTATGGTGGGATACACTGGCTAAGCAAATTACAAAAGTGTCTGTACTGACATAAATAGTTCACATGAGAACACATTATAATTTTGGAGACCATGTAAAAGATTTGTTGCAATTTCAAAACCGGATTACTCGGGAACCGCTTGTTGTACTGATGCATGTGTTAAGTGAAGAGTTTGTGAGATATTTCACAGAAGGTAATGGGTGTGCAGATATTTATGCATAATGTAAACATGATAACATTTCATGTAGGCCCCATTCTCATTAGGGCCTGAGCCCCCCAAAGGTCTGGTCCTAGACTCACCCCTGCTGCTACTTCACACACCTCAGAGGGGAATGTTGTCATGTTTACTGAACTACATTTATCTGACAGCTTTTGTTTTATTGCGTCAGGCTTGTTTCTGCAACAGCTCATTGAGTATCGGATACAATAAAAACTATTGAGGAAATATTTTCCTTTGACGTTGATGCAGTATTAAACGAGATCGCTGCAGTCGGCAGCAGAGAAACAAGTTACAAAGGAAGTTAATAGGAT
Organism: Etheostoma perlongum; assembly: GCA_026937815.1. Classification (NCBI taxonomy): domain Eukaryota; kingdom Metazoa; phylum Chordata; class Actinopteri; order Perciformes; family Percidae; genus Etheostoma; species Etheostoma perlongum. Next base: position 30,190,578 of record CM049371.1, read on the forward strand.
AATTGTCCAGCTTGTATTTACGTTCATAAAAGTGCTTGTTTTGCTTCTGACAGACTCAGATTAATATTCTAAGTGTCTGACAACATTATGGAAAGGATTTCTAAGGAGGTCGACCTTTCTGTTAAAGATTGAGATCCTTTTTTAAAACATAAAAAGTCAGCGAAATTGCGTTCGCTAAACCCACCAGACTCCATGTAAATAATCAGTGATTTTAGCATGGTAAAATACAGCTTTCTAAAACATCTCTGAGCTCCGAGCAGCACTGGCTTTGGCTGTGTGTATGGTGTGCAACTATCATCTACGTTTGGTCAGTGTTTTCTTTCTTTCATTCCAATTTCGGGTCTGTCAGTCACAGTGAAATCCGGGGACAGATCCAGCCAGGGACAGGTCACCAAAACCGGGGACTGTCCCCAGAAACCCGGGGACGTCTGGTCACCTTACTTTAGGGGCGTGGCTACATGCCTATCTGTCGATCAAGACAGAGTCTTAGCAATGCTAACCATGGAACCGTGAACATTAAAATAGACTTGAACTAGTTTTTGGTTGTTGTCCGTGTTTTAAACTTAAAACTATGACCCTCTCACTGTGTGTTTCCACTTCATCAAAGTTAATTGGAATATTTTGAAAATGCCTGAAAATATCTTGTTCAACATTCGGAAGCACCTCGACCAGCCAAAGCTAGCTGGCTAGCGGTAGCGTGTTTTAACCAGCTCGGTGTACTACCGTACATGCAGATGAACAGCGACCCTACCCAGAGGTCCCTGTTTACCCGCCAGATGTTGGATGACGTTTCAGCTGGTTAAAAATCGGCAACTTTCCCTCTTGTGTGTGTGTGTGTGTGTGTAAGATGCCAGTTAGTTGTGGGCAGCTGTGCGAACCTGTTACAGCTCAGCCTGTGGACCATAAAACCTCCCATCAGACCGTGACCTGATCTTATTCCCAGAGCTAGATACTAATCTGGCCGTCTCATTCCACCTAATAGCTGGCCAGGCCAAAGCTGACAGACAGCGGCTCTGCCCTTGTTTAGGACCGCACAACCACTAAACTCAAAGCAATTTTAAGGGGTTTAACTGCAGACTGTTAATGTTTCACATCAATAAGTACAGACCTCCTGTCTGCTGCAGCGGTGGATAACTTCTGTGTTGCAGCTCCTGAAAATGTTAGAGCCACACACATACAAGGGGTGATGTACCACATAACATCTATTCTTTGGGTTAAACATATTGGAAATTACAAACATACATTTGGTACACATTAAAGGTTATGTTTATATTGCTCATAAAGTTAAGTGATTTGCATTTACTGTCTTCTTGAAAAAAATTGTTTTCTAAATGTCAGATTGCCAACCAAAGCTACACTGATACATGATTTGATTCTTTAACATAGCCTGTATATGGTTGGTTTTTGTGAAACATAAACTACATTTTTTCTTGCCATTAAATGAAGCTTCCCCAATGATTTTACCATTGCCCACGGTGGGCTACTAAATACGTTGGGGTTGCTGCCTTAACCTTATCCTAAATCTATTTTTATCTAGCTAGCTATTTGACTGTAAAAGAAGGAATCTGTGTGTGTATGTGTGTGTGTGTGTGTTAGTCTGGCTTTCTGTCATTTGATAGTTCATCCAATCAAGTTTACACTCGGCGGGTGTATTGCTGGGTACAAAATTAAATGCTGTGTCGAGTTTGCACAAAAAAGGTTGGAAAAAAAACAAAAGACTAAATTGTCGGGCCGGGCTCAGGACTTCACAGCTCCTAGTTAAGCATGTTACTAAGAACTAAATGACAAGGTCAACCTCTATTTCACCAGAGGCCTGTACTATGAATCAAGATCAACATGCCCTGGATTTCTTTCAGTGACCCGGCTTTACCTAACCTAACAGCCATGGTCCTGCATAAGCTGTGTCACAACAGTGGTTAACAACTAGTTCAATTAACCCAGGGTTTCCCAATCCAGCTACGCGCACGTTATAAAAAAAGATTTCTATAAAAACGTCTCGGGTTACGTATGTAACCCTGGTTCCCCGAGATAGGGGAACGAGACACTGCGTCGGTTACGACACTATGGAACGCCTTTAGGCATGACAGGGCTGAATGCGAATGAAAACTACTCCAATCCTATTGGTCCTAGTGAGAACGGTAGCATGTGACGGCATAACCGTAGGGGCATATAAGCACACCGGCACATAGCTCATTAGCTCTTTCTATGAAGCAAGGCACTCCAGGCGGGGCGAGGGGTGGCGAACCGACGCAATGTCTCGTTCCTCTATCTCGGGGAACCGGGGTTACATACGTAACCCGAGACGTTCCCCTTCGAGGGGAACTCGAACTGCGTCGGTTACGACACTATGGGAACGAGATACCCACTAACCCGCGCCGAAACCCCGCCTGCCCTAGCGTGCAAGCAACCAGTGGGCACGACTAGGAGGGGAGCACCCGGGTGCCGGGTGCGGAGGGAAGGTCCAGACCATAGAACCTGAAGAAGGTGTGAGGAGTGGCCCAGCCAGCCGCATCACAAACCTCCTGGAGAGACGCTCCCGAGAGGAGAGCCGTGGAGGCCACCATGCCTCTCGTGGAGTGGGCCCGCACAGCCACAGGTGAAGGCAAACCGCGCACCTGATAGGCCAGGGCAATAGTCTGAACGATCCAGTTGCTGATAGTATGCCTGGAAGCGGGGAGCCCAGTCTTGGGGGACCCGGAAGCACACCAGAAACTGGACCGACTTCCTCCACCGGGAGGACCGCAGAGTGAAGACACTCAGCGCTCTGACAGGGCAGAGCAAATGGAGCCTCCCGTCCTCCGCCGTCACATGAGGTGGAGGATGAAACGCCTGCAGCACCACAGGCCCCATGACAGTGGACAGCACCTTGGGAACGTAGCCCGGAAAGGGGTGCAGGATGGCCCTCACGTTACCAGGGGCAAACTCCAGGCATCGGGGAGCAACCGAAAGAGCCTGGAGGTCCCCCACCCTCCTCAGAGAGGTGATAGCAAGGAGGAAGGCCATCTTCAGGGTTAGGTACTTGGCCTCAGCCGACTCCAGGGGCTCGAAGGGGGCCTCAGCCAAAGCATCGAGAACCACAGCCAGATCCCAAGTGGGAATCCTAGGGCAAGTCGCAGGTCTCATCCTCCGGGTCCCACGGAGGAACCGTATGACCAGGGGAAGCCTCCCCAGAGACCCATCCCTCAAAGGGGCGTGGAAAGCCGAGATGGCAGCCACGTAAATCTTGAGGGTGGATGGGGAAAGGCCCGCAGAGAAGCGGTGCTGCAGAAACTCCAGCACCTGAACCACCGGGCAGGTAACTGGGTCCACCAAGCGTCCTCTTCACCAAGCAGAGAAGACGTTCCACTTCAGGCCATACATCCTCCGCGTAGACGGAGCCCTGGAGCTGAGGAGAGTCTCGACAGCCCCCGCTGTCAGGCCCGCCTCTAGGTACTGTGCCCCCTCAGGGGCCAGACCCACAGCTGCCACAAGGTGGGGCAAGGGTGAAGAACCCGGCCCCCTGCCTGGGACAACAGGTCCCTCCTCAGGAAAAGCGTACAGACACAGCCTCGGCCACGCCTGCACCATGGCGTCCAGCCCCAGCGGGGCATGGGGCGTCAGGGAGAACCACAGGGGACATATAGGTCCGCTAGGTCCGAACCTTCCGCATAATGACTCCACCACCTCGGGGTGGAGCCGCCATTCCCCCGGGCCCTAGCCCCTGTCTCGACAGCAGGTCCGCACCCTGATTCTGAATCCCAGGGATAAACATCGCCCGGAGAGACAGCAGCTTCCGCTGGGACCACAGGAGGATCTGATGCGCCAGTCTGCAGAGAGGGCGCGAGCGCAGACCCCCCTGGTGGCTCAGATAGGCCACCACCGCCGTATCGTCGGACCTGACCAGCACGTTGCGGCCCAGGAGTGCAGGCAGGAAGCTCCTCAGAGCCCGGAACACGGCCAGCATCTCGAGACAATTGATGCGCCACGACGAGTGACGGTCCTGCCAAACACCCCCTGCAGAGCAGCCTCAGCCCCAAACGAAGAAGATGAGCGAGGACGACATCTCAATGCCGAACCGCCAACTCCTGAGACCGAGCCAGAATAAGCCAGTCGTCGATGTAATTGAGGACCCGGATGCCCTGGAGCCGCAGAGGAGCCAGCGCCGCATCCATACACTTGGTGAAAGTGCGAGAGGGGAGAGTGCCAGGCCGAAGTGAAGAACCCGATACTGGTACGCCACGCCCCCAAAGGCGAACCTCAGGAACTTCCTGTGGGAAGGACGAATGGAGATATGGAGATATGGTCCCGCAGATCCACGGTGACAAACCAGTCCATGGACCGGATGAGACACACGATGGTGGGGATGGTGAGCATCTTGAACCTGTATCTCCTCAGAGACCGGGTTAGAACCCGCAGATCCAGAATAGGGCGCAGGCCTCCGTCCTTCTTGGGAACCAGGAAGTACCGGCTGTAGAAACCGGACCCGCTGGCCGGCCGAGACGGGACGAGCTCCACAGCCCCCTTCTCCAGCAGGGAGCCCACTTCCTGCCCCAGCACCAGGCCCTGGTCCGAGCGCACCACAGTCCGGACCACCCCAGTGAAGCCGGGGGGGCGGACCCGGAACTGCAGCCTGTACCCATCGATGACGGTGCGCAGAACCCACGGGGATATGGTCCCCAAACCCCGCCAAGCGTCGGCGAAAACCGCCAGCGGAACCAACCCCTCGGGGCTGGTGGCCGGCATGACGCGTCAATCTCGGATGAGCTCCTGAAGCGGGCCGCCAGGAAGAATCCGCCGATGAGTCCGGGAGCCGAACCTCTGGCCCATTGCCACCCCTCGGGGCAGGCAGAGCGGAGAAGGCACGGCGGTGGCCAGCGCGTCCCGAGCGCCTCGGCGGCGGGACAACAACGCAAGCGGCCGCCCTGGAGGGGACCCCAGTCGCCCTCCGGGGGCTAACACACAGTCAGGACCTCCGTGCCTTGCCCCTCCGCGACTGGATGACTTCCCTCAGGTCCGACCTGCCGGGAAGGGGAGCGCGGGAGCGCTGCCCAGCGTCCCAAGCAGCTTGAGGGGGACCGCGAGAAGCCACACTCCGTCTCTGGCGCTGTCGGTGGGAGCCGGTAGAGGGCTGAGAAGGTCCAGCCGTCCTAGCAGAGCGGGACCCAGTCCGGCGAGGGAGGAACTCCTGGAACGCCTCCCCCTGGGACCTCACGTGGCGAAACCTGTCGACGACAGAGTTAACCGCATCCCCAAACAGGCTTGTAGTGGAAACCGGCGCGTCCAGGAGGAATTCCTTGTCCTTCTGCCGGACGTCCGACAGGTTCAACCAAAGATGCCTCTCCGTGGCCACCAACGCAGACATGGAGCGACCTACAGCTCGGGCCGTCTCCTTGGTGGCACGAAGCGAAAGTTCCGTGGCCCGGCGTAGCTCCGCCATGTCCTCCTCAGAGGGGGCTCCCCGTCTCGTCCATCTCCAGCAGCAGGTCCACCTGGTAGGCCTGCAAAACCGCCATGGTGTGTAGGCTCGCACCAGCCTGGCCCGCCGCCATATACGCCTTCCCCACCAGCGAGGAAGTCACCCGGCACAGACCCGTCGGCAACGCCGGCTTGCTGAAAGACGACGTCAGCTGGGGAGAGAGGTAACTCGCCAGAGCATCCTCAACCCGTGGCATCACCCCCGTAGCCGCAGTTCTTAATCCCTGCTACATTGCCAAACTCCAGCAGCTGGGGAGTAGAAATCCTGGCAGAGTAAGGTTTATCCCATGACTTACACAGCTCACTGTATAAATCCGGGAAAAACGGCAAAGCCCGGCGCGGAGGGACGGAATGGCTCCGCAGGAAGCGATCATCCAGCCTGCCACCAGAGCCAAGCTCCCTGACAGCCTGTGGCCAATCCAGGCCGGTTTCGCCACAGCCGGAAGTCAACACTTCCAACAGTTCATCATAGGCCGGCGCGGCGCTTTTCTGATGACGACCCGACACCCGGAAGTCGTTACCCTCCTCCAAGGCGCCAAGCACATCCCGCTCCTCAGAGTCAGAGTGCGTCCGCCTCTCCAACCTGCGTCCCCGAACAGAAGAAGCCGAGTAACGAGGACCAGGGGAGTCGGAATCGGCCGTCGAAGGACGAGAAGGGGCCTCAGCCGTCTCGGAACCCTCCAGCAGATCTTGCTGCGATCGCCATGTCCGGAGCCGGCGAGCCGCCTCGGCGACCGTATCTGGCCGTCCGCGGAAAAAAGGGCCACGCGGGACCTCAGTACCCGCATGGGCAGGGCTTCGCAATGGTCACAAACAGCCCCCTCGAGAGCTGCCGTGGCGTGCGACAGACCCAGACAAGCAACACACAGTTCGTGCGAATCACCTACCGTGATGAAACGAGGGCAGGGAGAAACACATCTCCCGGAACTGGTACAAGCGCTCAGACATAATCCAGGTGAGTAACAGGAGCCTTTCAATACCAACATCCAACCAACGTGCCTGCTGAATAGAAAAAAGCTAATGAGCTATGTGCCGGTGTGCTTATATGCCCCTACGGTTATGCCGTCACATGCTACCGTTCTCACTAGGACCAATAGGATTGGAGTAGTTTTCATTCGCATTCAGCCCTGTCATGCCTAAAGGCGTTCCCATAGTGTCGTAACCGACGCAGTTCGAGTTCCCCTCGAAGGGGAACTATAATTCTATATAAATATGAAGAACACAGACACAGTTTTACAGGCAAAACGGAATACAGTTGCTGTGTCCTAAAACAGGAAGAAAGCTGGCACAAAAATAGCCAATGCTGTAAAATACTTATCAATATCACTCCCCCCATCAGTCAGGCACAAGATCTGACCACAATAACACTTGTGCTTGTGCATAAACTGTCGTAGCCTATAATTCTAGTTGCCTCCCTGGCAGTAGAACGTTATTGTGAGAGCAAATAAAAAAAATATAATAACATAATTCAAACCAATGTTCCTTTGTCTGGTCACCATGCAGGAATGTTTGCACTGCGAATTATTTGGTTCCTACCAAGGTAAAAAAACAACTTAGATTTAGAAATGTTAGATAATTTATCATGTTTTAACCCTTGTGTTACCCTCGGGTCAAATTTGACCGGTTTACAAAAAAATTTTATATCAGAAAGAATATTGAAAAAAGTGACAAATGCTTAAAAAAACTACAAAAAGCAGGAAAAAAAGAAAAAGAAAATCTTTTTTTTAAACGCTGAAAAAGTGACACAAAAACATCAAAAACACTAGAAAAAGGGACAAAGAAATTGTTAAAAAAATTGACTAAAACATCATTTAAAAAAAAGTTTTAAAAAAGTGACCAAAAATGGGAATAAATTTGACAAAAACGTTGAGAAAAGTGTAGAAAAAGAACAACAATTCAATCCAGGAAAACACAAAGTTGCAGGTCAATGGGAAGACAACAATTGAATTTCTTATTTTAAGTGTTCAACTTTATACTATAATCTTAAATCAAGCAAGCTTCTCAAGTGAAATTATCTTGCTGCGTGGACAGATAATTTCACATGTTTTGAGTACCCTCAGATTTAGTGTTTTTATCTTGTTTTTAGAAACCCCTTTCTTGCAGTGTGGGGAGGAGCTGCCGATCTTTTAATTTATTTTGATGATCAAAATTGAAATCTTTTTTTATTGACAAAATGCAGTATGCAAAGAATCAGGTTAACAGAAATAGCACATATACATCAAGTGTACAAACTTGTGAAGATATAACAAAAAGAAAAAAACATACAAAGTAATCAAAACAATTACATAACAGAATCATTACATGGATAAAATAACAAGAGGTACATGTAAACTACAACTAAATTTACAATTAGTCTGAGGTTTCAGGGAAAAAAACCTCTACAGTTTCCACAATTTTAATACTTTTTTTGTTTTTCAACAATCTAAGTGACTTCAATAGAGATTTAAGTTCTATGAGAAAAGGTACAAAATTAGGAAATTAATTAGATACTTAAAGTGTAACTCTCGCCAAAATGCAACCTAGGGTCTTTTTGTAATTGTACCCCAGTCAAACTTTTGTTTAAAACTATATTAAGTACGGAAGCGGCACTTTCGAGATTGACTGTATTTTCGTTTTCGGTCAAATGGCCTTTGAATGGGAGTGCTAGGGGTGCTTCTATGGTAGCATCAAAATCACTATTTTTAAAACACAAAGAAGGCTTGACACAACATGAAACTTTGCTCCATTGACAATCACATCCTAAAACACCCCCTGCTTTACCCCTGATTTGAAAATCAACAAGACCATAATTCAAAAAATGAACATCATTCTGTGTTGTAGAAGACTTAAAGCAACACTATGTAACTTGTTGTAACTTAAAATAATATTTCCAAAACGGTTTCAGTGGTTCATCAACTCGTAACAGGGAACGGCACTCTCTACCGGCTATAACCGCACTATGCAAGTTTTGCGTTGTCCATTAATATTATACAGTCTATGGTCTATAGCAAAAGGAAGCATATTTCTGAAAAAGAATCCTCTTAGTCTAGTCACAGTCTTCGCACAGAAAGCCTCATCAAAAGGGATCACCTGTTTTGAATGAGACCAAACCAGCAACTTGCATGCAACTTTTACAGAACATGCCAAATTGAATTTGCATGTAGAAGTCGCGGGTTCCATTAAGCTGTAACTTAGGAATACCCTTGACAATCTTACATCATATTTTTGACTCCCAATGAATTCATCCAGTGCTTCATTTGCTTTTAGGACATTTAAGGACATTTAATTTCTAGCAGCTCCCCTGAACTCAGAACCCCATTAGGGTAGGCTGACAGCCAGGGCTCTTCAGGACACAAAACTGTGCCATGACGTGTAACGTTGTAGCCACTGTCTTCTAGCCATTTCAGGGCCAACACCTCACCCTCCACACCATGTCTGGTAGCAGCATTTCCATGAAAACGCGGGAAGACGTGTTGCTGTAAGAACTCTTGGGGGCTGCTTCATACCGGCACCTTCTTGGCAGAGCTGGCAGTTATTCTCAATCTGCAAGAGTCATGCCAGAAGGGAGATGCACTCTGGTCCTGAGTCAGCAGCTCCAGTCTCCACAAGTCTGTTGCCACAAGAGCTTCATAAAAAGCAGAGCAGCAAGGGCAGATGTTGGAGTCATTGTGCTCTGCATGGGTTGCTGCTGGAGGATCCTGAAGGTTCATGGCAGGTGTTTCAGCATTTACACACTTAGATAAGAGACCTGACATGGGCAGCTTCAAATGTTTCAATCCATTACAAAGAGCCTCTTGGGTCTTGTTATCATTATAAATAGCGATCAACAGATATGATCACAACCCAATGAAGTGACTATACCCAAATTCTTTTTTTTTTAAGTTTGTTTTATTCCTCCAAGATAAAAAGCCCCCCAGACAGTGACTGCTAATGCTAAAAAATATACTAATCCCATACCACAATCCATGAATGTTAACAACCTATGCTGGACCCGCCATTGGCAGTGAACAGCTAACCTACCTTTTAGATGTAGGGAGGCCTGGAAGTATAGTTCCAACTTATTTATTGTTAATATGCCAAGTAAAACAAATACTTACCAGAATTCAATTTAAGGTATGCTTCTTGATACCTTTGATAAGGTTACTTACCTGTAGTCTTTACTTACCTTACTTCTTATAACCATGACAGGATTAGACTATGGACAAATGGTCACCTGTTTGTCCAAATACAAACCATGTACATTAACGGACAGAAAAGCATAGGATGGGCGTAACAGCTATCATGAAATACTCACTAAAGCGATAACTCAGAGTAAAGTGTGAGAAACTCCATTAACATAACTTTCTTTTAATTTTCGTCAAAATAATTCCTAATTTCTGCTTTTCTAACATAAACATTAGGTATAATTTCCTATAAATAAGGTTTATTGACTGTGAATTCCAAAAAAAACTGTAAAACTGAAATTAGTGTCACGTAGTGTTGAAAACATCAAAAAGGTGACAAACATTGAAAAAAAGCATCAAAAGTGTTGAAAAAGGGACAAAAACGTAATAAAAAGTTAAAAACATCGATAAAGTGTCAACAAAATCAACAAAAGTGTTGATTTCAATTTTGACGGGAAGACAACACAAAGGTTAAGACATGACAAGAAATTGTGTTGGCCGATCTCAAGCTATGCCATTTATTATTTTATGACCATTTCATGTTTTGATATTTTCTTCAGTCCTGTTAAGGTGTTACTATATATAATACTTCCAATTACAAATATGCAACAGCTTGCACATGTATAAATAGTTGTTTGCTCCCTCTTTTAATTCAGATTATGTCATATTTAAAAGGATTCTGTTTTATATCATAATTGCCATTCGGATTACTGGAAATGTCCTATTTCAGGGAAGATATCACATTACAATTAAGAAATATGTATACTTTGACAAGACATTTATTTTAAAGTCCTATTTTATTTTAGTCCTCAAAATGCAATATAGTGCAGGATACTATGGTAAGATCTGTTTCTTTAAACTTTATTTCAGACCCAGGGGGATCCATATCACAATAAAAACATACACAAACACAAAAATACAAAATACAAAAAATAAAAATACAAAAAATAAAGCCTTCCACAATGTTCAGTGTCAAATATACAGACATGTTCGCCAATGGTTCCACAGTCTGGAGGAGAATCTGACAGAACTACGTACAGGGTTGACCAAAACAGTGATTATGTCATTTTCTGACCCAGATACCCTACACATAAAACTATACATCAGGTTACGTAGAACAGCAAAGCAGGTAGGTTCAACAGCAGCCTCATGCTGTGATTATAAGCAACTATGAGTTTGACTGGCATATGTCATTTTTCTTTTAAAATATCAAATTAATGACAATAACAGGACTGAGCTCTTAATAACAGAGAGTGTCTTTAGTCACTACAGTTAATAGCATGCATTATGGACAAGAGTTATGAACTTATTTACTTCCATATACAGTACATACTAAATACCTATAGAACATTAGGCCATGACAATCTGCTTCCATATGGGAGGTAATCTAGAATTATACAAATACAATCATAGAAGAAAACATATCTTTATTAAAACAAATCATCTTTGGGCATATGTAAACCAATTATAAATACAACTAGAAAAAAATCCTCCACAGGACATTACAATGGTAAGTACTTTTAAAAACGGATTGTTTCTGGTAAGTATGACATTTTTGTAGTATATAAATCCTGAGAACAGCCATACAAATGTCACATTACACATTGAAGTTAAAAATCTCAACAAAGGAAAGGAGTTGTATTAAATATTATTAGAAATTAGATGTAAAAACGTTGAACTTAATCATGCACTTAGTAGTATTTGACATGTAAAAACTCACAATTTTAGGTATATGGTGACAATTAAAGAAACAGCTGCCATTCAAAAAAGAGCAAACAGAACAACAGAAAAACAACATGGAAAGAAAATGTAGGAGTATTTTATGTCTGTTCTACCTTTTCCCTGACTTCCACGGTTCAACTTCTCCTGCTGTAGACTGTCCCAGCATGTTATTTCCGTTCTCCCTTTTACCTCCTTAGGTTTTTCTTTGACTTTCTTCCTCAGCCCTCCTCCAGACTACTCCGCCCTCCCTGGGTTGCCTTTTGCTCTATGTTTTTTGGGACGTCTGAGTTCCGTCCCTTGTTTTATTTTGAAGTCTGTTTTCCTCCCTAGTCTTGTCTTGTTTTACTTTCTGTCTTGTGTTTTCCCACCTGTTTGATTATTCTGCATCGTCCTGATGTTTGTCACCTGGTTTTCCCCCCAGCATGTTTCCTTGGATCATGGAGGTACCAAAATCATGGTTGCAGCTGTCCCCATGGTCCTGTGCACGTCCTGCGGTACCCTGCTACGTCCTGCTATGCCATGAACTACTACTTTTTGTCCCTGTTCTACTATCTTTTATTGTGACTGTTATTGCCACTATTCAATCAACCTACCAAGAGTCTGGATCTGTTCAAGGTTTCTGCCTAAAAGGGAGCTTTTCCTCACCACTGTCGCACTGTTGCTTGCTCTGGAGGGAACTACTAGAACTGTTGGGTCCTTGTAAATTATGGTCTAGACCTACTCTATTTGTAAAGTGTCTCGAAATAACTCTTGTTATGAATTGATACTATAAATAAAATTTTATTGAATTGAATTGAACCTTGTCCCTTGTATTTAGTCTCTGTGTTTCCCTTGTCTGTTGTCCGGGCATTGGATTTCTGTTTTGGAGTTCTGTGTGTTAGTCAGCCCATTTTTGTCTCAGTGTGTCTGTTTCCTGTATTTCCTGTTTTTTTATTACTACTTCTTTTTGGATTTCATTGCCTGCTGTTTTCAAGACAGCTTGGTTATGTTTGTATTGGAAATTAAATCATCAAATTACCCATGTTTTCCATCTCTGCATTTGGGTTGGCATTCTCTGAAAGCACAACATGTCACTTCTGGTTTGTACCATTATTTTATAGAGGTTTTGATGACAGTAACAGGGCTGATATGAAATTATGGGACAATGATAAAATGACTACATTTCTAAGAAAATATCTGCATGGTCAAATTAATTTTATATTTTATAAAGAAAAGATAAATTTATGTCAAAACAATGAGATTACACTTAATACTAAATAAAACTGAAAATTGTATCATTTTACCAACATTTTAGAGAAGTCCTGTTAAAAAAGAACAACCATAGCAAGGGACAGGCCAAAATCATTACCTTATATGGTATTAGCATATGATATGTGATTTTATTATTTAAAATTGTATTGTATTGGCTTTTACTTGATCCTTTATTGATGCATATGATCCATAGTAACATTAAGGTTTTTTTTTTAAATTACACATTTATTTGTTGTTAAAGCAACTTTAGAACTGATTTTTTGATCGCAAAAGGCACGGAATCACCCCCCATGCACTGTGGCTTGGTGTGCTTGCCTGATGACTGCAGCTTTAAAAAAAAATTAAAAATTCTTCAATCTTGCAAGGCAAAACACGACCGACCTTTCCACTGCGTAGATATGCTCTATGCTCTTATAATTCTTTATGGTCGCCCCATCAACGGCCATCAAATTAAATAAAATCCCCATATGACACCTGAATTCACGACATCTACCCGCTTGGTGGCGCTGTGGAGACTTCACTTCCGCTGTTTAAGTAGCGACTAGCACTTGTGCTCGTCCACTATAGTTTCAACAGGGCTGCCAAAATATTCTCATCAGCACTTTTCTTACTAATAGTTCCTGTTTGGAGCCACGATTGCATTGTGAGGAATCAGCAAGAAGAATGGAAAGACTGCAGGATCCTGACATTAAGCAGCAAACATTTTGTTACCAAGTCGAATATCGAAATGTCAGTTTTAGCCTATAACTATCTGTCTGTAAATTAAGCTAACATACGCAACGTTTGTCTTCATAAAAGCTGTTTTTGAGGTTGGCAGCTTATAGAAACGTATGGGTTATGGGTTCTTTACATCCTTGGTAAGTAAATCAGACAGATGTGCTGAATTAGTGACGGTAAAAGTGAGTGGGTCCTATATAGTTAGTCCTAAAAAGAGAGTGGGTCTTGTCCCACCCACATACAATGGTTCCAACGCCCATTAGGGCTCCTGCACACTGCCTGCGTGGCGTGTCCGTTTTTATTTCGGCTCCCATGTTAACAGGTCAGAGCTTACACACTGCCTGTGTAACGGGTTGTAAATAGGTTCAGTTAAATTCCTGCATAAATGGGAACAACGCCGTCTGCTGGCGTCACCTTCACATCGCGCTGCAGTGCTAAAAGTAACGAACTCTGGGTAATCTACAGCAGAACTTCGTTAACTGATGTGGTAAGTCGCACGTTAACACTAGAAGTGCCGGGATTCCACAACTACTAGAACTGCCGTGAGCGGTCATTTTGACCGCCTGATTCCAAACTCTATAATCTCTAATTAAAAATACCTAATTGTGATATCAATGCATGTATTGTGTTAGAATATCTTTAGAAAAACGAAATAACACCAAAATGTACATTTTAACGAGTTTAATTATACCTTTGAGTAGGCTAGAAGGCCTAATAGGCTACGTGTTTCATATCATCACATAGTAAACCGTAATTATTTCATAAAAAATATGGTATGGAAACATAACAAATAACATCTAAAAGTAGCTCATTATAACATGTATACCGTGTGCTAACCTGGCACTAACTCCGTTTTGGTGTCTGCTGTGTGCAACGCTGCTCGGACTGTGCGCCGCTGCCGTCTTTTCTCCATAAACTCCGCTCAGTTCAGTTGCTGTGGCAGTTTTAGTGCCCTACAACTTTTTTTTTATACAGGTTATATTTTTAAACATATTTCTAACACAAATGACAAAGAAAATAGGCAAATTGTAAAAGCTGGAACCAAGCTGATAGCAAAAATAGCCAAGAACGAACCATGAAACAACTAATTACAAATACATGTGTTGGCTACATTTGGCTTTTTAGACGCAGTCAACGCAGATGACAGCTCTTCTTTTGACACAATTACCACAGACGGGTTTGCGGCATGTGTTGCAGGTGTCTGGTGTCTTGTTCTGATTGCAGCTTCTCCTCACCTGGCACTGCCTGCGTTTTTGTGCCTGGTGCGGTGGTGGCTGTCGCTGCTGACCGGCACCGTGCGCTGCTGCCCTTTTCCCTTCCATGAACTCGGCTCTCAGCTCCTCTGCCAACTGCAGCAAAAACTTCCTTCTTGAAATCTTGCTGCTGGTGCACTCCTTGTATAAGACATGTGCATTTATTCCAGCCAGGTCGAGGATGTTATAAAATACAGCCACTGGCCATCTTCGTGTCCCGCCTTTCACGGAGTACGCCTTCGCCATCTGATCCAGCACATCTACGCCGTATTTGGTGTTATTATAATAAATCACAGACTCAGGTTTTGCCTTTGGTCCATCTGTTATCCCCACACTTGTGTGCACTGAGCTCAGAATGCAGACATTTTTTCTCGGCTTTCCCTGGTAAATGGTCAGTGTCGCATTAGCACATTTCAGCACCTTTGTGCTGAACAGCTCTGCCTGCTCTTTTACAGAGGGAGGCAACTCGCGTTTTGCTTTGCCCAGGGTGCCAACCAGGCTGGTCTTTTTGGCCTGTAAGGCAGTGGCTAGTTTTAGGGAGGTGAAGAAATTATCAGTAGTAATGTTTCTTCCCTTCCCCAGAAACGGCTCCGCCAGTTTCAGCACCACACTCTCTCCCACGAGCTGACCTTTGCTCCGCGTCTCCTCTTTACCAAGATACGGAGCCCCATTCAGCATATATTTGGACTGCACATCCGCAGCCAGCCAAAATTTTATGCCGAATTTATCAGGCTTGTTCCCCATGTACTGAATAAATTTGCACCGGGCCTTGGTGGGGAACAGCTGCTCATCAATGGTAATGTCAGCACCAGGCTTGTAACAAGCTATGCTGTTTGCCACAAACTTGTTCCAGGTTGCTGACACCAGGGCAAACTTGTCATCCTGCAGATGAATCCGTCTGGTTTCTTTTTTATCGAACCGCAGGAATTTCATGACCTCTCTAAATCTGTTTCTGGCCATTGTTTCTGTAAAAAAGGGCAAGCCCCATTTTTCTGACCACAAACTGTCCACATTGATGTGTTTTGCACCCTGTGCCCCGCGGACATACAGTAGGGCTATAAATGCCTTTAGTTCAGCCACTGTCAGGTCCCAGGAACTGTCACCACAGTGCCGATGGGCCTCAGCCACAGTGCAGTCCCTGATGTGCTTCAGCATGCCATTATCGAAAAGACACACAAAGGCTGTGAGCGCATCTTCAATGTTGCGTTTTGCATGCGCTGTGGGGCCTGCAGCTTCTGTCAGGACGTTTTGGCTCTGCTTTCTCCCTGGACGGTCAGTCAGCAGAAGTACCGTCCACGCCGTCCCATCCTTCCCCATTTCAACGCAAACATCAGCCGTGACCGGCTCAACGGGAACATCAGCCGGCTCATCGGGAACATCAGCCGTGACCGGCTCAACGGGAACATCAGCCGGCTCAACGCCATCAGAGGGACCATCAAGCCTAAACGGAACATTTCGATCCGAATTCTTAGATGACAGTCGTCGTCTCTTTTTCCGCTGTTGGCCTACGGACTCACTCTCTGAGGATGAAGTGTTGGACCTATCATTCACCCAGGAACGGTCACTGTCACTTTCCTCCGACTCCGATAGAGCCCCAGCATCAGAATCATCACTTCCCATGTTCTGAAGCATCTCCAAGGCCATTTCAACAGTCATATACCTCCTCATTCGGTCATTCATTCTGGACATTTTTTACGACAAAGGGGTTTCTAACTAAGTTATCAAAAGCAGTGTAGACTACTGTAATCAAATAGGCTACCGGCAAATACAAATAGGCTAGTGACGTTTCTCTAACAAAGACAATGATAGTTACTAAGCAACCAAGATCAACCGCGCGAAAAATTACATAAAGAATGCCGCGAAAACCCTTGCGGTCAATTTGACCGTGTATGGCCAAAATAGGGTAAATTGATCATATTTTTTTTGGCTTTGGTGTAAATAATTTGAAAAACATTTTAAATGAAAATGAAAAGTCAGGTACCAGCAGGATTTAATCTTTTTATTCAGCAAAGTTATTGCACTTATAAAATGCAAAACGGTCAAAATGACCGTCATGGCAGTTCTAGTGTTAAACGCTGCAGAGACAATATTAGCCAAAACGTTTTAAAGCCACCACACAATGTTTAATTTTACTGTATTGTTGTTGTGATGTAGTTTAGCGCTGAATGCCGCTAGTTTGGCGTCGAGTGAAGCATTCATTTTGAACTTAGAGTCAAATGTTAAATTAGCTAACTTTACATTGCTTCTGACGGCATTCTTCCGTCTAACTCACTGTGTGTGTAACGCTGTAGGGCTGTTTGAGTCTCTGTCCGTGGTGTCGACGTGCCGCCCTGATTCAGCCTGATTTCCCTATGTGCAGATGCAGACGCAGCCTCACACACACAACCTAGCGAGACTGGCTGTAGAGGACCGTCACAGTGGTTCCACAACCGTCACACCTGCATGACACGCACGTCTCAGGTGTGTTTCGGCCGGGCCAAAAACGGGTGCATGCTAGGAATAGGACCGACACCTATTTTTCACACGACAGGCAAGCATGTTGGAAGTGTTTCCAGGCAAAATAGAATCCAAAAAGATGTCATTTTGACACACATTAATTTAATAAATGACATGTTGTCTGAAAGTCTTTGAAAAGGCTTTGACCTAAATTATATAAATGTAATAAAAAAAATTTTTTTTTCAAATATTGCACCTGTCAATACAGAACGAAATATTCTGTAGCCTATGTTGCCGTCAATACTGCCGACATTGTCTTTGCTGGTATCAAATCAGTATATATTTATGTTGAACATGATATACTACTGCTTGAGTGCAGTAAATGTCCACAACTCTCTCCCCAAATGTCATTTTATCAATGCATGTGTACAACCAAGGCTAGCAGCAGCAGCGCTATGTCAGACACGTTTCCTTCACAAAGGAACTGGCGAGTTCTTCTCTTATCTCTCTTTTGGCAGCTTTATCTTAATCTGCAACTCCTCTCAGCGAGTGCAGGGAGTTTGCTGTTACAGTTTATTTGATATAATATATCTAACCCATATGAAATGTGGGCTTCTAAAATCCCATCTCGCTGCAAGCGTTTGCACAATGTCTGTGCATCTACACTCTGCGCATTTGAAGAGGTAGAAAGCGAACAATGTCCCATGTTTCAATCTACGGCCAAAAGGGTTCTGGCCCAGGCTGAAGGTATATAAAAAATCAGGATGTCAACCTCTATGCTGTCCTGATAATGATCACGGAGGATAATGAGTGTTTTGCACCCAATATCTAGCACTACCATCTATTAATGATAGCGTTGCAGCATTGGGAGCTTCTGGTTTAATGACCGTTGTGAGGTTCGGGGGCATTTTGAAAAGAAAACATGGTTTTCTGCTGCGGTCACATTGCTAAGGTGGTGGGCTGCTATAATCAACCTGTACATTAAGTGAGTTCACTCATTTGCGGACTAGTCCCGTTCGGATCCCGTCCGGATCCCGTGTTGCCCTGCGCACTGGTTGAAGCGCCGTATGCCATTGCCGCCTTGAGTGTATCCCGTCCTTTTGAAAGCCGCCGCAGTCGGTTGAAACAACAGTTCCCGTTTCTCTGTTGGCGGCATTAGCTGTTGTATTGGGAGCCATCACGGACATGGTTAAAGCAGTGGTTGACGTTATCATGCTGCCGGTGTGGGCCGCGCCGGTGGGTGACACTTTCAACTTCATCTCGGTTGGACCAGGCGTGTCGGCCCACTCTAGTGACTGAGGCTTAGCTACGTTGGTTTCACTGAGGTTGAAACTGCAGCAGTTGTAAGAGTTTCGCCTCACCGGTGGGGCTATGAATTCACGGTCGTGCCGCCTGAAATCTACAACCATCCATTTGCCATTATGGCGCCCAGCGCCATTTTGTATCCTCCACGGACAGTAACAAAGTGAATAAAACAAGTAAAACACAAAGCATGATGGTCTAGTCATGTTTCAGCCTCAAAAGTGGCCTTTTTAAGCTTAAAACTAATTTAATGTGATTTTATTATCTCTTAATAGGTTCCAACATCAAGTCTGTGATAAAGATGGCTCGAAACAGGATCACCACTTTTGTTTCTTCTTTATCAAATGTGTACATGTCCTTCACAATAAAGGTATTTCAAAGTAAAAGTCCTGGTGTTATGAGTGTTAATCTGAAACCATACCACTATTATAAATTTAGGCCAGGAAATAAGAAAAAAAGTTGAGTTTAGGAACCAGAAAACATGGTTAGGTGTAATATCACTAATTAGGATTAGATCAGAGGAGCAAATAGTTATGTTTAGGACATGAATAACCAGGTAAGCGCATAACCTGAGTGCCATTCAAAATCACAGACACACAGGAACATCACATTGATACAGAAGAAATAACCAATATGTCCATAAAATAGTATTTGGACTGTAGTGAAACTGAAAGTGATCTGGGAATATGAAGTGTAAGAATACATGCATTCTGTAAATATCTCCCAACAGATGATAATTACAGGAGAAACACTACCCAAAATAATTGTCATGAAGAGAAAGTGTAACAAACAATATGTTCCAAATGAGATTAAATATTGGCTTGCAAATAATTATAATAATTATTCAATCAATTTGATCCGTAAAACATAGTACCCCCCGCCCCCTCTCTCTCTTTCTTTCTCTCTCTCTCTCTCTCTCTCTCTCTCTCATTCCGTGTCTCTCTCTTACTCACACACACTCACACATACCTGGTGTGGAAATAAAAATAAAAAAGAACCAAAAACAACAACAAAAATCCCACTGATCATAAAAAAAATTGAAAGTTAAAAAAAGAAAGTTATATCGAGTATGAAAACTCTTGTTCATTACATTTTAATTCATAATTGCAACCGCATGTGTTGTATTCGTTGTTGCAAAATTTGTATATAGTTTGTTACCATGACAACACCATTGAGCTGAAGCTCAATGCTGATGCTGTCATGTAAATAATTTTCTAATCAGCAATAAATATAACAATTCCTGTTCAACCCATATCAATTGTATGCTTAATGTACCGATTTAAGCCCCGCCCATTTCAAGACAACCCGACCCATTTCCGGGTTTAATCCTGTCCACTTCCGGGTTAGGCCCCGCCCAGTCCGAGTACAAATACAGATGCAGATAATTCATGTGGTAAACAGATACAGATACAGATAATGCTGTACTCGCTCATCCCTAACAAATACGCACACACAGAACAAGACAAGGCAAACTGTTTGTACTGTGATGGTTGGGTCTAGCTAGCTGTGAGTTTTTCTGTTTTTATTCCCATTATGTTTCCTGCTTTGGTTTTCTGTTGTTTTCCCTGTTTGCCTGTCTCTCTGTTTTTCCCTTGTTTTCCCTTCCCCCCTGCCTGCACCAACTCTCCAAACTCTAGAAACATGCTCCTCAGCTCATCATCGCCTCTCCTGCTGTACTTACCTGCCAATCAAGACCAGTACTTCAACCCCGGATCCACTCACCATCCTTGCTTGATCGTTGTTTTGACCACCCTGGTGACGCATGTTACAAGCTCTCAGAAAAACCTTGGTACTTACCTGTGTTTGTCCTTTTTCATCTTACCCCTCTTTCTGTGTTTGTTTCCTCAGCCACCATCTTCACCACACTCCAGTACCTCCAATCAGTACTCACCAGCTCCCCAGGTTCCAGTGCCTATCAACCTCGGTCTCCCTGTTTCCCCCAGAGCTTCCTCTGCTTCCCCAGCCCAGCCTTCGGACTCTCGCTCTGGTCCCTGGCGTCCGCCGCCTCTCACCCCCTCTCCGTCATTCTATCCGTAACCTCAATAAACATCTGAGCTTTGCATTCCGCGTTTGCGTTCCGTCTCCTTCATTACAGGTATGACATATTTTCAAACTCTGCTATTTTAGCCATCACACAAGGCCACTCCTGGATTGACAGCACCCCTTCATTCTTCCATCCTCTTTTTTTGTGATCAATTTTTTTGAATTCATTTACTTTTTATATATTCAACAAAGAGGAAAGCTGGGAGGGAGGGCGACAAAACAACACATGCAGAAACAGACACACACACAGACATACTGACACAGGACCAAACACATGCTCAGGTTGAGGTTTGGAAGTCAGCGATGATGCGTCAATTGTCCAGGGTCTTTCCTGGCACTACATGGATGCATGCCTTAGAAAGTTCCATATAAACTACATCCAAGAGGGAAATGGTCCATGCACAGATAGAAAGGTCATGTGGTGGTTGCAATAATTTTCTCCGCAGCTGTACAGTAAGTCCAGCAAATATAGCACGTTTTTGAGTTCTAGAGAGCTGAAAGGCTGACAGGTCATGCAGAATCAAGAGATTGACAGTAACAGGCACAGTAACATTAAACAAGGTGGAAATTTAGGATGCAATATTGTTCCAGAACTGACCAACAGGAGAGCACTCCCAGAACATATGAAGATATGTACCTTGAGCTTTAATTGGGCAGAAAGTGCATAAAGGGCTGTTAATCATTTTCATGTGGTGCATTTTCACGGGGGTGACATATGTCCTAAGAATGAAACTGTAGTGAATCTGCTGATGGTCTGGATTGTGTGATACTTGCTAGGCCGTACATCATACCAATTGAGAGCGAGGCCTGGGCAATCGTGTGCACAGATCCTCTCAATAGGAAGGGCAGAGTGGCCAGATATCACCAAGAACTGATAATGCCTGGATACCATACCACAGTTTTTAGGCTGCACAGTAAATAACTTCCGGATTGGATGGATGGGCAAAGACCTCTACAAAGGGACACCGTATGCCTTAAGCGCTGATCTTAATTTAAGGTAAAAAAAGAAAGAGGAACATGGTAGATTATTCTTCCATCCTCAATGCCAACATTTTAAAGATTATATAATCTAACTTTATCCCTACTCCCACATGATTAAAGCAAAAGGTTGACATTTTGGGAAATATGCTTAGTTGGTTTGACTATGACTATGTCTTAGTCAGGCAAACTAACTTCCAAAATCTCTAGCTCAAAGCCAAGAAATAGTCTGGCACATACCACATTAAAACAAGAGAACTGTAAGGTTTTCTCCTGTTTCCAGTTTCCACTTTATGCTTAGCTGAGCTAATTGCTGCTACGACGCCTAACATTTGTCGCTGTATGTCACATGCTAAAAATCAAAGTTCTCTCCTCAACTTTTTTCAGCACTCCAATGAGGCAGTGAATCGTCAGAATCATGTTTTTTAAACGCACACAGCTCACTATGGTACTGTTTTATTTAGCTTAGTTAGCTGATGCTTTGCTAGATTTCTGTGTATTGCGATGCACACAGGGAAGCAATAGGGCAGCAAAATGTGAAACAAAACGTGCATTTGAGCAACATTCTGAAGGTGACCCAGCGACAATGCAACAAAAAAAACGATGTTATAAATGTGGCTGTAATAAACCTTTAAAATGACCGTTGAATTGCAATGCATTTGAGTTTAGATTAATTTGTCAGAAACTCAATTCTGAATTTCAACAGATCATTAGAAATTAAATATTACATTAATTACATGTTTTATGTTATCCTATGGCAGCCCTAGTGTGATGTGTGTACATGTGTCACAGTACCTTCTATGCTTTTCAGCTGTAAGCTTTTAGACGAGGCAATAAGGGGTTACTATGGACGGTCACACTCCAATAGTCTGATAGATAAATGCTGGTGGGTTCTGATCTGATCCTCACTCACACTTTGCCCTCACCACATTTCATTTCATCTTTACAAACCACTTGGCAGCTTATTCAGTCCAAAAGGTTACCTCATCCTATAAATGGGTTGCTACTGATGCCTGAGGAAGTTATCCAAACTGGAGAACTCAAAAGCAATATTTATTTCTTACTTGTTATGACCATATATTTAGTGAGCATAGAGGTGCATGCAGCATCTTTTGTGTGTAACAGTGAATAAAGCTGTATATGTTCACACAGTCAGACAGAACCATTTAGAGAGTCACAATGGACATATGGGGCATTTCTCATTTGCTAAATTTATACCTCATTGACCATTAATACTTGGGCTTGTGACCCGAATCGTCCTCAACGCACCATGTTGAAGGACGTCCCAAGAAGAACCTCCTCTCTAACGAGTTTTCAGTAGGCCCTATTAAGGACTTGCTGACCTTTCTAGAAAGGGATGGCATAACAGTAAAAATAGCTCCCCGTCTTATCAGCTGCACCCATCGAGCCAAGTCACTTTGACAAGATGAAGGTTGGTTATGCTCTATATAAAGCTCAGCGTAAATTCTTTAAGGAAGACTTCTGTGCTTCACATTTCTCTCTTTCTCAACCTAATCAGCTGAATTCTCATCCAACCGGGATGGTTGTGGTTAGGAAAAAAAAGAACGGTGAAAGGAACCGTCACACGCAGGACAACTTTAGGACAACTGTGGTTAGGAAGAGAATAACACGAAAAGGAACTGCAACATGTGGAATGCGATCCACAGTCTCTGGGGTGAAAGTCCTGTGTTGTTTGGCCCACCAATCTGTGGGGCAGTTCCTCACCACCATCAGGTCTGGGAGCTACCAGGAAGGCAACAGTATTTTTGGGCAGACTTCCTGAACACATAGAATATGAATTTTCTGATGCTTTCTTTCTGTTATATAAATGATAATTTAAGCAGCTGTATGTAAATAGGTTTTGTGCTTGTGTTGAGTTTTGTCTGATGTATTTTTGTTATCAATGTAAGTTGATTTAGATGTTCCTTTGTTGTATGTTTTTATATTTTTTGCTGTTCTTGTGATGTACTGGGAATATGAATGTAATGGATGAATTATATTCAGTTAATATAATATTCTAGAGTACCTCTAGTTTAAGACAGACAGAAGCTAATGAGAATCTTAAACAAGCAAACAAACAGTGGAGCAACATACCACACTGTCAGTCAGATTGGGACAGCCAATGGCAGTGAACAGAGCAGCACTTGAACTCACAAAAACTGAGAAATGCATTATCTTCCCTCTTGCCAGCTCCACCGTCCACAACATCATCCGGGTTTGCTGGATGCAAAATTGCAAGAAAGATCAATGTTGACAGTTCTACTGGAGAAGACAGCCTCTTATTGAACCTATAAGACTTCAAGGCATGTGCACTTTAGGTAGGCTTCCGTAGAAGCCTATGATTTCATTCACAAAATTAAAGAAACTATTTACAACATTTGGCCATCTATAGTTAGTGATAAGCTTTCTTCAATACACCATTATGCTCATTTTGTAAAGTATATTTTAAAATGTAAGATAAACAGGGGGTTCTTTAGTGTGGCTAAATGCCGACCTGTCAATCAGGACATAGGCTTAGTAATGCTAACCATGGCCCTTTGTACATTAAAATAGCCCTAAACTTGATTTGGGTGATGTCTGTATTTTAAAGTAACGTTCATAGGCTGCATATGACCCATAGCTTTCAAAGCGGATGCTGGGGCCGAGGCAGCTGCACCGATGCAGAAGGAGCGGGAGGTGTACCGCTGAGATCATTGTCTGCAGAGGAGACGTCGGCAGGTTGAGCCCATGACCTTGACATGACTTTTTCCATTTTTGGGTCAGGAACCCAAAAATGGTTTGTCTTGCCATGACACCTTGCACGTACCGCGTCATAGAGGATAGAAGCCAGAAAGTAGTGTTAGTTTATGAAATGACAGCCAACTATTGATCCCCCCCCCTTCTCTCCTCCTCAAAAGCGACAGACTCAGAAATGGCACATACTAAGGAAAGCTCATTGTGAGACTGGCTCCAGTGGCTGTAATTCTGCACCAAGGCTAATTTTGGGAAAGAGACTTCAGATACAGAGGACCACTAAGGTCTATATAAAAGAGACTTCAGATACAGTATTGGGGGACCACTAAGGTCTCTATAAAAGAGACTTCAGATACAGTATTAGGGGACCACTAAGGTCTATATAAAAGAGACTTCTGACTCAGTATTAAGGGACCACTAAGGTCTATATAATCCATCCAAAGAGCACCATGTCTTGGGACCATAAAAATGAAAGTGACCTGAAAACAAAGGTAGATAAAACCCAGTCGGCAGCATTTCAGTGAAAGATTCATCCTCATTAGCAACAAACTAAAACATTACTCAGTGTATCTCTGCCTATTTCTACTGCTGTTAGTGTGTGGCAATAGACACGGTGGCTGGTGTTTCTCCTACCAGGCAGCGCGGTCGTTATGTTTAGGGTTAAGGTTAGGTTTAGCTGCCTGGAAAGCGACGTTGGAGGCAAAAAATACCATTGAGCAACAGACAACATTTGTTTTGTCAATATAGTTTTAATACAATCGCTTCTAAATTGCATTAAAAAACAACTCCCAGCCGATCCTAAGATTCACACTAAGTGTACTTCTCTCACTATCTTTCTGAGCTTAATTTAAATGTTTTTGCTGCATTTTTCCTCTTTGTGACCAACCGTATAATGAACCTCTTTATTTGCAGTCTAATTTTTTTCACAGCCTTCTTCAGTTTAACAGAGACGTACTGAAGCATTTTGTTCAGGAACACCCACATGCTCCAATAATTTCCCCTAAATTAGACACAGAGGTACACTTTAATTGGTATATATATTAAGAATTTAGCAACAGTCTTTACTTGTTGCAGCAGAGCAGGTATGTATTGAAATAGCCAAAGAGTGAGAGGATGGGTTTTATAATTAGTGCTTGGAGATGCAGATTATGGCCTGTGGTGATTTGATGTGACCTATTTTGTAGGAAGTAGGGCAGCAAACTGTCTTTTTACAGAGATAGGTGCCCTGCTGCAGTGCTGTCTTTCTGACAGAAAGTGCTAGGTGGACACACACTCAAAGAAGTCCTATTATTCACCTTGACCAAAGACCATTCATTTTGTATTTTCTCCAAGCAAGTCTAATGATCTGTTCACAACCTCGCTCGCTAAAATAGTTTAGTATTTTATCCCTAACCCTAGTTTATTTGCCATAACCACAATCTATTTTTCCTATTCTTCACCATATTATAAAACACGGCAAATTAAACCAGTAACAACTTTACACATATAAAAGAGATTTTTTGAAATATAAAATATATATATATTTTTTAAAGTCGGCTACATAATTGCCCGCTTGACTTTTAGACAAATTCTGTGAATTATACAATTCTATTCTGCAGCGATGACGAATGCATTGGTTCGCCATTTGAAAGAGCCAAATGTATTTTCAGACATCACACATACCCACACATGCATAAAACAACAGAGCAACTTGATCTTTCTACACAGGCTGCAGAACCAAATGCAATATCTGAGGGGAGACATAACGGCATGCACACCTCAATATAAGAGGTGACATTCTCACCATTGATTTTTTTTCTTTAAACACATTCACAGCACTGTGGAGTAAGGTCTGGCAACATCTTTTCCATGGAAAAAAAAGCCTTCAGTGCCATTCTTTGCTCTTCGGTCAATGAAGCATTACTGTAGAGTTCTGATACAACGGATGTGATTACAGAATATACACTTACCTCTTCAGCAGCTACCATTGTTGTTTTGAACAGTCGCCTCTTTGTGTCATCACACACACCTAACACCAGTAGCTCCTCACAGAGGACGCGGATTGGGCCAAACCACCGCTTGTTTTCACATTAAACTAATTTTCTAAACATTTTTATGAATTATCATCATAACATCTGTCACGGTGTTTAAAGGTTTAAAATGACACCATCTCTGTAATAATAGACACCAAGTGAGGAGATGGCGTTAGCATAAGTTAGTGTTCCTGGGAGGTGGTTTAAATGTGATGGCCACAAATAGAGATAATCTGCACTATACCTTAACACTCATAGAAGGTGTTCATTAAGATTCAGGGCACTGAAGAGATGTCTGGAAGCAAAATGAATCTTTTCTGACTCCTCCTCAGACTCAATTCACAGAAAGGTTGGGATGAGTTCTCACACAGAGGGAAAATACCGCCAGTGTTGAACGGCTGTTATTCGTCCAGTTTTGATTCCATTCATACCAATGATTGTTTTGGATTGAGGACACCGTTTGGTGTCTCACAGTCCTCTAACCAAGATATCTCAGCATGGCAGTGGGATTGTGTAAGGGGTTCTATCAAGGTAAGTATGTCAGAGGTGGGAGACATCCTTTTTGTTTCTCCTCTCGTCCATAGAGGAGAGGCTCGTTATGCAGCAGGAAAATGTAGCCTCTCAGCTGCAACCTCCCACGCGTTCAGTCACTCTGAAAATACAGACACATACGCAGTACAGACACATGGACATTTATAAAAGCATCTGCACAGAGTGTAGGCGTAAGAGCAGATTTTCAGGTGCAGATAAAAAGCTTCTGCTGTTGTTATTGTCTCTCTGCTGACAGGAGAGGAAGACAGTGTGGGAGCAGAGAGAACCCAAAGGCTGCCACACTTCCCCCTACTTGATTATAGCCAACTACTGCTACTGATCATTTATGCCAAAATATCCATTTTAACATTCCATTTTCCATTACGCTATATTCTCTGTGAAGGCATTTTCTTTCAGATTTGTATACCTCAAGATCAGCTTATTTGACATGTTAGTACCACTATGAAAACCGTTATGTGACAATCTTGATGATGTCATTAAATAGCTTTATTTATCCCCAATGGGCAAATCAGTTTCTACAATCCATCGAGACACATTCACACTGCCACTCATCAATGAGAAAAGGAGCACAATAAAAAGGCAAATGGGAAAGTGTGAAATGTATAAATATGCAAGAAGGAAAATATTTTGTAAAAGAGCTGAAAAAATACAATAAAGAGGGACAAGATAAAATGGTAAACCGATAAAGTGCTGAGTGTACTGCACATGACAAATTACAATCCACCAGATTCAAACAGAGAACCAATATGAGGTTTGTGCAAAATAATGTTCCATTTAAGCGGACTTCCATTCAAGATCAAGGCGTCCTGAAAGCGTAAGTGTAAACTCACTGGGCAAAATACAGTCGTGATGAAAACACCCAGTTGGGTCAGACTATAATTTTTTTTTTTTCTTAAGACTTAAATGGAAATCAAAATTGGGTGTCACAATTTACAATAATTCTGGTAGTGTTACTGCTGCTTCCACTACTTAATAAACATAAACCGCAAATAACTAATCTTACATCCGTTGCAGAAGACACTGACACATGTGTTTATGGAATATAAATTTATTGTGATGTATAGGGTTAGGTACCATTCACATTTTTTACCGGTACCCGGAATTTAAAGTTCCATTTTTTTTGTCACTCTCCCTCTGTTTATTGTTTATTAAGAATCACCATTAGTCATCACCGTAGTGACTATTCTTCCAACACAAGACAAACACAAACAAATATTATAAAACAAAATACATGTTATTTTATTTTTCTATCATTATGATATTCATTATCAATTTATCAGGGATAATGCAGCGCACATTATTACATACATAATTATTACAGTCAAGGCCATAACAATATGTGTAGATGTGTTGCATAAAAGGTTTCTAGCCAATAGGCTAATTTGCAACCAAGTCTAAAAAATATAATCCAAATATAATTTTTATAAGAACTACATAGTGAGTTACAATGTCATGCAGCAATTACATTATATACTAATATACACTCACCTAAAGGATTATTAGGGACACCTGTTCAATTTCTCATTAATGCAATTATCTAATCAACCAATCACATGGCAGTTGCTTCAATGCATTTAGGGGTGTGGTCCTGGTCAAGACAATCTCCTGAACTCCCAACTGAATGTCAGAATGGGAAAGAAAGGTGATTTTGAGCGTGGCATGGTTGTTGGCGCCAGACAGGCCGGTCTGAGTATTTCACAATCTGCTCAGTTACTGGGATTTTCACGCACAACCATTTCTAGGGTTTACAAAGAAGGGTGTGAAAAGGGAAAAACATCCAGTATGCGGCAGTCCTGTGGGCAAAAATGCCTTGTTGATGCTAGAGGTCAGAGGAGAATGCGCCGACTGATTCAAGCTGATAGAAGAGCAACTTTGACTGAAATAACCACTCGTTACAACCGAGGTATGCAGGAAAGCATTTGTGAAGCCACAACACGCACAACCTTGAGGCGGATGGGCTACAACAGCAGAAGACCCCACCGGGTACCACTCATCTCCACTACAAATAGGAAAAAGAGGCTACAATTTGCAATAGCTCCCCAAAATTGAACAGTTGAAGATTGGAAAAATGTTGCCTGGTCTGATGAGTCTCGATTTCTGTTGAGACATTCAGATGGTAGAGTCAGAATTTGGCATAAACAGAATGAGAACATGCATCCATCATGCCTTGTTACCACTGTGCAGGCTGGTGGTGGTGATGTAATGGTGTGGGGGATGTTTTCTTGGCACACTTTAGGCCCCTTAGTGCCAATTGGGCATCGTTTAAATGCCACGGCCTACCTGAGCATTGTTTCTGACCATGTCCATCCCTCTATGGCCACCGTGTACCCATCCTCTGGCGGCTACTTCCAGCAGGATAATGCACCAAAGCTCGAATCATTTCAAATTGTGTTCTTGAACATGACAATGAGTAGTGAATAGTACACTGTACTAAAATGGCCCCCACAGTCACCAGATCTCAACCCAATAGAGCATCTTTGGGATGTGGTGGAATGGGAGCCCTGGACTTCGTGCCCTGGATGTGCATCCCACAAATCTCCATCAACTGCAAGATGCTATCCTATCAATATGGGCCAACATTTCTAAAGAATGCTTTCAGCACCTTGTTGAATCAATGCCACATAGAATTAAGGCAGTTCTGAAGGCGAAAGGGGGTCAAACACAGTATTAGTATGTAAAACCTCCTGGATTTTAGAATAACAGAATCAAAAAGGTTTTAACCTAAACTCCTTGCTGATAAGAGC
This sequence comes from Etheostoma perlongum, assembly GCA_026937815.1. NCBI lineage: Eukaryota > Metazoa > Chordata > Actinopteri > Perciformes > Percidae > Etheostoma > Etheostoma perlongum. Next base: position 30,219,917 of record CM049371.1, read on the forward strand.
TTTTCTTAGTTTCCTTTTGAAACTTGAAGTATATTTCCCATTAGGATTCAATGTGGGGGAGACTGTTCCAATATGTTACAGCTCTATATGTTACCATTTTTTTAAGAGCATTGGTTCTGGGCATTGGCAAAAAAAGCAATAATCAGCCTGTTATCATAACCATGTCAATCATTGGTAGGTAATAGCTGCAAGGACAGGTTGGTGGGTTTAAGTAATGCACAAATATTCTTTAAAAATACCATCAGGCTGCATGCTAGTTTTTCATCTATTGTCATCCATGACAGCCTGGTATGCATTTCTTCTACATTTCTCCTTGTGGGGCAGCAAAAAAGAAGGCAAGCTGCTCTTTTTTGAGTGAGCTGTAATTTGACAAGCTCCTGTTTTGACGCACCAGACCAGATAATAGAGCAATAGACTAGATGGGACAAGACTAGAGACTGTTACTAACTTAACTGTTGACCGTGTCAACAATCGAGCATATCTTTTAATGATGGAGATGTTTCTACTCATCTTTGAAGGACAACAATGGAACTGGAATGGCAGAGAGGAATAAGATAGCCGATGGTATACGACGACTTAAACTTCTAAGAAAAAAAGTGGCAGAGGACATTGTTTTACCAGTCAGGAGGTACGATGTGTGATTCCACAGACACTTACAGGTCTTTGAACAAGACAGTCCAAATAATCAAAAAACTTCAATAATATTATTTTCAAAGTAATATATTTTATCGACTTTATCGCAGACAAAATTAACACTTAACAATATTTTCCTTGGTTTTAATAGAGAATTTAGGTGTCCTATATTTTAAATGTTGTTTCACAGATTTTCCACCCTGACAAAAAGAGCACGCTGAGGAAAAGGCTGAATACTTGTCAACATTAATCCTCCAATGTGTTCAATCAGCTGTGCAAAGAAGCCAAGATGTGATTGGCAGTAAGGCGACACGTCTCTGGATACCTTACCTCCTCCTAAACTCTTTGTTGCACGTCTTTTTTCTTTCATAATGTCCTTCTCTATTTATATTGGCATTTCTATTGTCGTGTCAGTGTCCTCTCCTTCTACCACTGGCCTCTCTTGACCTCTCTAAGCTCCCATAATGTCACACTCTAAGCCCAAATGACCTTTGAGGATCTGTGAGCCTCAGTCCCTAACCAGTGGGAAAGTGTAACCTTTCCATTGAAGCGGAAGGGTGATGAGCACGCACACAGACAAACACACACACAATGCAAAGGAGGTAAGGGGGAAGGGATGGAGAGGTGGGAGGAGGATTTTCACGAATATTAATACTCTTTAGAAGAATACTTTGGCCGCTTCTTTGTTCAGACCACTTCTGCAGTACAATACACTCAATGAAGTGAATTTAGCACGCAGCACACCAGAGGAAATACACCAAGAGGTTGGTAGACTGTCTCCGTGCTAAGGTTTCTCTTGTATTCTGTATTCAGCTATTTTAATTTGGTATTATTTGTTGTGTTTATTTTCTATTGAGATACATTGTGTGTATGTAAATATATATTACTGTACAATGCATGCATAACCTGCTGCTGTAACACAAGAATTTCCCAATTTGAAAACATATTAGCAAACTTAAAACTTACTTGAGTAGTGTATTTTTTAAAAATATGTCTAATGTGCATCGGTTTTTACAGTTTCCTGATTGTTATGAATTAAAACAGTGATTACTTCACATTTCAAGAGTTTCATACTATACAGAAATGAATGGAAATAAATGAATGCTTGGGAAGTTGGAAAATTACGTCAAGACGTCTCAAACTGATATATGTTTTGCAAAAGGTAAATCGTGATTTTTAGAATTAATAAATTTTTTTTTATATATATAACCATAAATTAATGAAATAATCCAAATTAAATAAATCTCATTAGTATAAAGTTAATTAGTTTTGTTATTCAGCGTGCAGGTAATTTGGTTCCCTGGCAATAATACCAAAATAATAACATTAAAAGAAATATATATAAACCATGATAAGATATTGTGAATAATTGTTGATTAAAACACCGATTATTGGCCTAAAAATACCAGTAATTGCAAAGCTGTTCAGCTTCTCTGCTGCAGTCCAACTGGCAGAAAGAATCATGCTGTGAACACGATAGATGCTTCCCATTGAAATATTGCACATTCCCATTGAAATACTGTACATTACTTTAAAAAAACGTGCTGACAATCACACAAAAAATAAGATAAAAGTGTCTGTGTACACAAATCAATAGAATGAATTACTTGAACATTACAGTAACTACCATGAGACTGGGTTGTATATGGAGAATATGAGTAAGGCGGACGTCAAGAAACAGGTGTTTCCTGGTCTATAGCCCCAATGTTCCACTTCCAGGATTGTTCCTGGGCTGCTGGAAATTCCAAAGGGTTGTGAAAAATTCCCAAGGGGGTAATCAACCACCACAAAGCATAGCTCATATGGCGCCATTTTAATGCTACCAAACACTCACCTGCATTTAGCATTCCATTGACTGCCATTCATTTTGGCGCCACTTTGACAGTGAATAACTTCACATCTGAAGTGTTTAAGGCTTTAGTTAAAAAAAGTCAAAAGGTACAAGACTGTGTTCATATTTTCATTATTGAACGAAGGAACTACTCATCCCATAAACAACTGCGCACCGCTGAATGAAGGAAGCTAACGTTTGTTTAGCTAACAGCTAATTTAGCTAACTGCTAGCTAAAACAGAATGTAATAACTTTTAAAGAATCTCAAAATAAAACTTGAAAAAAACCTGTTAAAATATATAACAGCTGTTACGTCTGCTTTTCCAGTGTTTAGTTTGAGTTAACATTTTTTAGAGTGAGCCAAGCAATTAGGCGAATTAGCTGTTAGCTAAACTAACGTTAGCTTTCCGGCGGAGGTTAACGGCAGAAGTGTGGGAACAGATTGTGATTCGTGCAATGTCGTTCCACCAATCAGAGGCATCACTGTGGTATTGTTCAGGATTGTGGGTAATGAAGTACTTCATTGTGACACCCCCGAATACAAGACATTTATCTCAAAACAAGGTTGGTGCCCCATGAACTTTTGGCATCTATATGAGTATATACAATCGCTTAGTCATGTGTTAGCTGGTTTTAAGTCTACCATCGAGGGTTGCGATTTTATGGCTTATACCTCAATTGTGAATGGAAAACTTGCATTGTATTTTTAATTCAGCAACCCACTGCAGGACTGTTGAGCTCTATGCAAGACTAGGTGTTGTCAAACATGACCTGAGCCACTTAACCTCCTCAACCATAGACACTTGGGAAAAGACTCACGAGAGCAGAGCTCAAGTACACTATTCATACCGGAAAAATACATGAACACATACAACGGGAGAGAGAGACAAGGACAAAATGCACACAAGGTAAAAAGAGAGAAATAAGGAAAAGCTGAATCTTCTAGAGGACAAAGATCCAGATCCAAAATATACAAAATATAAGAGCGAGGTCCCAGGAAGGTTCATGGTCCAGCACCAGGAACCCTGAGTGAGGAGATTGGGAATCTAGGGAGAGGGAGGAGGGCTCACAGCTGTGTGCCTTCTCGTGAGATGCAGTGGTTTTCAGAACAGTTTACAGTATTCTGGTGGGAAGGACAAATATGCACTAAATTTAATAAATTCATTGACATTATTGGCCGATATAAAATACAGCATGGAACTTGTGTGAGCTGCAGCAGGCCCTTAATCCATTGCTGAAAATTATTAGAGTGACCACCTGTTCATGTATGTCTTGTTGTCTAAACTAAAACTAAGCATTTTCAAAAAATAAAAAATAAACTAGCAAACCCGCTGTAAAAACTATTTAAAACTAAACTGAATTGAAAACAAAAAGTCAAAAACGAAATAAAAATAAAACTAATGAAAAATGTAAAACTATAATAACCTTGATTGGACAAACACGTGAAGTGGGTCTAGCTGCTCCCAGATTTCAAAACCGACCATTCTGGCAGCTTGTTCAAAATACGATCTCTTATTTTACAAAAATAGTTCACTAAAATGTAATTATGAAAACATTTTAAGCGTGAAATAGGCTATGCAGTTGCTGGAATCAGAACTCAGTGCAAGAGAACAGGGCATACACAAGATTTTCTACATCTTTTTCACCACAAATCCAGCAATGTAATGGATAGCGGCGTCCTTGAACTTGCATATTTAATCTACATAAAGTTTGATGCTGTAGTAGTGGTCAGAATGTAGTAGCAGTGCTGGTGTGACATCATATTGACGAGAAGCTGGAACAACTGTCACTGCCAACATGTTCTTTTATGAGACAATTCCCTGTTCCATTTTTCACTTGGATGTCTCACTAGGAGGCATTTGTACAGCTTTGAACTGTCGTGCAGTTGGGTTGTTGTAGCCTCCGTTTGCCCTAACTGCTGAAAAGAACAGCTCAAGGTTACCCTGACTGAGTTTGAAAGTGAGGAGCTACTTACAAGGTGCATTCTGTGCTTCAACCAACTCTTTAAAGATGTTTGAAATGCATCTGGAGCTGGCAACAAATCCAATTGGACCTGTTTTCCTAGGCCCTGCATAAAGATGTCTCCCAGAGCTATCTCTGAGTTGCAGAAGGACATTTTCATATCTCTCCAACAGACTCAGCATGTAAAGTGTATTACAACTTCTCAAAGCAGCTTTGGAACCCTTTGCCACAGGGTTCCTGTTATTGAGAAATTGATTGTTCTCAGAAATTCTACGATTTCCTCAGAACCATGAAGCTGAGGCAAGTGAAGCTCCTTGTTGCAGAATTCAAAGGCATCTGCAACGCTGCAGCTGAAAACTTGAGCAGCCAGATTTACAGCCATCTTCTCCACAGAATATGTGCCATCTTAAGCTTATTACCCAGCCTTGAGTCCTCAGTCTTCTGAAGTTTGTTAAGGTCTTCTAGGTATTGCCACCTAATCCTTTTGCCACTGTCTGTCTGGAAAACACGTCCATCAGCTAAAGCGTTCCTCAAGAGTTTCATCATATGGCACACGCCAAAAACAACATGCACGGCCTGCATAGGATTTGAAGGGTGAGGAAAAAATGGCCTCATGTTTCCAACTTTGATATTGGCTCTAAGAGCCTGCATCATGGCAAAGTGACAGGACGGTCCATCACATGTCAGGGAAACAACGCACACTCCAATGTCATGCAGCTTGTGAAGACACTGTGTGACAATATTTGCTCTCTCTCTTGTCCACTTAACCCGTCAAGGAGAAAGCAAACCATCGGGATTTTCCAAGATCCATTCACTGCTACAACCATAAGGACCAATGCATCCTTGGCTACTAACAAAGAGTCATTGGCTTTGCCACATCCTAAATCAACATGCCCATGGAATTTTCCTTCAGCATAATTCAAATGCTTCTGAAGGCCATCCATCGTAAGAGCACAAACAATCTCCTTACCATCTTTTCTTCCTTCCTTCACATGGTATTGTAAGGCAGCAAAAGATGCCCCTGTAAAGCCTGGGTCTGCAGGAATGCTGCTGTACCAAGACCTATATACAGTTGGGTTCGAAAGTTTGGGCACCCCAGGTAAAATTTGTATTAATGTGCATAAAGAAGCCAAGAAAAGATGGAAAATCTCCAAAAGGCATCAAATGACAGATTAGACATTCGTATTTCCATCATTTACACTTTAAAAATAACAGAAAACAAAAAAAATGGCATCTGCAAAGGTTTGGGCACCCATCCATCCATCCATCCATCTTCATCCGCTTATCCGGTATCGGGTCGCAGGGGCAGCAGCTCCAGAAGGGGACCCCAAACTTCCCTTTCCCGAGCCACATCAACCAGCTCCGACTGGGGGATCCCGAGGCCTTCCCAGGCCAGGTTGGAGATATAATCTCTCCACCTAGTCCTGGGTCTTCCCCGAGGCCTCCTCCCAGCTGGACGTGCCTGGAACACCTCCCTAGGGAGGCGCCCAGGAGGCATCCTTACCAGATGCCCGAACCACCTCAACTGGCTCCTTTTGACGCGAAGGAGCAGCGGCTCTACTCCGAGCTCCTCTCGGCTGACTGAGCTTCTCACCCTATCCCTAAGGGAGACGCCAGCCACCCTCCTGAGGAAACCCATTTCGGCCGCCAGTACCCTGGTTTGGGCACCCTGCAGAGTTAATACCTTGTACCGCCCCCTTTGGCAAGTATCACAGCTTGGAAAACGCTTCTTGTAGCCAGCCAAGAGTCTTTCAATTCTTGTTTGAGGTATCTTTGCCCATTCTTCCTTCCAAAAGTCTTCCAGTTCTTTGAGATTTCTGGGCTGTCTGTCACGCACTGCTCTTTTAAAGTCTATCCATAGATTTTCAATTATGTCAAGGTCAGGAAATTGTAAAGGCCATGGCAAAACCTTCAGTTTACACCTTGATGTAATCCACCGTGGTTTTTGAGGTGTGTTTAGGATCATTATCCATTTGTAGAAGCCACCCTCTCTTTGACTTAAGCTTTTCACAGATGGCATCAAGTTAGCGTCCAAAATTTGCTGAACTTTTATTGAATCCATTTTTCCTTCTACTCGTGAAATGTTCCCTGTGCTACTGGCTGCAATACAACCCCAAAGCATGAGTGATCCCCCCCCCCATGCTTAACAGTTGGACAGAGGTTCTTTTCATTAAATTCTGTGACCTTTCTTCTCCAAACGTACCTTTGCTCATTCCGGCCAAAAAGTTCTATTTTAACCTCATCGGTCCACAGAACTTATTTTCACAATGCATCAGGCTTGTCTATATGTTCATTTGCAAACTTCAAACGCTGATTTTTGTGGTGAGGACGTAGAAGAGGTTTTCTTGTGATGACTCTTCCATGAAGACCATGTTTGTACAAGTATCTCTTTATAGTGGAATGGTGTAGCACAACTCCAGTGTCTGCCAGGTCTTTTTGGATGGATCGTGCAGTCAAACGCGGGTTTGGACTTGCTTTTCACACAATCCTGCGAGCTGCTCTGTCTGATATTTTTCTTGGCCTTCCAGATCTTGCTTTAGCTTCCACTGTTCCTGATGATGGCTGTTTCTTAATTACAATCCGAACAGAGGATATTGGCATCTGAAAACACTTTGCTATCTTCTTATAGCCTTCTCCTGCTTTGTGAGCATCAACTATTTTCAGTTTCAGTTTTCTAGACAACTGCTTAGAAGAACCCATAGTGCTGATTGTTGGGACAAGGTCAGATGAGTCCGGGCATTTAAAACCTTAGGATTGACATCACCTGGTCTTTCCAGACGATGATTGAGAACAATTCATGACGCTGCCAGGTCTCAGCTTTCAAAGGGGGAGGTGCATGCTAGAAACTCTGCAGGGTGCCCAAACTTTTTGCCATTTTTTTGTTTTCTGTTTTTTTTGAAAGCGTAAATGATGGAAATAAAATCTAACATTTGTGACATATTATACAAATGTCTAATCTGTCATTTGATGCTTTTTGGAGAGTTTCCATCTTTTCTTGGCTTCTTTATTCACATTAATACAAATTTTTGAATCCCACTGTATGTATATATATATATATATATATATATATACACACACACACATACACTTGACATTCTCACCCAAGCACATCTCACACATACACATTTATCTACACATACACATTTGTTGCATTTTGTCAATAAGTAGCAAAAAAGACATTAAACACAGCAGTTATATAATTTTATACCTGCCTTAACTACCTTTTTTACCTACCTTTTTTAGTTAAAAAAAATTATCTGTTAAAATCAAAAGAAGACTTTTGTCAGAGTTTAGTCAGTAAATTGTTTTTAAAGCATTTCAACCATTTTTATTAATTGACGTGTTTGTTTTTGGCTGGGCACTATAGGCTAGTGTATGACTGAGTACTACATGTAGGACAATATAAAAATACTTTTTGATGTGGGAAAAAGAGCAGCTCTGAAGCATTAGCTTTATGTTTAGCTTAAAAAAAGCTTATATAATGTTGATTCAAATAATCATAATCTTACATTATACTGACGGAGACTGTGGACTCTGAACTCTGAAGAAAAGGCTTGTCTGTTAGAACACATGTATGCTACACAGCAAGCATGTTCACACGAGGTACAATATGCTAGCAACAAGTAAATTGAAGTAAACCGTGGAAGATTAATTAATGAAAAAAAAGGAAACACATTGAATTAACAAAATACCACCTATAACACGATACTTGTCTTGAATGATGATCAGAAGTTTCCAAGGTCAAAGTCTCTCCACAGTCCACGGCTCTCCAGAAATATGGGCTTTGACTATTGCCAGGGGTTGTCATAAAGCGCATGCTAGCAGACCTCAAATGAATATTAATGTGTGTGTGTGTGTGTGTGTGTATTTGGAAATCAAATCATATGATATAGTAATACCATAATATAATGTATATTAATATATTATAATAATACAACATCTTACACTATAATTTGAATATGAAATCTTAAATTAAAACATTCTAGGCCTGACAAAAGAAGTGGCTAGAATCAACTTTAAAATATACTTTTTTGATTGGAATCGTCTGAGTCGCCTAGTCTGCAGTTCTTAGTAACATTAGACATTTGACCATATAACATTCCAACATATAATTGTGAGGTGAATTGTAAGCTAGGTGTTAAATCATGCAAGTTAGGCTAATAAATCATAACGTTAATGCCCTGCTACATCATGCTACGCTCTGCAATGCCCTGCTATGCTCTGCGGTGCCCTGTAATGCCGTGCAGTGCCCTGCAATGCCATGAACTACTACAAATTACTATTTTTTAGTCACTGTTCCATTATCTTTTACTGTGATTGTTATTGCCACTATTCATTACACCCCCAACCGGCTTGTCAGACTCCACCTACCAATGTAGGCCTATACCTTGTTACCCCTACATTATTACCTACTTAAAATATCCTGCTAGTTCGTGGATACATGTTACTTCATACGAATTCACTTGACACATACCAAAGTATTTCCAACCCATCGAAATGTTGCTGAAATATTTTGTTCCGATTCTTTTACGAAGTGAGTTGAGTGTCAGCCATCTTGGAGCTAAGGTACAATTATGTGCATTCAAACTAACGCATATGTGTACCACCAGGATACATAGGTACAGATCGGAGAATATGTAGGAAACTTTATTACAGAATACAGAATATATGAGCTTTGTCTGCTACGGAGACCAGCAACTCAGCCAGCGGTGTCACATGATGCCCTTGGGGGGGGACATTGACGGCGGTGTGCTTGGATACAGCAATGCCAAACAAGGGAGTTCCAGTTAGGTGGAAAGCTAACGGTAGACAGCTGTCGGGTAAGATTCGTGGAGGTGGGCTGTGAAAACACGGACACGCAGAAATGGGGCGCTTTAACTACTGCTAACCGCTAGTGGAGTTTGTGACTGTTAAATGCTAAATCCATAATAAATTCCACGCAACTGTGTTTATACTCTGTGTTTACAGCACACCAAGCGCTAATGCTACCGGTGCCTATAATGTGTGTGCACTAAATGTAGCTGTGTTTCATATGTCGTTTTTATATAATGTTGTTTTTATATCTTTTAAATGTGTAACACCACTTGAGCCACGGTGAAACATTTTGAGTATATTGTTGAAATGACAAAAAAAACACTTGAGTTGAGTTGATTGCCTGACTGTCTGTCTATGTCTGTAAAGGGTAGGCGTGGCTTGGAAGTGGACTAATATAGAAGCAATGCAAATGCAATCTGGGATTTCATCCACATGAGCCAAAAACAGCTTTTAGAAGGGACCAATTTCTAAAAAAAGAATCCCATTTCTTCTACATACAGTAAGTGACCCAATATAAAGATATATACATCTTTCCAACAGTGAAATATTCCTTTAAATTATGACTGAGATGCTTCATAATTAACTGTTAAGCACAGCTTTAAGCCAAGAATTTTTACGCCTACGTACATTTTTAGCAGTGTTCTTGTAAGTAATTCTCAGAGGCTAATAAATATAGGCATGGGCACGGTGACTTTACTGTATTCTTTCTGCTGTGTAGAAGATTAGATATTTGGGAGCAGCAAAACCAGGTTGTGGATTCATTGGATGTGTAAAGCATTGACAATTTTAGACCCTTAACACTCTTGCAAGGCATTGTATCTGTGTCACATTCTCATTAGGGGCTAAGCCCCCCTAAAGGTCTGATCCTAGAATTGCCCCTGGTGTAAAGTGCAATATATTTAACATGTCAGTATTTTATTTCATCACCACAGCGCTATTTCCTGTGTATGTGTAAACAGCATATGGTTAGTTGGCTGTTAGCTAGTGGGCATAATACACCACCCTGTCAGATTACTGGTCATATGACACATGAATCTTTAATCCTTATTATGTAACACTAATGTCACATATAATCAATTAATGAGGATGCCATCATGATCATTTCATATATTATTTGTGACATTGAGCCTGTAGTTTTAGCTTGTTCTATAAGATGATCCTATTATTTATAATAAGGAAGACATACTAACGCATTCCAATGTATGTCTGGTGGATTTAGTAATTTGAAGTGTGAGGCAGCAGTGAAGAGATAATTCCTGTTAGTGAGGCCTTTTCCCCAGAGAATATAACAATGCAAGCCTCACAGATTTCTTCTAGTGGACTGCAAATGTGAAAATAGAGCTAAAGTTATCTGTTCAATTTGAAAGACGCACTGGGCCATCAATCACTACAATGGTACATAATATATTATAGCATAGTTCATTTGCATTGATACCAACAAAAACTGGTGACTTTAATTTACATTATCTTCATTCACCAGGTGCTTATCATAAAATATGTTATAAATATAAAATATCAACAAACAGTGTTCGTCAAATCATTTTTCCATGATTATACTGATTAATTCTCTATTTTACTATGGTTTTGAGTGTGATGTCACTTCCTGTCTTTGTTCTATATATTTCCTTTTTGTATTTCACTTCTTGTAAGTCACCCTGAAGAAGGCTTGTGTGCCACAATGCATTTTTTACCTTTTGCTATTCAAAAGCCGCATCAATAACGTTTTTTTTAATAATTTCTTTAGCAAGAGTTGTTTAAAATTACACAAAGAAAGCTTACGGAAGCTTAAGGTAACGGACATCCAGCCGAAAAGAGTGACATCTGGCGGAATTACCGGCAGCAATGAAGCAATCAAATGAATGTAGACTATCCATGCACCAAAGGGCACCTTGTTAGATTTTTTCCAAAAACCACCAAAAATAAGCACTCATGTTCTCTGTTTTCCCAATTGGTGTCTGTGTTTTTATGACAAAAAACACTGAACAATGTCCACAGAAACTTCTCAAATCCTATAAGTAATAGACAATAAAGCTGAAACTATACTGTCTGCAAGTGTGCATGGGTCCGTGTGGAGTAAAGGTCGTCATCAGAGAGTGTATCCCCGTTTCTCAATGTCAAGGATCCTTCCTTGGTAGGACTAGTCCTTCCAAGGAAGGATCCTTCAGGAGCAGGTCAGAGTCCTCCTTAGCATTTGGAGAACATGTACAATGGAACAGGCTATCAAGTGCACGTCATTGCGGGCTCGAATCATTGAATTTTTTTGCCGCATTTCAAAACACTGGATGAAATGGTTGTGGAAGTGTTAACTGTGCTGTTTAATTATGCTGTTAGGATGGAGACGATGAATTAGCAGCCGTTTCTTAATGTCAAGGAAGTATCCTCCAAAGCCAGGAGGAGGACGCAACGTCATCGACGTCCGTCGAAGGACCGTTCCAATGTCGAGGATCCTCCGAATTCCTCCAAGGACTGAGTCCTTCATTCAGAAAATTTCCTATTGACAGAAAAGGATGCATATGTGTATCCTTCGCGGTCCCAAATCACCCACAATCCTATGCGCGGGCCTTTGCCATCTCGTTAAAAAATATAATAGCGGACCTAAGCAGGAGTTCGAGCGGCATCGCTGACGGTGAAATGATAATTTAAATGTAAGTATTACTGTGTGCCGTACATTTGTTATCACCGTTAATGTTTTACATCAATGTAAAGCTTAACGTTTTAATGCTTGTACAAATTGCTATAATAATTACGTAGATACACCCCGAGCTAACGTTAGCTAACTGAACCTGTAATTTAACATTCGGCTGTTAGCTAGCTAGGTTGCTGTCTTTGTACAGTTTAATGTACGGTGGCATGTTCATCTCTTTTCATATGCCGTTACCGTATATGTGTAACGTTAGCAGAGATTTAGAAAGTTGGTGTGTTTATCACTGGTTGTATCTGTAGACGGGAGGTAACACTGCACCGTGTTAACTTCACTAGCAACGTTCAACGAAGGCTGACATGTATGAGTACTTTCCTATGTAATAACGTAGCCTAATGTCATAGCATTCATAACGTAAACATCTTTTTGTTTTAACTGTCTTTTAACAGGACTAACAGAGGCGGTCACCAAGGATGGCAAAGCCAAAGACCAGCAGGGAGACAGAGGCCAAAGAGAGATGTTGAATACATTATTTGCTATATATAATATATATATATAAATATATATAGATTAGTAGAATATAAAGATTGGCATTCTAACAATAAATGCTTTAAATAAACTGGTTTGTCTGTGTCATTAAGTTCTTGGGCGTGTGTATATAATATAAACTGTTTTTCAATGTCTATTTTTCCATCAAATTGTGACCTGGACAGAGGAAACTTCAAACAATAATTATATTCAGATGCTATCTGTTTTTATAACTCGTAAGGTATACATGTTTAAAAAAAGAAAAGTAGCAGTTAAAATTAGCTCGTAGTTTACTGCATACATATAACATTAGCTTATTTTACAGGTCAAGAAATGCAAAATATGATCAACTACAAGGTAAACGCTACCAGCTAATGAGCTAACACAGGCAGGTTTGACATGCAGTAAACTGCAAGTGAGAAAGATTAAATAGTACTGTAGACACACAAGCGTAAATCAACATGAAAAGTCATAACACCATTGATAAACACCAGCTAACACAGAAAAGGTAGGTGTTAGTGTGTTAAATGGTCAAGAGTTGTCAGTTCATAATGGAGAAAACTACACAGTGGACTTTAACTGTATTCTTAAATATACTTGTGATACAACTGTAATCTTACCAGGACAGGTTGGATGACTAAAACTTTCTCCTTGTCTGCAGTCTGAAGCAACACCATCATCGGCAGCTGTGTCTGATTGCCCTTCATGTTGAATATATTTGTGTGTAAAGTATATAGTAATGTTTGAAAAAATGTTATAGTAAAGATACGTAAACCTTACGAAGTTTTACAACAGATGGCATCTGGATAATTCCAGGTCCATGTCACAATTTAACAGAAAAAAAACAATTTATATTATATACAAACGCCCAAGAACTTAATGACACAGACAAACCAGTTAATTTAAAGCATTTATTGTTAGAATGCCAATCTTTAATATAGCAAATAATGTATTCAACATCTCTCTTTGGCCTCTGTCTCCCTGCTGGTCTTTGGCTTTGCCATCCTTGGTGACCGCCTCCATTAGTCCTGTTAAAAGACAGTTAAAACAAAAAGATGTTTACGTTATGAATGCTATGACATTAGGCTACGTTATTACATAGAAAGTACTCATACATGTTAGCCTTCGTTGAACGTTGCTAGTGAAGTTAACACGGTGCAGTGTTACCTCCCGTCTACAGATACAACCCGTGATAAACACCAACTTTTTAAATCTCTGCTAACGTTACACATATACGGTAACGGCATATGAAAAGAGATGAACATGCCACCGTACATTAAACTGTACAAAGACAGCAACCTAGCTAGCTAACAGCTTATGTTAAATTACAGGTTCAGTTAGCTAACGTTAGCTCGGGGTGTATCTACCTAATTATTATAGCAATTTGTACAAGCATTAAAGCGTTAAGCTTTACATTGATGTAAAACATTAACGGTGATAACAAATGTATGGCACACAGTAATACTTACATTTAAATTATCATTTCACCGTCGCCGCTCGAACTCCCGCTTAGGTCCACTATTATTTTTTAACGGCCCGCGCATAGGATTTTGGGTGATTTGGGACCGCGAAGGATACACACATATGCATCCTTCTCTGTCTATATGGGAAATTTTCTGAATGAAGGACTCAGTCCTTGGTGGAATTCGGAGGATTCTTGACATTGGAACGGTCCTTCGACGGACGTTGATGACGTTGATGACGTTGATGACGTGGCATCCTCCAAATTCTGGCTTTGGAGAATCCTTCCTTGACATTGGGAAACACCCACTGTGTAGGCTGTGTGACATGTTCAGACATATCATCATCTACTGTGCATGTGTGGAACGCGTCCTCCAAGTGTATATTATTAACAAAGCTACGATGCGTCCGCTGCATGCAGCTGTACGTATACACGTTCGTTCCAAAGTATAATCAAGCCGTCTGTAAGATCAATGGCGAACATGTGTCTGCGTAAAGCCTCACAGAGCTCCTAAGATCGTGTCTTACTACCTGCCAAAAAAAAAAACCTACACCCACTAACATCTGGCTTTTGTCTGCAGTGGAAAAGACTACAATCTGCATTATCTCCCTGGACAAATGGCCTTGCAAGTAGGCATGGTAATTTATCGTCTCCAGCTTCAATCGGTAGTGATGGAAACAGGACACCCGGGTAGACACGCTCATTTTCTGCCTCTTTACGGCACGATGCAGGGACACACGCAGTGACGGACTGGCCATCTGGAATTTGGGCAAATGCCATAGACCTCCATGGGCTACTACTGATAATTTGTCTTTGGCTCATTTCTGCATGCTGCCACAAATATTCAAGATTCCTCTGTGGCGAGGTGCTTCGAAAGATTCACATTATAGGTTATTGACAAATGGCAGGGCCATTTTTTGATCCCAGTCCATCACACGCGTAACTTATAAATAACAGATATATAAAAAAATATATAGAAAAAAAGAAGAAACCACCGTATAATTTACCGGCCTCATCACTAACCCATGTTGTAAGAGTAATGTCAGATTAAACCACACCGCATATGCAACATTTACAGAAGATCATTTTTGGCTTCCAGTACATTTTTAACTTTAAATTTACTCAGAGGGAGAATAAATAAGACAAATAAATATTGGTAACATCTGCATCAACGGTAATGTGCATTATTTCACTGGAAAGCATCTGTGCTCTAGACTTTTTTTCATTATAAATATCTAAGCTAGCTACTGTTAACTTTGCACCAAAGACCATCTTTCTAATCCGATATCTGTGGTAGAGTTGACATTTCTTCATGACATGTTTATTATTGCTAACAAGTAATGCATTTACACAAGAGGAGGAAAAAGAGAACAGAACATATAACAGCATCTTGGTGTTGAGCAAAGTCTACTGAAATACACAGTAAAAGCCTTGTTGATGTTGGCCTCTTCAGATAGTAAATGCGCAGGTGGGTCAAGCATGGCAAACAAACCCCATGGCAACAGCAGTAATGCCTGTTAGCCTGGATTTCATTACTACAACTTTCTAATGACTTCCACACCTCTGTAGTCATCCCTGGAAATCTGCCCAGGCTGATATCAGGGCGGTGCAGGCAGGGCAGCTGCCAGCTCATATTAATGCAGAGGTGGAGCAGGAGGATGGACGGATACACACACACACAAACACACACACACACAGAAGCTAATACACACTCCACTGCTCTGATCAGTGAGGATGACTCCCAAACAAAGCTGATGCTGCTCGGGGTGGCCTCTAGCTCACCCATTAAGAGCGTTCGGCGATGTTGGCTGAGTCCTACAGCAGCCCGGGTTCGGGTCCAACCTGAGGCCCTTTGCTGTGTGTTGTCCCCCATCTCTCTCCCCCTTCCATGTCTATCCACTGTAACTTCATAATAAAGGGAAAAGCCCCCAAAACACAATCCAAAAAAAAGCTGATGCTGCACCATCAGCCATCAGATGCTGAATGGGATCCAGTTTAAATTGCAGTTTTTCATGTGCAGCCTCAGTGGGCCCCCTTCCCCTTTAAATACATCCATCATCATACGTATACTAGTCTATATCCACAACTTCCGAGATCACTCCGGTTCCGCCGGAAATTCTTTCAGATGTCCTTCTTTTCGACCAGAGGTCACTTACCTTGCTCTTTCTTTGTGTTGGTGTTCTAAATGCCGGGGAATTTATGAAATCAATGGTTACCTGGTCCTCAGATCTCTGCAGGGTAAATCCAGACAGCTAGACTAGCTAGACTATCTGTCCAATCTAAGTTTTCTTTTGCACAACTAAAACTACTTTTGAACATACACGTTCCACCACAACAAGTTCCTTCCTGAGGCTACAGTATTTTGCAGAGGCTCTGTTCCAAGACAATTGTGATTGGTTTAAAGAAATGCCAATAAACCAGGGCACGTTTTTCTCCCATCCCAGAACGCTGTGTGGACTAGCCAGCCCTTTTTTTGCAGCTCCGTGGAGGAAGGTTTACAAAGACTACACCTGTACACATAACTTACCTGTAGACAAGTAGACACATGTAGCCTTAGTTTTTACTAGAGTAATCAGTAATAACTTATAAGGACGTCTGCACAATCTGAAATTATAGTTCAGCTCTGCTCACAAGCACAAGTAAAATGTAACAGTCAATAAGAAACAAATGTTTCAAACCAACAGATGGGACTGGAAATTGATTTCAAACTTGGTTTCTGAAATAATAGTATTAAATGGTTAATGTATGTGTGAGTTGGCAGCTGTATAATTGAGACAACCATGACTCATAGTATAAATGTGAGGCTGTGAGCTCTGTAATTGGTCAGAGATATAACTGAAAGCTCCAGTAGCATTTGTTTGGCATTAAAGCCCCGTTACAAACACCATGAGCTAATGTAGTGCAGAAAAAGAAAGCCATATATAGTTTATTTGACCCAGTTATTTCAAAGATGCCACCTGTCAAACGGTTAACATCACCATCAGCCCACTCCCTTGCAAACACAGAACGGAGAAGGGAGTGATTTACTATCTTTTATTCATGATTTTGAGTTTCAGCCGGAGCAAGAAAACAAGAGAGCATGTTAGTTTGTAACTGCCATCAGTGATGACTGTGTTTGAATAAGTAATTTCATGCACTGTGTAAAAACAGAAGCTGACAGACCATGACCAATGCTTTTCCCAAAAGAGCACACTTTACAGCAGCCAGGCTAAGAAGCTAAGGCCCAAAAAAGCAGATATAGGTTAGCAGGAGGATGGTTTATTTCACTATTTGGATGACGGGTAAAATGGCCCTATGAATTGCAATAATGGGAGGGTCGGTCCACCACTTTGGCTTGATAATGGTTATTCTATAGTGTACACTCACCGGCCACTTTATTAGGTACACCTGTCCAACTGCTCGTTAACACTTAATTTCTAAGCAGCCAATCACATGGCGGCAACTCAGTGCATTTATGCATGTAGACATGGTCAAGACAATCTCCTGCAGTTCAAACCGAGCATCAGTATGGGGAAGAAAGGTGATTTGAGTGACTTTGAACGTGGCATGATTGTTGGTGCCAGAAGGGCTGGTCTGAGTATTTCAGAAACTGCTAATCTACTGGGATTTTCACGCACAACCATCTCTAGGGTTTACAGAGAATGGTCCGAAAAAGAAAAAACATCCAGTGAGCGGCAGTTCTGTGGGCGGAAATGCCTTGTTGATGCCAGAGGTCAGAGGAGAATGGCCAGACTGGTTCGAGCTGATAGAAGGGCAACAGTGACTCAAATTACCACCCGTTACAACCAAGGTGGGCAGAAGAGCATCTCTGAACGCACAGTACGTCGAACTTTGAGGCAGATGGGCTACAGCAGCAGAAGACCACACCGGGTGCCACTCCTTTCAGCTAAGAACAGGAAACTGAGGCTACAATTTGCTCATCGAAATTGGACAATAGAAGATTGGAAAAACGTTGCATGGTCTGATGAGTCTCGATTTCTGCTGCGACGTTCGGATGGTAGGGTCAGAATTTGGCGTCTACAACATGAAAGCATGGATCCATCCTGCCTTGTATCAACGGTTCAGGCTGGTGGTGGTGGTGTCATGGTGTGGGGAATATTTTCTTGGCACTCTTTGGGCCCCTTGGTACCAATTGACCATCGTTGCAACGCCACAGCCTACCTGAGTATTGTTGCTGACCATGTCCATCCCTTTATGACCACAATGTACCCAACTTCTGATGGCTACTTTCAGCAGGATAATGCGCCATTTCATAAAGCTGGAATCATCTCAGACTGGTTTCTTGAACATGACAATGAGTTTGCTGTACTCAAATGGCCTCCACAGTCACCAGATCTCAATCCAATAGAGCATCTTTGGGATGTGGTGGAACGGGAGATTCGCATCATGGATGTGCAGCCGACAAATCTGCGGCAACTGTGTGATGCCATCATGTCAATATGGACCAAACTCCCTGAGGAATGCTTCCAGCACCTTGTTGAATCTATGCCACGAAGAATTGAGGCAGTTCTGAAGGCAAAAGGGGGTCCAACCCGTTACTAGCATGGGGTACCTAATAAAGTGGCCGGTGTATATAGTCATTCATTCCAGCAGCATACTCTTTCACACCAGAACATGAGCCAACACTTAAACACATTCTCCACTATTTGTTTTTTAAAGATTATTTTTTGTGCTTTATTTATATGCTGGTTATAGTGCATTTCACACTGAAATACTCAGTGAATGGGTCGTTCCAGACATTACTCTGAGGAACAGTGGACTTTGATTAAAAAGTTTATTGGAGAGGGGAAAACATATAAAGAAGTGCAGAAAAGTATAGGCTGCTAAGCTAAAATAATTTCAAATGCCTTGAAATGGCATCCAAAGCTTGATTACATGAGAACTACCATTCCAATGGATCAAAGAAGACTCAACCAATTATTAGCTCCAGGAAAATCAAAGAAGACTTGAAGTTACCTGAGAGCACTGTCATGATCAGAAGAAGGCTACGTGAAGCAAAGCTATCAGCTAGAAGCCCCGAAATAATGATTTGTGCAACTAAATATTAGGGCAGTTATTCAAAGTATAGCAAACCCTTGAGACATTTTCAGTTTATACAGTAAATGTTTGAGTTTGTAAAGAAAAATGCAAATACTGCTATTTTTTTGAACAGCCTAATATTCCTTTTTCTTTACTTTCTCTAAAGGTAAACACAAACTTGATCAATTTTGGTCATGTTTTGATTTGGAATTGAATGTGCAGTGTTCCCAATGCATTGACATTATGGAATTAAAAGCTAAGGATTTTGAGCATTATTCACATATACAGTATATTCCATCCATCCATCTTCATCCGCTTATCCGGGAGTCGGGTCGCGGGGGCAGCAGCTCCAGTAAGGGACCCCAAACTTCCCTTTCCCGAGCCACATCAACCAGCTCCGACTGGGGGATCCCGAGGCGTTCCCAGGCCAGGATGGAGATATAATCTCTCCACCTAGTCCTGGGTCTTCCCTGAGGCCTCCTCCCAGCTGGACGTGCCTGGAACACCTCCCTAGGGAGGCGCCCAGGAGGCATCCTTACCAGATGCCCGAACCACCTCAACTGGCTCCTTTCGACGCGAAGGAGCAGCGGCTCTACTCCGAGCTCCTCTCGGATGACTGAGCTTCTCACCCTATCTCTAAGGGAGACGCCAGCCACCCTCCTGAGGAAACCCATTTCGGCCACTTGTACCCTGGATCTCGTTCTTTCGGTCATGACCATAGGTGAGGGTAGGAACGAAAATTGCCCGGTAGATCGAAAGCTTTGCCTTCTGGCTCAGCTCTCTTTTCGTCACAACGGTGCGATACACGGAATGTAATACCGCACCGGCTGCTCCAATTCTCCGACCAATCTCACCTTCCATGGTCCCCTCACTCGCGAACAAGACCCCAAGGTACTTAAACTCCTTCACTTGGGGTAAGGACTCACTCCCCACCTGAAGAAAGCACTCCATCGGTTTCCTGCTGAGAACCATGGCCTCAGATTTAGAGGTGCTGATCCTCATCCCAGCCGCTTCACACTCGGCGGCGAACCGTTCCAGTGTATTACAGTATATTGTATATTTATATTTTATATTGTTGTGCTGCATTGCTGTGACAAGTGAATTCCCCATTGTGGGATCAATAAAGTCAATCTTAACCTATCTTACCTTTTATATAATGAATGGATTATCATGACATTTTGTATAGAGAATGAATGAGTCACCAACTAACCTCTAGCGCTACCAGCAGATCAACGTTTCCAATCTTCCAGTAAAATATCTCAACATCTGCTGGAGAAATTAGGCACAAAATATGTACAGACATTAATGGTTCCCAGATGATTCGCCGCCCTCTAACAGATGCTTCAGCTCAGTCAAATTACAGTCAAAAACCTTGAAGTAAGTTAGTAAGTAAGAAAGGTTTATAGCCCAGAGCCATAAGAGAACTGAACAGTGTCAAAGACTGACACTTACTATTTACACTGATATCATCTGTATTACATTAACTAAGCTCAATTTCAACTGCACCTTCCTAACAGTTTTTCAATTAGTAGAGGCTTCATTAAGGGTGTAAACAAGTTTATTTAACATAATGCACAAAAGACTTAAATGTGAAAGTCTTTTGTAATTAGACTCCATCGCTATGTTAAAGTTAGAAGCGGTAGAGAGTCTAGACACTGGTGGTGGAGAAGGAAACCCTGAAGATCTGGATGGATGTTAATGTGGAGTGGGGCTTTTGATGATGGAGGAACCCTGGGCGCTGGGAATGATGAGAACTAGAGGGAAGTAAGGTGGAGGAGGGTCCTATCCATTTTGCCTGAAATGACAGCTGACAGCAGCAGAGAGAACAGATTTAAAGTTTGATATATTTATTTGTGTACATATGCACCAATAACCAAGGCAAATTCCACTTAAGGTAACTACTGTGGCAATAAACTCCTTTCTGATTCTGATGTAATTGGCTCATAGAACTCATGGTATACAGTGAGGAAAATAAGTATTTGAACACCCTGCTATTTTGCGAGTTCTCCCACTCAGAAATCATGGAGGGGTCTGAAATTGTCATCGTAGGTGCATGTCCACTGTGAGAGACATAATCTAAAAAAAAATCCAGAAATCACAATGATGATTTTTTAACTATTTATTTGTATGATACAGCTGCAAATGTGTCTCAGATGAAATCCAGATTTGATTTAATACACTTTGGTAATCTAACTTTTCATCACAAATTCAAATCAAAATTTGAATGTGTCCAATACTTTAAGTTATGGCCAAATACCTGCCAAACAAATGCTATTCCCATCAGCTTTAGCTGTATTTTGGGTTTGGTACTAATTTGCCATTAGCCAATTCAAATGCTCATCACATTAATTGGGCCCGCAACTTACAATGTTCACTTCATTTTTTTGTTAAACTGTGCAAGTCAGCTAAATCTTTCACATGCAAAGTATGCTTACATTGTCCCTGGAACATGTCAGTATGACAACCAAACCCAAATGTGGGAAATATTCGTTGATATTGAGCAGTTGATAATTTAATTGTGATGATGAGCAGTGCACAGACATGTGTCAGACATGGTAATGAAAGCGGATTTACTATCAAGACTGCATGCTGCTGTAACACACTGACCTACAGCAGATCCACCTACACAGGGCTTTCACACTTGATGTGCAATCAAGAGATGTGGCTTAAGTGGACCACTAGCTTTGCATCACAGGCTTTTACACTCCCACCCGCCCTCCCAAGTGGAAGCTGGCACTCTCACCGTATTTTCTCTGCTGTTACTTTGTCTTTGACTTACCAAAGTGTAAGCCTAACTGTTTTACTGCGGTGGTTCCCAACCTTTTTGGTCTGGGAAACCCCCACAGCCCTGTCAGATGAACTTGCCTACCTCTTTATTAATTCCCAATGTATGTATCAAATGTATAACACACTATTCATTAGACCTAGAGCTGAGCCCCCCCCCCCCCAAAGGTCTGATCCTAGACTCACCCCTGCTGCCACTTCATACTCCACTCCACCTCAGAAAGGAATGTTTCAAGATAAAAAAGTCCTTATAATTCAAGATAGAAAGTCCTAATATTTCAAGATAAAAAGTCCTAAAATTTCAAGATAGAAAGTCCTAATATTTCAAGATAGAAAGTCCTAATATTTCCAGATAGAAAGTCCCAATATTTAATAATGTTGTAATATGTACTGAACTACATTTATCTGACAGCTTTTGCTTGATTGCTTCAGGATTGTTTCTGCAACAGCTCATTGAGTATCGGATTCAATGAAAACTATTGAAGACATATTTTCCTTTGACATTGCTTATCAGCTAATCATTAAAACAGTGTAGTCCTTACTTTTAGTTTTCTATTTATTCATTACTTTTAGCTAATCAGAACAGTTTAGTCCTTAATTTTAGCTATTTTTTCCACCATTTATTTATTGCTTTTAGATAATCATTTGAATAGTTTGGTCCTTAATTTAAGCCATATGTTTCTTTATGTCATTAGCTAAACTGCTTTGTTGCATGCTAACTAGTTTTTACACACTCACATAACTGCAACATGTAGTGTTCAGATGTTACAGTTAACTCAATGTTAATATGCAAATTTATTATTTTATTCAAATTAATTGAGAACTTAACTATACTGTTTAGTTAATTCATATTGTATTGTATTAGATTGATAAATGCAGTGAAATTGATAGGAAATCCATTGTATATTTCGTTTACTCAACATGGTAATCCATTCTCCCGTGTTAGACTAATTACATGCACTCTGGTTATGTCAGCTAATTGAAGATCATGATGTCAACTCAATAATATTAATAATGCAGGACCCAGTGCATCTGCTTGAACCAGGAAAAGCTGTTTCTTTGCCAATGCTAATATAGACTGCACACTGCAGTTGTAGGCCTACCTTGTGGAAAACCAAGGGGCTATTTAACTTAGCCTACAGTAAATTAACATCATGGCCACAAAACGTAGCATTACCATGTTTTCAATTTAACAGGGTATTTACCAAGACTGATGATGTACATGAGCACCATTACAGATGAATTAATTTGAATGAACTGCTGGTAATCGAGACCTGAAGCCTGGGTGTATGTAAATATCCGGGTAGCAACACAAATCAAAGTGTGAATTCTCTGCAGTTTTGAAATCCAATTATTATTTCAAGTAAAGATGCTATTGTGCAATCTACTTTACGCGAGAAAGGCAGCTTTCTGGGTAGGGGCGATTCTAGGGTCAGACCTTTAGGGGGGCTCAGCCCCTAATGAGAATGTGACAAAGATGTGGACCACAATGGAAATAAGTCCTGGACTTTATTGTGTTTTTATCCTCGATTGTATTGGATGTCTTTTAAATCAAATACAGTGCCTTGCTAAAGTGTTAAGATTTCATTAGATTTATTTCATTAGATTTAATCTCTAAACTAGCTACTGAACAACATCGACAGCTAACGCTTTTTGACACTATTAACACTATGATGGAACTAAACCTGACACTTCCCAAGACCAATATGACACAATGTTCTAACATTCAGTAATTTTAGTTGTTTACGTTTCAATTTGGGTTCTAATCTGCACCATGAAATAACCAACTTCTTCTCTGGGGATTACCAACGTTAAACTTAACAGCCGCACTCCTGCTCTCCCTCTGACAGATCAGATAGAGACTGAGCCCAAGGCGGGAGTCTGGCACAACTACCTCCAATTGGCCAACACTATGTTTCTGTTAACCCTTTCCTTAAATGGGTTTCAGGTGCATAGCATTGGCAACACAGGACATTAAAACCTGTTTCAAGCCCTTTGAACCTGTTATTGTTTGTCCTCTTTCACTAACAGACAAGTTCGCAATCTCGAACTTAAAGCAACACTGTAACTTTTCGGTGCTCCTACAGGTTGGAAACGGAATTGTCCCATTATGTCTTATTGGAACTACAGATCCGCTACCCGGTCTGGCAAACCTGCATAGTGTCGTTATAACAGCTAGAGAGCTGCTAAGTGAATGCAGAGGTGCGTTCACCCTGTTACGAGCTGATGAACCACTAAAACAATTTTGGAAACATTATTTTAAGGTACAAAAAGTTATCTAGTGTTGTTTTAAAGCTCTAAAAGTGATTAGTTTTTTATTATTATAATGTTAAGGGAAGTTTAGATTAAATTTATAGGGGCTTGGGCCCCCCTAAAAAGGGTCTGATATTGCCACTGTTTCTGGGGGGAATATTGGTTAAATAATACTGTCAGCTCAACAGAAACTCAAGTGTGTTAATGAAGAGACCAAGATCAATTTGTGGATTTTTGGTGGTCTTGACACATTTTTTGGTCACTGTCATATCACTGACATGTCACTAACTTGACAAGATTACAACTGTAAACAGAGTTTAAGAAATCCTGTTATAAGTAATAAGTAGATAAATAGCTGTTGATCACTGAAGTGATCCTGCCATGAGCCGCTAAATACCAGGAGAAACACTAATTCAATTCAGAAGGCAGCTGAGGGAAAGTGTGTGCCGTTTGCTGAACAATTGCCCTACAGTTCTTTTCACATGCTGCTTGTATTTGCCACATACTTCTCATTGCACTGTGGCTATTACTGAAATGATGAGGAGATGGTAAGAGTTGTCTTATCTCTTGCTCTCTCCCAGATCGTCGGACTGTTCATGCTAGTTGCCCCATTGGACCTATATTTACACATGTTGCTGCATTTTTTTGTTAAATTCAGTTACCATAACAGAACCCAAGTTGTTTTAAAAGTTAGGATTCTTATGATCCTTTTCCAGGATTTCAGTACTGGATGATTTGGTGACATCTGCTGTTACTAAGTGCATTTTAATAACACAGTTCTCCCTGAAATGGCACGTGTATCACACCTTGAACCGTCTGACAGAACTGCAATATGTGTTTGCAGCACAGCAAAAACAAATTGTGGGATGAGAGGATTCATCATGCTGCTTTAAAAGACCAAAAGAGCCTGTTATCAATGTGGAGTGACAAGGTAATACTGAACCTTGTCCTGTTGTCCTTTGCTTCTGTGCACACATGCACAGGCTTTTATCCTCCGCATCACATCCAGTATGCATGCATTGTTTCTAATGAATCCCGGGTCGGAGGGTATCCAATTCAGTGGCACCTAGTGGAATTTGTTTGCAGAAAGGCTACTTAATTTTTGGCAAAGATATACCTGATCTAGCAAGAAACATTGGGAAAATTGTCTATCAATATAATTGTACACAGACACAAACCAGCTCCTATGGTCTGATTCCTATCAATAATCAAACATTTTTTCATGTCTTCATTCAGTTTAGACAATTGTATAAATTAAACATAACTGAACATGAAAAAATATAAAAAAATTATAAATAATAAAAAAACAAAAGTTGTCTTAGTCGTGCAACAGAAAACTCAGATTGGACAGATAGTAGCTGTCTGGATTTACCCTGCAGAGATCTGAGGACCAGGTAACCAAAGTCCTCAGAAATCCACCATAGTTTAGACTGTCAAAACAAAGAAAGCGGAAGGAAACGGGACATCCAGCTGAAAAGGACATACGGTGGAATTTCCAGCAGAACCTGAGCAATCCCAGAAGTGGAAGGTTGAGGATATAAACTACTTGAAGCTATGAATTTCTGTGTAATATGTGAACGCGTGATTCTTGCTTGATCTCGTGATATCACGAGAATCCAGCTGCTGTGCAAGGTACACGGCTGTTGCTGTAATTATAGACTGTACTTCTGCGTATGGACACAAAGAGTATAGAAGTGGACTGAGAGAGATAGCCGCGTCTCTCTCTCTCTCTCTCTCTCTCAACTCACACCAAACTCAGATTAAACTGTGTAGTATATATCTTGGCACCGTCTAGTTTTACAGATTAAACTGTAAAACTAGACGCACAAACTCATTATCTGTAATTAAATACAAATGTAGAGACCTGTTGGCAGAAAACGTTTTTATTAAAGCTACACAATTTGGCACAATCAGTGAAAAAGATTAGACAAAGGTTTGTGGTTTAGGTTAAAACACTGGTACCCTTAAGTAATACTTCTGGGACCTAAACACCACCCAGGCCTCTTCCCTATTCCCATGTTCTTATACTAGATGCGGCGGTAGTAGGGCCAGAAAATTTACAATACTGGTACCGATACCAATAAAACACTTCGATATCGCTTCCTAAACAAAACTTTTTTCGATAACAATTTTATGGACCAAAAAGACATAACATATTGTGGCACACTTTATTTTTCAGCTCCTACTACGGGAGCTCCATCTTTGTGCGTAACGTAGAGTTTTTCCAACCTGCTTCTACAAGGCGTCACGCTAAAGCCAATCACAAGCATTAGTAAATCTTGGTAGAAGCATGCTATTGGCTCAGTGACGCTGATGAGATTTACTGCTTAGGTATTGAAATTGGGTATTGATACTTTAGATGCAATTCAGTCAGTGCCTAAAAAGTATTTAACTCGGTACCCAGCCCTAATGGTAGTAATTACTACAGACAGTAGAGGCGGGTGCCTAACAGCAAACTCAATGTGGGGTTTACAGTAACAAATTTGTGAAATAATTCCAAACTACAATGCATTTTTTTTTGTAGCTACGATTAGTTCAGGAGGACAGCCTGAATGGTAATGGTACAGAGTTTGTGCATGTATACATGTCTGTATACAGTATATACTGCGAGCAGCATTTATATTGACAATGACAATGTATAATGAAATGTACATTTTAAAATACATAAAACTCTAAAAATATAGTTTATAATGGGAGCAAATTGATGTTTTGGTGTAAGAGTGTTATGGACAGTCTATGGCTGTTTTAAGTGTTAATCAGAGTGGTATTTGGGGGGCCCCCAGGCAGTTTCCTCCCTTTCTTAATGTTGCCTAAAGTCTTTCTCTGGTTAGATTAATTTGATAATATTACATTAAACATAAAAATATTCTTCCATTAGCAAATAATCTAGTCTAAAGTAGAATATTTCCTCTCTTTTTTCTGATTGAAACTGTTCCACACTCCACCTCCTTGCCTTCCTCCTACAGTATATCTCCAGCACAGTGAGCCATTGAGTTGACTTTAATCCGTCCCATCTGCCTCTCTGCTGTCAGGTCTCAGCACTTCAACAGCTCCCCTTCACCTCATTAATGTTCTAGAATGACAATGCAGGGATATTCTCGGGGGGAAGGTAGACTGGCTGTAATATGGAGGCTGATGGGCTTTAGAGTGAAGGAGAGCCACCGATATATATCACACAGTCTGTGCTTCGTCAACTCATCTGTGTGTGTGTGTGTGTGTGTTCATGGGTATCTCAAGCGCAAAGATGGGGCAACTTTGTACAGTACAGTACGTGGAGAAAATAGATTCACATGACAACTAATGTCGTCACTTTTCCCTAGTTTGTTTATTAACTTAAAGACATTTCTCAGTACACAGACACAGACGTGTGTGTGTGTGTGTGTGTGTGTGTGTGTGTGTGTGTGTGTGTGTGTGTGTGTGTGTGTGTGTGTGTGTGTGAGTCTGTGTGCTAGTTCATTAAGTCCATTAGGGGGAGGGGCCGGAGGCCGCTGGTCTATGTGCTATAAAATTACATCATTGATTGGGAAAAAAATGTAATTCAGATTTTATCTACCTGGGGGGTATCAATCTACCTGGGCGGCGAACCCAAGTATAACCTATATATGGGAAACTATGGTACAGTACAGTAGTAATAAATGTATGTTTGTAAGTACAGTGAAAGTGAGTGTAAGCCAGCAGCCAGTGAGGCAGAGACAGTGGGAGTGCAATTGTTCAGTTGTAAATTCAGGGTGGAGGGGGGAACAAAATTGTCATTTACACAATAGGTGTAGTAGTAGCAGTACCATACCCATTTTAAGGTAACAAAAACCCACAGAGTGGCAGCAGGGTGGTGCAGTGGTTCACTGTCTTCTCACAGCAAGAGGGTTTGGGGTAAAAAAATAGTTTATAATGGGAGCAAATGGATGTTTTGGTGTTAGCAATAGTCCTCATGAATCCAATGGAGTTTAGAATGTCAACACATAGAAAGAGGTAAAGGGGCATCCGAAAAGAGTGACATTCGGCGTACAAACGAGAGCAATCCCAAAAGTGGAACGTCATGGATATAGACGACTGGAACACTGAAACTCCAAGTTACACAAATGTCCGCCTCTTGGTGCAGTTAA
This sequence comes from Etheostoma perlongum, assembly GCA_026937815.1. Classification (NCBI taxonomy): domain Eukaryota; kingdom Metazoa; phylum Chordata; class Actinopteri; order Perciformes; family Percidae; genus Etheostoma; species Etheostoma perlongum. Next base: position 30,247,949 of record CM049371.1, read on the forward strand.
TTCAAACCATTTGTTGTTCCAGTTACAGTGGAGTGTCGGACATAAACGTGGTTTGAGCGATCAACTGAAGGCGACCAGACAGCCATAATGGAAACCATGTTCCCATCAAGAGCTCCTCATAGGTAACATGTAAAAAAAAAACACACTACATTAAAACACTCGACAGAAGTGGCTCTATAAATCTTTATGACTGTTAGAATGAACAGTGTCCAGGTGTGGATTAATGGAGGAGTGGGAGACGGGATGTCACAGAGGTTGTGGAGAGGAGCGGTGCATTCACTGAACCGAAAGTCCTCGAAAATCCAGGCCGGTTTGTCTTAATATTTGCTGTGAAGTTAACTTGTCCGTCAATGTGTCCAAACTGAAGTTTGTGTTCTTGACTTCAATGGCAAGTAGCTGTTATTGTCTGTCATGAAATTTGTTGCAAGCTAGACTGAATCATCAAAGTGTACCAACTCATTCTGTTTGAGGGGGGGGCTGTGGTTTACAACTATGACTGCCGTGTGACTGAACAGGACGCCAGTGTGTCCGTGTGCTTTTTATGGTATCTTTCCAACATTCACGCTCCACTTTATGAGTTAATATTTGCTAAGTTAAGTGTTGGGGGATGGCATTAACTGACATATGTAAGGGTCTACATTAGAAGCATCTTATAGGGTTTTTCCAGTGTCGAGAGTTGTCACTTCACGGTGCTGGCACAGTGACAGTTTGCCTACCGCAAAGCAAGGTAAAGTTGTTAAAGTGCTCATATTACGCTTTTTCCTTTTCCTTTATTGTGTTATAAATCTTTTGTGCTAATAGGTCTACAAAATGAACAAGCCCAAAGTCCACTCCAAATGGAGTTACCATTTCCCACAGAAAACACTGTTCACCAACTGCTCCAAACAGCTCTTTTGTAGTCCAGCCTTTAGTTCTGTGACAAACGTGTGTCATTTAGCATCCCTTTGTAACACACAATATAATGTGCGGCGAGCCCGCAAACCAAGAGTGGAGGCCCCAATAGTTCAGATAGTTGTATCAAAATGTCCTGGAGTGCAGAATTAAAACGTTTGAAAGATTAATTTGTGAACATTTATATAACTTACCACTCTGAAACATCTTGCTCCAGGTTAGGTTGTGAAGCAGGTTGGGGTTGTTCTGCTATGTTTTGGGATTAGACTCTGGTTTCAACATATACAGCTGAGCCAAAACCATGGTTACTGGTTGATGCAGGTTTTCGTTGGATGAATGTATTTTTGTCGATGTCCGTTTCCTTCTTCTTTCTTTGTGTTGCCATTCCAAACTCCGGTGGATTTCTGAGGACTATGGTTAACTGCTCCTCGAATCTTTGCAGGGTAGATCCAGACAGCTAGCTATCCCTCCAATCGGAGTTTTCTCTTGTACAACTATTTTACACAACTGTGTCTCAGCTTTGTGTCTGATTAACTCGCCGGTCCTCATCGATATAGTTTCATGTGTTATGTACCATAAGCAGAAAAAAGAGGAGCTTAAAAAGTAAATTGCTTGTTCAAAGTTAAGACTAACAAGTTAATTAACAGTTAAGAAATAGATTGTGGGTGCTTGGATAGCTCAGTTGGTAGAGCGGCCACCCATATATAGAGGATTACTCCTCGACGCAGCAGGCCTGGGTTTGACTTTGCCCTGCGGCCCTTTGCTGCATGCAATTAATCGTGATTTTGATTTTAGGTCATATCGTGCAGCCCAAGTCTGGGCAATGTGGACCAAAATTCATATTTTCGCATTTTTTGGCTGAATACAATGTATATCTTGGTATCTTGATAATGTCTCAAAATATTCTTTACAAAGTGGGCTAAATGTTCAGTTGTTAAGTCAAAGCCACATGTGAGATGTCAGATGCGACACATATAAATGAAAAATTACCTAAATTGGCCTATATTAAATAAAAACAGGCCTATTTTGGGAAGCCCTGGTAGCTCACCTGGTTGAGCATGCACCCCATGTACGAAGGCTCAGTCCTTTGCTGCATGTCATTTCCGCTCTCTCCACCTTCCTGTCTTCAGCTGTCCTATTGAATAAAAAATGCCCAAAAAATAACAAAAATAAAATAGGCCTATTTCTGAGAATGATCCTTCAACTGTTTTCAAAAACTAAGACTGATTGAGAGAGAGACGGCTATCTCGCTCAATCCGCTTTTATACTAAGCGTGCGATGGACTGAAGTGTGTGATACAACAACTTCATTTGAACAAGAAAGCCAATCTTTACTGTACTGGTTTATCAGTTTCCCCCACACTGGTCCAACAGAGGAGAAGCTTCTCTAAGAGGTGTGATATCATGAGAGGCTACACGGCTCTCGGCGGGACAGTTCAGCAGTGCAAGGACACAAATGTAGAGTACATCAAAGGTTTTTTTTAATAAGGTTCTTGGGAATTAACAAAAAAGGTATGCCAAGTTCAAAAAGGTAACTAAGGATAAGGTTACTCTTGCAACAGTCCAAACTTAAACAATGTCTCTTCAAACCACAAATCATAGACCCAATTCCTTCAGGTACATTTCTTCCTGGAAACAAGTCTTCAGCCTTACTTTAGACAGCACCACAGCCCGTGGCCAATCCGGCGGTAAGTATTCCAGTCTTCAGGTAAGTATTCCAGTCTTCCAGTCCTTCACGTGGAAAGTGCCACTTCGACCTGTAGCTCCTCTGAGTGCACAACTTGAGCTTGTCTCCCAAACCCCCCTCTCCACCAACTGTGTCTCCGGGCCTTAAAAAGCCCTTCAGCTCATTAGGCCCTGATCGGTCACAGGTGTGTTGGGATGTTGTGTGCTTGAGGGGTGGAGTTTCCAACTCCACCAGCAGATAGAGCCAAAGCTGTCCGTGACTGCAGCCATCTCAGGGGAACGTAGCGGCCCTCCAGAACGCAGCCTCTCGTGACATCACACCCCCCTCCTCGAGACCAACGTCCTCATCGGGGTGAAGGAGGCGAAGAAGGCGTCGCGCCGGGAAAGGGCATCCGCATTGCCGTGGCGCTTGCCAGCCCTGTGCACAACAGAAGTTAAACGCTTGCAAGCTCAAGAACCATCTGGTAACCCTACTGTTGGTCTCCCAGTTCCTGGCCATCCACTGTAGAGGGGCATGATCGGACACCACCGTAAACCGTCGTCCCAGGAGGTAGAACCGCAGGGATTCCAGGGCCCAGGTTACAGCGAAGCACTCCTTTTCCACAGTGGAATAGTTCTTCTCCCTTGGAAGTAGCTTCCTGCTGAGGTATAGAACGGGATGTTCCTCGCCGTCATGTGCCTGGGCGAGTACAGCACCCAGACCCACCTCCGAAGCGTCCGCCTGGACAATGAAGTCCTTCTCGAAGTCCGGCGCCACCAGGATCGGACTGGAACACAGGACTTGCTTCAGGTCGACGAAGGCCGCCTCCCCTCCGGATTCCACCTCACCATCCGTGAGTGGCGGTTGGTTGTCAGCTCTGTTAGGGGTGCAGCAATGGTAGCAAAATCCGTAATAAACTGTCTGTAGTAGCCGGCTAGGCCCAAAAATGACCTCACCTGTTTTTTCGTGATGGGCCGTGGCCAGTCCTGTATGGCCCTCAACTTAGCCTCCTGAGGCTTGACCAGCCCCCGCCCAATGGTGTACCCCAGGTAGTTCGTCTCGCTGAAGGCCAACCTGCACTTCTGTGGGTTTGCCTTGAGCCCCGCTTCCCTGAGTGAATCAATCACAGCCTGTACTCGTGGTAAGTGGCTGGCCCAATCGGGACTTTGTATGACCACATCGTCCAAATATGCTGCTGCATACCTTTTGTGGGGTGCGAGGACGCGATCCATCAAACGCTGGAACGTGGCAGGCGCTCCGTGGAGACCAAACGGGAGCCGGGTGTACTGGTACAGCCCCCCCTCTCGTGGCAAAGGCCGTCTTCTCCTTCGACGCCGGGGCCAGGGGCACCTGCCAGTAGCCTTTGGTAAGGTCAAGGGTGGTTAGGAAGCGAGCATGCCCCAAGGAGTCTATCAAGTCATCCACCCGAGGCATGGGGTATGCATCAAACTCAGACACTTCATTTAATTTCCGATAGTCATTGCAAAATCGTGCCGACCCGTCTGGTTTGGGAACCAGTACAATGGGACTTGCCCAGGCACTTTGGGACTCTTCGATCACCCCCAGCTCCAGCATCTTCCTTACCTCCTCCTGAATCACCGCTGTACGAGCCTCCGGCACGCGGTAAGGGCGCTGGTTCACCGTTTTGCCAGGCATGGTGCGGATCTCGAGTTGGACCACCTTTGTGTGCCCAGGTAGGGAGGAGAAGACATCTCGGTTGCGATCCACCAACTCCAGGGCCATCTGCCGTTGATGCGGGGACAGGCTTGGACCCACCTGAACCTCTTCTCTCCCTGGTTCCTTGGTCTCTGTGGGGGGTAGACAACTGAACAACGCCTCCCTGGCGTGCCACTTTTTTAAAAGATTGACATGATACATCTGCTCAGGCTCTCTTTTATCAGGTTGCCTCACCTTGTAGTTTACTTCTCCCACCCGTTCAATGACCTCATATGGCCCTTGCCAGGAATTTGCACTCCACGGTTGGCACTAGGACCAGCACTCGGTCCACGGGCTTAAACTCTCTGGGTTGAGCAGATCTGTTGTAGGAGGCTTGCTGTTGCCGTTGAGCAGTCTCCATGTGTTCCCGTATCATGGGATAGACAGCCTTCATTCTCTCTCTCATGGCCCCGACATGCTCGATCAGGGTCCGCTGTCGGCATGGTTGCTCCTCCCAGGCCTCCTTGGCGATGTCCAGCAGTCCTGTCTGTAAGACAGAAAGAGCTCAAAGGGTGAAAAACCAGTAGACGACTGAAGTACCTCTCTCACCGCAAACAGTAGGTACTGTAGCAGCTGATCCCAGTTGCGCCCATCTTCCCGGATCGCCTTCCGCAGCATGGATTTTAGGGTTTTGTTAAAAAGTTCGACGAGCCCGTCTGTCTGGGGGTGGTAGACCGACGTTCTCAGCTGTTTGATTTTCAGCAGAGCACAGAGTTCTTTCATAACCTTGGACATGAATGGACTTCCTTGGTCTGTCAATATCTCCTTCGGGAGCCCCAGACTAGTTGACAGAAGGAACAACTCCTTGGCGATCTGTTTGGACGTAGCCTTCCTCAGCGGGATGGCCTCAGGATATCGGGTTGCATAGTCCAGGATGACCAGAATGTACTGATGTCCCCTGGAACTCTTCGGTAAGGGCCCAACGATGTCCAGTCCGATCCTCTCAAACGGGGTCTCGATAATGGGCAAGGGAATGAGCGGGCTTCTATATGTGGGCTTTGGCGCCACCCGCTGACACTCAGGGCAACCACAACAGTAGTTCTCTATCTCTTTGTGCAACCCTGGCCAAACGAAGCATCGCAAGATCCTTTCTTTCGTCTTCTCCACCCCTAGGTGGGCCCCTAGCGGGTGGGTGTGTGCTAGGTTGAGTGTAGGGCTTGTCCTATCTCCTAGCACCACTCCCTCTATCACCTGCACATTCCTCAAAGCATTTGCAAGACTGGGATCTTGTAATTGGGCTGTACCATACTGGCCTGTGAGAGGGGGAAGCTCTTTGGTGCCTTGGACGTCTTCCTCGCTGGAGATTGGAGCACTTCCTGGGACCATGTTCTCTTCCTCCGTGTCTGGACCAGATTCTGAATCAGCCAGGGCACCAGCCATCCCTGCAAGAACACAGGCTGGAGTGAGTGGTTCTGAGGGTTGTTTTTGCGTACTCTCAGGGTACGTCCTACCTCTCCGCTTCAAACACGATGGATCCACCAGATCCTTGTGCACCAGGGTGACCCGGCTACCGGAATCTAGCAGTGCTTCTACATCATGGTGATTCACAGTCACCGGGCAGGTGGGGGGGTCGTTCTTGGGCGCCGTCTACGACTCCCACGAGCGAAGCAAAAAGGTGGGCGGGTGGTGAACCCAGCAGTGGGCATAGGCTCAGCCGCCGGTTTCCCACACTGCCAGGAGATGTGTCCCATCTCCCCGCACCGGAAACATTGGCTTGTTTCGCTCTCCTGGTGTCCTCTTCCTGGTGCCGGCTGGTGTTGGGCTCCCCCTGGAGCCTGGACAGCTCCTAAAGTGGCTGGGTTGGATCCTTTGGGGTTCTTTGGATGGGCTCCTCCCGTCTGTGGCGGGGACGCACTCTGGGGCTCCTTCCTGGAAGCCCGAAGCATCTCTGCTGTGGCTTGGTACCTTTCCACGGCTTCCACAGTCAGGTCCGCTGTAGTCTAGGCCTGTTGACTAATGAGCCGTTTCGCCTCATATGGCAGGGCCGGTAAGTATTTGTCCACCACAACGGCCTCCACTACTGCAGCTGTCGTACTCTTCTCCGGTTCCAGCCATTTCCGCGTGATCCGGACAAGTTCGTGCATCTGTGCACGAGGAGGCTGGTCTGGTTGAAAGATCAGCTGTGGAACCGCTGGGCCATGCCAAACTTGGTGAGTCCACTTCTGCTGAGGATCTCCGCCTTCAGTGCATCGTAGTCAGCCTCCCTGTCAGAGGCCAGGTCCCGGACAGCGTTCAGCGATTCCCCCGACAGAAAGGGGGCTAACAGTCCAACCCACTGTACCTTGGGCCACGCTTCCCTAGTGGCTGTAGCTTCAAAGGCGTACAGATACGCTTCAACGTCATCTGTGGCCCCCATCTTAGATATAAAATCACTCGTCCTTATTGGGCGGGCATTACTAACGGCCAACTGTCTCTGCAATTGCAGTTCCTCCGCCTTCAGGAGGTTGGCTCTCTTTTGCTCCTCCAAGAGAGCCACGTTCGCTTGCGTCTGGGCTTGCTGGCCAGCCACCAGGGCTTTCAACAGGGCCTCCATTTCGTGTTGTGGGAGGTCTACGGCCAATTTAGAAAACCGGGGGACTGCTACCAGAGGCTAACTCAAGCTCAGGCCGGCCCGCACCGATTACCGGGGGGTGGGTAGCTACCGTAGCTAACGGCTGATCTATCATGGTGTAGATCCAACGTAACCGTATTGGAAATGTGTATGGATTCATGACAGAGAAGTGACTCTGGCATATCACAATTTGATGCATCCACATCCAGTAGCCAGGAGAGGTAATTATATATTATAGAAAGGACTAAAACACAATTACAGAAAGTAGAGTTTTCATGGTAGGTATTACACAATAGCTTATTAAGAGTAAATACCAAAGCTCAAATTATTGCGTGCCACAATGTTCCACTAGCACCACATTAAACTCATGCATGCCATGTTGGCAGATCTGTATTGGAACGACCAGAAAACATCCCCTTGTTATGTTGTGGGAACATTCTCGCGATATTTCAACATTATTGAATGCCTATTGCCCTTTAGTCACACCATACACTATATGCATGTTGCACTGTGGGAATGTAGCCTAACATAAGTTAAAGTGACTATGCAACTCTAATGTTTCTCAAACTATAAATTTTAATAAATGACCTGTAACAGCAAACAAGACTAACAGTCTATCAGCAGGTAGACAACGGTACAGTAACACATTCTGATAGGTGACAGAATTTGTTGTAACACCGGCAAAACCTGTGTTAGTGTATCCAGCCAATCTCTTAATGCTTTGGCTTGTGACAGTGATAGTCATACTCGGTTTAGTGTTAAGGAATGGCACTGGAGGTTTGACCCAAAAGCAGACGTGACACAGGAAATATGTTTAAGTGATTCAATAAAGATAAATATAGACAGTGAATAGAGCATGAGGTAAGAGGGTGTAAGAGGGTGTCCTGTCCAGGGGATTCAGTGGTGAGTGGTGGGTGCAGCGTGCTCTCCAGTGCGTGCCCAGTGCATCAGCGCCTCGTTTGTGGCGTTGACCATGTGATAATGGCGTCCTCCAGAGTCCAACATACAATTTCAACACGTGATAAACTTCCTTGAATCCAGAAAGAAGCAGGCAGGGGTAACAGGATGCGTGAGCCCAAGCAAGCGAGGCAGACTGAAACAGGAGAAAACACAGATCACATCAGCCATACAAGCAAGAACACCAGGACACAGATTTACACATGGAGCCAGGAGCTACAACTGTGCCATGCCAGTAGACTGAACAAGCTGGCAACAAATGGCTCAAAGAGCCAGCCTCAAGTACTGCTGGGGAAAATTAGGGAATGAGCTTCACCTGGCGCAGCCTGCAAACTAAGCCCCTCCCACAACTCACAGACACAGAGCAGGAGGGAGAAACATGAGGGATCACAAACAGGGAAACAATCAAAGCACACAAACAGGAGAAAGGAGGGGCTGCCATGATGGCATAATGACATTTAGCTCCAGTACATCCAAAGTAGGCTAAGTTACTGAATGCAACGATGCATCTGTAACATACTCTCTTAGGCAAGGCAAGGCAAGGCAGCTTTATTTGTATAGCACATTTCAGCAACAGGGTAATTCAAAGTGCTTTACACACAATCAGTTAAAAATAAAAACAGATAAAACACAAGAATAAACAGTTAAAAAGAAAAACAGATAAAACACAAGAATAAAAGTTACAGTGCAGTATAAGAAATTAAACATTAAAGAAATGAACATCATTTAAAGAAAGGCAACCTCAAAAAGAAAGGTCTTCAGCCTTGATTTAAAGGAACTGAGAGTAGCAGCGGATCTGCAGTTTTCTGGAAGTTTGTTCCAGATATGAGAAGCATAGAAACTGAATGCTGCTTCACCCTGTTTAGTTCTGACTCTGGGGACAGAAAGCAGACCTGTCCCAGATGACCTGAGATGTCTGGGGGGGGTTATAGTGTAGTAGCAGATCAGAAATATCTATCTATCTATCTATCTATCTATCTATAGATAGATAGAATTTTTTGGGGAGACTTGGTTACAGTAGTCAAGTCTACTGAAGATGAAAGCATGGACAAGTTTTTCCAAATCCTGTTGACACATAAGTCCTTTAACCCTTGATATATTCTTAAGGTGATAATAGGCTGACTTTGTAATTGTCTTTATGTGGCTGTTAAAATTCAGGTCAGAGTCCATGACTACACCAATATTTCTGGCTTTGTCTGTTGTTTTTAACATTGTTGTTTGAAGCTGAGCACAGACTTTTAATTGTTCCTCTTTTGCTCCAAAAACAACCACCTCAGTTTTTCCTTCATTTAATTTCAGAAAGTTCTGGCACATCCAACCGTTAATTTATTGTAAATGAAAGATTTTTTTTGCCTGAACAAAATATTCATTGCTATATCACCTCCTGGTAACAATAACTCAGTTATCTACAGTGGGCAATACAGCAAGAAAAAGACTTTCACGACAGCACATGTTGTAAAATACTACTATTTTTGTCTAAAGGGGGCACTAAAATCAACACAAACTGAAATTTACATATAGCCACTTTAAAATATATATAAAGAAACTGTGCAGGCTATGCTTCTTCCTTTTTCAGGCAGTGTCTTAGGTTAGTTGTTTGAAGTGATAACGTTCACTTTTATTTATATTGAACTGCCACTGGTAGTTGCTTTACAATAGGGCTGTACTCTCCCAGTCGACTAGTCGATTTATTGGTCGATACGTTCTGGCTCGACCAAAATTCTGATTGGTAGATTTTTTGCCGTGTTAATTTCATCAGGTGGAAGCATAGACCGTTACGGTCTATGGGTGGAAAGCACTAATTGCTAATGGGGGTGTTTTCAGAGCACCACTGTTTCACAGGTAACAGTCTGTCTTCAGAACACCCCCCTTGTTTTCTCTTTTTTTGGATTAGCCCAACCCACTGGGGACAGATTGAAGAAAGAACTAGAAAGCCTTGTTTTAGTGGTTTGCTGAATATTTATTTAATTGTGAGTGTTTAATTTCCAGTCAGTCCTCCTCTACCATGTCAAAGACATCGGCAGTTTACAAAGATAGATAACGGAAAAAAGTTGAATGCAAAGTTTGCAAGCAACAGTTTGCATATTGCAGCTGGACTACAAACATGGCATATCACTTAAAAACGGTAAGCTAACTTGTCTGCGTTAGGTTGCCCTGTCTGTTTTGAGTAGGCTATATGAACATATCAGAATTGGCATATTTCGTAGTCTAATAATCGTTTTATAACTACCGGCGCACCCACCCGCAACGACGGTAGCGTTCCCCAGACACACCCACACCACGCTGGATGTTAAGCCTCTACCATCCAAACGCAAAAATAACATCACGGAAGGAATTGTCGACTTTATTGCTCAGGATATGAGGCCCATTGCTGTTGTGGAGGGCTGAGGTTTTAAGAACTTGTTAATATACAGCGCCAGCACGCCACACCATCACGCAAAATGTGAGGGACTCAAAGAGAAAGTTTCAGAGTTAATACAACACAGCGAGGCACTGAGCTTGACCACAGATATGTTTAAATATACATTAAAGTGGACGTGCCTTTTGTGTTTAAGAGTAAAAGCTTTAAATTAGTAGTCTATTTGTGTCTGAGCCGCAAAGCCGAGCTCCAATGTTTAGCCGCTGATCCGTGCGAGGACATGCACAGAGCGCTGATGCAGCGCTGTCAGAGCCGACAGACGAGTGGCATTTCAGTGCAAAATAATTAGGTCAAAAACAATTTAATATACTGCAAATAGCCTACAAGCACAAGTACTGCGGGACAGTACAGTTAATTAATCTTGCATTTTTTTCCGCCCCTCCGCGCACCCCCCTCCCCCCAGTCGATTTTTACTCGCAATTTTGACAACTTCATCAACCAAGATTTTCTTTGGTTGAGTACAGCCCTACTTTACAGCCATCTTGGCAGCAGTTTGTTTATAGGTCTGCAGTTATCTTTGCAAAGTGGTATATAACTCTGAGATTTTTAGTTCTAGAATTGATTTCTTGTACTGTCTTGAGTTCTTTTTTTGTACGGGTAATATGAGATTATTTACCCAGAGTAGTGGTGGTGAGTTGTTCGGGAGTTATTTATATCCACAATGGATGCCAAATCTTTCCTCAAAAAGCTGTCAAAGCCATCTGGAGGAATATTTCTGGATTCCCTTACTGTGGAGATGTAAGGAGATAGTGTTAAAATCACCTCCAAAGATATTTGTTGTGAAATGATATATATTGTAAAAGGGTGAACAGAATCAATGTTACACATGTGTAACTTTTTGATATTAATGAACGACCCGTTACATTCAAGCCATCGCCAAAAGAATTGCTACAAAGCTAATTAAGACTATCAACTCCACACAACTCTTTCTCAGTATGGTTATGTTTAGAAAATTGTGTCGTCTGGACACTTTCGCGTACAAAAACTCGAGTGAAGATAATGACCTCTTCTCAAGCAACCATCATGTTTTTTTAATCCTCCGTGTTACATGGCTAGAACCAACTGTCTGGAGGGGAAGGGGTCAGTTTTGTTGTCATTACTTAGAATTCCTCCTAGGGGAGACAAAAACTACACATTATAGCTTTAAATTACAAGCAGCAGAAAAAACTTGACTGAATTATGGTGACTTTAATATGGTTGTTGATATGTGGGTTTCCTGAAGTAGTTATACAGTGGGTACGGAAAGTATTCAGACCCCTTTAAATTTTTCACTCTTTGTTTCATTGCAGCCTTTTTCCAAAAATCAAAAAAGTTCATTTTATTTCTCAGTAATGTACACTCAGCAACCCATCTTGACAGAAAAAACAGAAATTTAGAAATTTTTGCATATTTATTAAAAAACAAAAACTGAAATATCACATGGTCATATGTATTCAGACCCTTTGCCGTGACCCTCATATGTAACTCAGGTGCTGTCTATTTCTTCTGATCATCCTTGAGATGGTTCTACACCTTCATTGGAGTCCAGCTGTGTTTGATTATACTGATTGGACTTGATTAGGAAAGCCACACACCTGTCTATATAAGACCTTACAGCTCACAGTGCATGTCAGAGCAAATGACAATCATGAGGTCAAAGGAACTGCCTGAAGAGCTCAGAGACAGAATTGTGGCAAGGCACAGATCTGGTCAAGGTTACAAAAAAATTTCTGCTGCACTTAAGGTTCCTAAGAGCACAGTGGCCTCCATAATCCTCAAATGGAAGACGTTTGGGACGACCAGAACCCTTCCTAGAGCTGGCCGTCCGGCCAAACTGAGCTATCGGGGGGAGAAGAGCCTTGGTGAGAGAGGCAAAGAAGAACCCAATGGTCACTGTGGCTAAGCTCCAGAGATGCAGTCGGGAGATGGGAGAAAGTTGTAGTAAGTCAACCATCACTGCAGCAATCCACCAGTCGGGGCTTTATGGCAGAGTGGCCCGAAGGAAGCCTCTCCTCAGTGCAAGACACATGAAAGCCCGCATGGAGTTTGCTAAAAAACACCTGAAGGACTCCAAGATGGTGATAAATAAAATCCTCTGGTCTGATGAGACCAAGATAGAACTTTTTGGCCTTAATTCTAAGCGGTATGTGTGGAGAAAACCAGGCACTGCTCATCACCTGTCCAATACAGTCTCAACAGTGAAGCATGGTGGTGGCAGCATCATGCTGTGGGGGTGTTTTTCAGCTGCAGGGACAGGACGACTGGTTGCAATCGAGGGAAAGATGAATGCGGCCAAGTACAGGGATATCCTGGACGAAAACCTTTTCCAGAGTGCTCTGGACCTCAGACTGGGCCGAGGGTTTACCTTCCAACAAGACAATGACCCTAAGCACACCGCTAAAATAACGAAGGAGTGGCTTCACAACAACTCTGTGGCTGTTCTTGAATGGCCCAGCCAGAGCCCTGACTTAAACCCAATTGAGCATCTCTGGAGAGACCTGAAAATGACTGTCCACCAACGTTTACCATCCAACCTGACAGAACTGGAGAGGATCTGCAAGGAGGAATGGCAGAGGATACCCAAATCCAGATGTGAGAAACTTGTTGCATCTTTCCCAAACGACTCATGGCTGTATTAGATCAAAAGGGTGCTTCTACTAAATACTGAACAAAGGGTCTGAATACTTATGACCATGTGATATTTCAGTTTTTGTTTTTTAATAAATATGCAAAAATTTCTAAATTTCTGTTTTTTTCTGTCAAGATGGGTTGCTGAGTGTACATTACTGAGAAATAAAATGAACTTTTTTGATTTTTGGAAAAAGGCTGCAATGAAACAAAGAGTGAAAAATTTAAAGGGGTCTGAATCCGTACCCACTGTACATGTAATATAATAATTACATATCTATCTTTAAATGAATACATATTTTATTCTGTTTAACTTAGGAGCCAATGCAATATATATTCCAGTTTAGGAATTTAAGCAGAACAATTATTTAGGGTTAATGGTAAAATGCATCACGATAAGTGCTTGACTTGAATTAGAGTGCAGGCCTCCTCAAGTGTAATATTGTGTTCATACAGGTTATACAATTATAATAATCAGTCTGTATTCATATTGTGAGGCAATTCACTTTTGAAATACAAAAAAAAACGACAGGATTTCTAGTCACTCACACACTGTGGGATTTCCTAAACATCTAAATACAGCTAGCTCCATTGTGTTGTAACTAAGACATCTGCTGAACAAGTATTTGTATTCCTTAGCATAACTTTTGTACCGTTTAGTTCAAAAACATCCAAAACACCGAAGAACAAAAACATAGCGGACCAGACTCTTATTGCTTTTATTGTGAAAAGTTCAAAGCTCAGAGAGGCATGACAGAAGGGCATGAGACGGGGAGGTCTCCAGGCTACAGCCATACCTGACTCATTTCTTTCACCTTTTTCAGAGACAGAACAGAACAGAGAGCGCCACCTAGTGAGCTCATAGTTCATGAAGCTTCATTTGGCCATCACTAGTAAAAAATACAAAGATTTGTTAAGAGACAAAGTTTTTTTTTTATCCAAGGAATAAACTAGTTACAGTATTTTTTGGAAAAGAAAACTTTTCCAAAAAATTTTGCCCTGGTGGCTCACCTGGTAGAGCGTGCGGCCCATGTACCAAGGCTCAGTCCTTACCACAGTGGCCATGTGTTCAACTCCGACCATTGCTGTTTGCTACATGTCTAACCCCCCTCCCTCCACTTTCTTATCTTAATCTGTCCTGTTACATAGAAGCTCAAAAGAAAACTCAAAGGGATTTAAATGGCTGTTTTTTTGCTGTTGTAGCCTTTACACTTGCTCCCGAGGATAGATATATATAGAGACCAAATAAAATGAGGTGGCATTGTTTGAGACCTATCTTGCCTTTCAAAGCATTACATATAGAGTCATTTAAAGCATAGCAAAACATTATTTCCATTTGTCTCAGTGAACCTCTGCAGTTGTGTGCATGGTCTTCTGTTAACCCTAGACACATCTACAAGATAAATAGTATTATTTCACGCTTCTTGCGGTCAGAGCAGGTGGGGCAGTGTAAAAGGAGATATTACGCAAGTGCGGCCTGGGCGCCTGTGAGCAGAGGGTCTGCGCAGGGTCATGCATTGCACCTTCAAGATGTTGTCGCAGTGTGAGGATTGGCTACAGAAGAGAAGTCTTAAAGCCTCTCTAGGCAGTATAATGGCAGTGAAATAATAAGATGTTTACCAAAATAATACATTTGATTGTAACCGCCAACATTTAAAGTGGTAACTGTAATTTAATTATATATTTTTTTCTCAGATACTGTAACATTACAATACATTTATTTGTAATTTCATTACGTAACGCCTTTCACCAACTCACCAACACTGGTTTGGGGGATGTATAGACATTCAAAGAACCAGTTCTTTATGGCTTTTCATGTAATTTCATGCCAGCTTTCACTGTTAGCTTTCTTTGTTTACCCATGATGACTATCTTACCCTGATGCTTATCAAGTGCTTTTTGTGTAAACGTAACCACACCTTAACCCTGATGTTGTCCTCGGGTCAAATTGACCTGTTTTCCTATATCAATGTTCTTTTTAACTACCCAAAATAACATGATTCCACACAACGCTCTTTAGCAAGTACAAATCTCTACTTTCATTAATTTTGGAGTGTCTTATTCAGTTTTATAGCATTTGAAAAAAAGATTTAAGTGGTTTCGAAATAACAAAAGTTGACATATCCCAGTCTTGGATTATCCAATTTCTGCTTTTCTAACATTAGGTATAATTTTCTATAAATGAGGTTTATTGACCATAAATTCCAAAAATAACTGTAAAACCAAAGTTAATAAGTTAGTGTTACGTTGTGTTGAAAACGTCAAAAAGGTGACAAACATAAAAAAAAGCATCAAGTGTTAAAAAAGGGACAAAAACGTAAGAAAAAGTTAAAAACATCGATAAAAAGCATCAACAAAAGTTTTGATTTTCAATTTTGACGGGAAGACAACACAAGGGTTAATAAAACGTAGTCACGTGCCGACAGCGTAGGATCAGTTAATTAAAACATTTCAATCAGGAGATACATGTTTGCAGGTATGCGTCAAAAGTTTATTGTACAGCGCAATAAAATGTACAAAGTCTTTGGCAATTAGACTCCATCGCTATACGAATAGTTCGTATACCTATATAGGGGTAGAGAACCATCATAACCCCCCAATGGAATGGAATCTAGACACCGGTGGTGGCAACGAAGGAGCCTGAAGACCAGACCGAAGGAGACTCCGGACTGCAGATTTCCATTTCATTCAGCTTTCTTTGTGTTGGAATTCTAAACTAAACATGACTATTGTGAAAGAAATGCAAGAAAATCTGAGAACGTTTTTCTCCCATCCCTGAATGCAGTGTGGAGTAGCCAGACCTTTCTCCACTCCGCAGCATGTGGATGGTCTGGCGAGACTCGAGGGGCGGGAGCAGGAGTATTTACAGGGAGGAATGTCCTGTGTTCTGGACTGGCGCATATTTCTTGCATCTCCATGGACGAACCAGCCCATGTCCTTTAAATCATATTTCAGACAGTGTTTTGTGAGCGACTTTAATAGTCTGCTCTACCGGTGTCTATCTCCAACTTCAGCGGCGAGCTTGACTGCAGTCAAGTTCAGTGAGAGAAACATTAGAGGCTTTGATTGAAACTTTGTTGTTTGGGTTTTTGGGTTTCAGGCTATTCTGTTGCTGATTTGTGTATATACACATGTCAATAGGTTCACTGTCACTCTAGAGCAGGGAAACCTAATGGAACGAGAGAATCACATAAGGGCCAGATATGTATAGTGTAACGGTATACTTTATTATTGCTTTTATATCATTGAAAAAGTCAAATATCTTTGACAGTTTTACTGCATTTTGCTTTTTGTTGCATTTTTGTTGACATAAAGCCCTACAAAAGTTGGCAAAAAATTCCTTAGCCATCATAGAACTTAGCAATCAAGCAAAACAAAGCAAAACATTTTCTCTGTTTCTGTCGGTAAATCTGCCAAATTCTATTGTTAAAACAGTTTCCTATTGTTTTGGTTTGGCGCACAACTAGTCACGCCAAAATCTATTGTGAGCCTTAATTGTTATGAGGGGCCGGAATTGGCCGACAGGCCTCGAGTTTGACTCATGTGCTCTAGAGACTGACTTCATAAGATTTATTTAGCAGCAGGTGTCAGTTCACACTTTTAATATAGTTAATTAGCAGTTTTTCTGTTCTATGCAAGGCAATGATGTCCCAAACTCGATGAGGCCTGGCCGGCAGTCAGCCAGACAGACGGTCGGAGGTCAATGTTATTGAGTTGTTTTGGGGGACTTTCTGGCTGGGCTCATCAGGCCAAGCAGCACAATGGCTTTGTATTGATCACAGATACGTTGTCTGGTAAACATGGTAGCTGGAAGGCCAGCACTTTAACACTTTAACACGACAAACAACAATTCTCAATATTCCCATGATCCCTGGCAGGCAGTTTGAAACGTGACTGTTGGGGTTTAGCTGATGGCATGACACAAATAATCACCTGGGGCATGCTAAGATTCAGATTTTCTTATGTACTGCTTTTGTTTTAAAGAAACGGGATATGACCCTAAATGCTTTGTTTTTAAATCATCTATTGTGTGCGCGTACATCTATTGTGTACACATACACACGCATGCACGCATGCACATATACACAAGAAAAGGACTAGAAAGCGCTGTAGAAGAACAGTCTATCTACATTTACTTGCACACACACTCTCCCTGAGACTCGCTGCCTTTGCTGCATATAGACACTCCTTAACCTCTCATATCCTTTTTTCTCTCACACACACACAAACACACGCACACAAACACACACACACACACACACACACACACACACACACACACACACACACACACACACTCCAGGGTACAGAGGCATTCCCTCATTAAAGAGCTGAAACGTTGACACTTTAACCAGTGATTGGGTGTAAATCAGGTCTTGTTGCCTTCGCTCCCTGCAAGATTTTATGACTACCAGCAGCCAGACTACAAAGAAGCTGTTACATTAGCAGTGACTTATGCCAGTCACTTTATCCGAGCCATATGTGGCTGAATCCCCAGCGTCCGCACACACTGTCCATCAACAATCGCCCCACTCTGGAAAATATGCACCACAAGAAATGAATGCTGTGTGTATGTTTTTTGTGCACATTTGTGTATCTGAATACACTGTCTGTGATATGTTGTATGTTCTGGGTGTGTGTGTCCCCATATGTTCCTCTTTGCAGTTGTGTGGACACGTGCATATGCACATTTTCTACGTTGACTCTGAGTGGGTCTAAAATGATTCTGTGAAACAGAGGCCCACACCTCATCTCTCACTGATCACACTCTGCTCTCTCAGGACAGCAATGAGAGAGAGCGAGGAAGATGGTGTAAGGAGAGAGACCGCAGGAAGTTCAGAAGATGATACAGTGACATGCATACATAAGGAGTGAATGATTTTTGCACCAATTGTAAACATAACTTGCCTTCCCTAACAAATGGTGGAGTATTGTTAAAGTCTGATCTTTTGATTGTAAGTCCTTGTTAGGGATGCAACTTCATAGATTTTATTGGTATGATTATAGTCTAAGAAACAATCAAGGTTTCACAAACATCACAAATATATATTAAAGGATAACGTTTTTTTTTCAACCTGGACCCTATTTTCTTATGTTTTTGTCGGTTAGTGACTGATCAACAACAATCTTTGAAATTGGTCCAGTATGAAGCTGGAACGCTGTAACTGGCGGCCACAGACTGGCAATGTAATCTAGGGCAAATGTTCAGTGTTTGGTTCACTAAAAGGGCTTTTGTTGCCGCTAAAATGCGCAAATTATTGCTCTGTGTCTGACAACATTAACATTATCCTACAGAGATAGGCCTTTTTAAAACCTCTTTAGGACCTTTTTTATTCTGGAAACTATGGTCACTAGTACTAAACCCACCAGACTCCATTTTAAAAAGCAATACTTTTAGCATGAATGAGCCAACATATTTTCACATGTAAATTCTGTTGACTTTGAAGGAAGTGTATTTTACAATACTAACATTACTGTTTAATATACATTGAGTCAGGTGGTGTTAGCGATTGCAATTTTGCAGATTTTTTTTATGTTTTAAAAAAAAGGATCTAGCTCTTTTTTTTAAGGATTATTTTTTTGGGACTTTTCCCTTCATTATAGTGAATATTGCCAGTGTACGTCACTCAACAGTCAATAATACTAATGGTATCCACTGTTTTTCATGTGTCCAGCTATCTTTGCAAAGCTCCTAGCCCGTCGTTTATTTTGACTAATGTGTCAAAATTTGTGAACTCTGACCAAAGAGGAGTCATAAAAACAAAACTGGCAGCAGATAATGTTAGCCGCCTTCTCCACATTGTTGATGCTGCAGAAGACAGTAAGATGCCAACGTCACTTCTTTCTCTTGACACAATGAAGCACTTGAGTGGTCATTCTTATGGTCAGTCTTAGAAGTGATAGGCTTCGGTAACACTTTAATAGGTATGATTAAAGTTCTGTATTCTAACCCTTCAGCCCTCGTCCTCCTTATTTCCAGTTTCTAGATCTTCACGCATAGGTTGCCCCTTGAGTCCTGCATTTTTTGTCTCTAGAGCCTCTGGCTCAACCATTCACCAATCAATTATTATTTGCAGATGATGTTTTTTTCAGAAAATCACTCTCACAATCGTCTTTTACCCACCTTCTATCATTATGCGAGGAGTATGGAAGCTTATTCAATTAAATTAATTTCAATTAAATATTATTTATAGTATCATTTTATAACAAGAGTTATCACAAGACACTTTACAGATAGGAGTAGTTGTAGAACACAAAGGGCCCAACAATTCTAGTAATTCCCACAAGAGCAAGCATTTAGTGTGACAGAGGCGAGGAAAAACTCCCTTTTAGTAAGAAACCTCAGTCAGACCCAGGCTCTTGGTAGGTGGTGTTTGACGGAGCCGGTTGGGGGTGTAATGAATAGTGGTAATAACATTCAAAATGAAAGATAATGAAACAGTGACTAAAAATAATACTTTGTAGTAGTTCGTGGTATACGTGGACATAGCAGGATTTTGCAGGGCATCGCAGAGCATAGCAGGACGTAACAGGGCATCGCAGGACATGTAGCAGGACCATGATTTTGGTGCCTCCCTAATCCAAGGAAACATGCTGGGTGAAAAAGAACATAAGTACTCAGGGGAATAATTGCCCAAAGCTAGGTTAGTAACATTTCTGGGACAATTAAGAGACACAGGGTAAAGAGAGGAGCCTTGTTGGGCTAGAACTCTCTCCTGCTGGATCAGGCTGTACTACCCTGCCTCCCTCTAGTTTGATTAAATTATTGATTATACGGTTAATGAATCTGACGACTATGGCTTTAAAATCAATTGGTCAAAGTCTGCACTGCTTCATTTTAATGATCCTGCTCGCAATTCAACATTGCTAACATCTGCATTTTTAAATTAATGTTTTTATTAATTTTGTGAGCTCTATGCTACCTTTCTCCCCTCCTTCTGATTATTGGCATGAATTACAATCTACAGTATCTAAATTTATCTGGAAAGGTAAGCGGTCTTGACTTAAGATGTCTACTCTACAAAAGGAGGAAGGAGGATGGTGGCCTTTCAGTTCCCAACTTTAAAACACTATTTTTGGTCCATTGTGTTAAAACCCCTCCTTTCTTGGTTTGACTCAGATACGTCTGCTGGCATACGTTAGAAAGTGCAATGAGAGAACCACGGTCACTCCATGACGTTCTTTTTTCCAATATCTCTAATAAACAATGACAGCTACGCTTCAGCCACATCATCTTGTATCTTATATATTACTAACATAGAGATTGGTTGAAACATATTGTCATATAGCATGTAACATAAAATGTAAGCATAATTTTCCCTATTATTCAAAAACAGCAGTCCTGATTGTTGGGATGCCAATTACAGTTCCACAGTGGGAACAGAGAGGGCTACATTATCTAAAAGACATTTTCAATGAGGTTGGCTTGTTATCTTTTTCCAAATTACAAAACGCTTTCAGTCAACCACTATACCTCATTTTTATTTTATCTTCAATTAAAATCATCACTCAAGGCATACAATGTCCCCTGGCCTAGATCTTTACCCATCCATCCTTTCGCCAAATAGGATGGATGGGCAAGGTTTGAATAGCCAAAACCTGTGGTATGGTATCGAGCCTCTATCAGTTTTTGGTAATATCTGGTTGCGTTGGCCACCCTATTGAGAGGGTCTGGGAACGCGATTGCTCAGACCTGATCATTTTAACTTGCATGACGTATGGTCTAACGTTTTAGAAGTGTCGTGCAATCCAGACAATCAGCAGATTCACTACAATATCTGCCGATTAACGATTTTTGTTACTGTACCTGTTCCTACCTATGTTTTGATTCTGAATTATTTGGCAGCCCTTCAGCTCTCTAAAATTCAAAGACGTGCTGCATTTGCTGGACTTATAGCTGCTGAGAAAATGACTGTTGGAAGCCACCTCCCAATTTGTCTATTTGTACATGGACCCTTTCCTTTCTGGATGTTATATATGGAGCTGTCTATGGCTCGTATAAATGGAGTGCCACAGGGGACTTTGGACTCTTGGCTCAGCATAGCTGAGCCCTTGAAGTCCATGTCATACACCTTTGCCCCGTTGCTGCTGTCTTTGTTTGTTTGTGTCTTTCCTTTCCGTGTATTTTTTTTCTTTGGTATTGTTTGTGAATTGTTTAAATATAAATGAAATAAAAATATTTTATCAAAAAAAAAGAAATGTCACAGGTAGCAGATTTTACCAGCTGTAGTTTATTAAAGTCTTAGTGCATAAACTTTTGATATAATGAACATCTGTTCCATTCAAGCCATTGCCAAATAAGTTGCTACAAAGCTAATTAAGACTAATAGCTCCACACAACTCTCTCTGTATTTCTCAGTATGGCTATTTTCAGAAGTGCAGAAACTCGAGCAAAGATAATTACTTCTTCTGAAGAGTCCATCATGTTTTTTAATCCTCAGTGTCCTCCTTGAGCTACTAGCAACTGGGAAGGGGTGGGCGCGGTCAAAAAAGGCTGTATCATTTATACGCGCCGACAGTGTTGTTGTCATTACTTAGAATATTCGATATTAAGCGAAATTACAAAAATGTATATTTCAGATGTTACCTATTTTAATCATATATAATCTAAGACTTTGGTGAACTCATTTCAAGCAGCAAAACAATTTGTACAAGGCCGGTGACACTCTTTTTTTCCTCCAAACAAACCAAGCAGAACAAAGAAAGTAATGATGTGAGTCTAATGGACTTTTTCATTGTATAATACTTATATTTGCTCACATTGAATGTTATCCCTGAAAGCTCATAAATATTGTTTGAGTTATGTTAGATTGCAGCGTAAAATCCTGTTTGAATTTAAGCGAAAACCCAAGTACGGATTGTGGATGCATTACTGATGTAAGTCAAGCTGTATCCAACCTAATTTGTTATGCTTGATTGTTTAAGGTTATTTAGATATACATTTTCTTTGTATTTATTTCTTTAGAAAAAAATCATCCATTCATCCATCCACCGATCCATCCATTATTCACCTGCAACCAGTGTAAACCTTTTCACAATAAAACAGAACAATAAAACCTTGGAATGGCACTGGATCCCTTGTTTAAATGTGCACACCACATCAGATGTTTAGTGAACCAACACCATCTGCAATATAGAGTTTTTTTCCAATCGTGTCAGCTTTAGCGCCAAATTATATCTTTACACATTGCTGTAGAAAGACTGTACAAAAGCTGAGTTTGTTCTTAACATTGTGATATGAAACAATATATTTGCAAATACCCTAAAAAGGTAAATTCAAGAAAATGGGTGAAAATGCCCTTAGACCTCAGAGGGTTAAGGTTCATTAGTTGGGTTAATGTGCTCTCTGCTAGTTGGTGTCTGTATTCAGCCAAAGAAACACCACTTTACAACTGCAAGTAGATTGCATTTTTGTAGTTTATGAAGATGGAAAGAAAGGTGACCCTTCTTTAGCAGAACTTCAGGGGGAATTACCCTTTTAAACGTTTGTGTATATCAAATCAATAATATAAGATGCTCGTCTTAATAGTTCTGAATCAGCATGGTCCATATTTAAACCAAGAAGCTCTGGAAAAATAAGAAAAGTCAGGCTGCAGCTGTTATTTTAATATCTCAGATACATATTTTATCTACATTATATATCGTCTTCTGCTCATGTTAATTCCAGGTTGTATCTACAGGCTATAAATAGGAATTAGTTGATTACGGATCCTTGCTGCTCATGCAGTCATCTACAACTGGGTCAGTCTTTCCCAGTGCGCTCCCTGCCAGGTCATTCTTCATGCATGACAAAGGCCACTGTAGCGACACAGGATCCGCGCATGTACCAGGCTCTAGCCCAGTTTAAACCCAGCAGCAGTGGCTGAGACGTCGATAAGAGTTATCATAATGCCAGCTCACGGAAAAAGTCCTATTAGGCAAAAAAATGCCTATGTCACGCGATATGAGGGTGCGCCTCATTCAGTTCAAGATTATGCATGGATTCTATTGGACCTTTTGCAGATTGTTCAGACACCAAATTGTTTGAAATGTAAGACAGAGGAACGCCAATTACTTCATGTCCTATGGTCATGTGATAAGGTCCAGGAATATTGGACCGGCATACAGTATATGATAACCTATTTTGGATTGGAGGGACCCAGTTTCCATTCAGCCCAAGATGATTCATTCCCGTCCAATATCCAATATTGTCTGCTACACTTTTTCTTGCTGTTTATTACAGCATCCGTAAATGAATATGAAGACGCTTAAAATTAACTCAACATATTTGGAAGACATTTAATTTTGCCTCTTAATCTAATGATGAGTTGATCAGTAAGAGCAGGCAATTTTTCTTCCAAAACTTCTTATGACACACACTACAAATAAGTCCTTATAAAAGAGATCTTGGACTGCAATACAATAGAGACATATGGTGGCATGAGCCATGAAGATACAGCTGGATCCTAAAAATACTGTAAACACACACAGCCCCATTGTAAGAATTATGTAATTTCTCATGGGGAAACGAGTAGTGTCATTGTACATATGTGTATACTTACTGTATATGTCCCAGCAGCGAGAGAGAGTGTGTGTGTGTGCGTGCGTGCGTGCGTGCAAAGTATTCAGGGCAGAGAGAGAAAAGAAAAATCAAAGACTGAGTAGAAGGGCAAAAAGAGAAGTGGAAGATAGAGAGAGAGAGACACAGGGAAAAAGACAGCAACATGGAACATTATTAAATTATTCCTGCTTTAGCATGTCCTTTTTCTCCATAGAATTAATGGAGGTCCTGCAATGTCCATGATTTAATTCCGGCAGGGAATGTGAGGCACGTCATGCCTCACACTCTCTTTCCCCACATATCTTGCCTGTATCTATAGTACATTATCAGCTTTCCAATTAATGGATTGTTCTTATGTAGCACTTCTCTAGCCTCAAGGACTATTCAAAGCTTTTACATAGTACAGGAACCATTCAGACACATTCATACTCCAAAGGCGCAGCATCAACTATGGGTTCAACGTCTCGCCCAAGGACACTTTGACATGGGGCTGCGGTGCCAAGGACTGTACCACCAACCTTCTGATTGGCAGGCTGCCGCTCTACCACTGAGCCACAGGGACCGCAATAAAAAGACTCTAGCTCACCCAGTAAGAGTCCTTTGCAGCTCCAAGGGTTCGCGGCCCTTTGCTGCGTGTCATCCGCCATCTCTCTCCCACCTTTCCTGTCCTATCCACTGTCACTATCTAATGGAAAAAACACCCCAAAAAAAATATCTTTAAAAAATAACAAAAAAATGATTGCTTATATAAGGAATTAATTAAATACTGACTTAGTGGTGAGTGGTTTGACCTCACACCTTCATCTGAGGAAATTTTGGGTATCCCCTCAAATACTGAGGCATTTCTACCCTTGCATCATTGAGAGTGTCCTGACAGGGAACATCACAGCATTGCACAAAAACAGCACCAAACAGGTCCTTAAGGCCGTGCCGAGTGGTTTGTTTGGTCGAACATACTATAGGTGGTGCCCTGCCCTGCCTAAGAGATATTTAGATCACGCACTACAAAACTGACCTAAAGACCAGAAGACCTAAGACTGCCACTTTCATCATTACGTCATTATGTCATTCTGCACAACATCAAGAAGATACCTCCGGTCCTCACCCAGGAGGAGGCACAGGTTTTGGTCCAGGCTCTTGTCATCTCACGTCTAGCTTACTGCTACTTCCTCCTGACTGGTGGCACGCAATTACCATCCAACCTCTGGAACTCAGAATTCAGAATGCTGCAGCCCGGCTGGTCTTCAACCCAAGTTCTCCCACACTGCCCTGCTTCTACGCACCCAACACTGCTGCAATACGATTTAAGTCACTGGTACTTGCCCATTGTGCATTTAACATCTCAGGTCCATTTTACCAAAGCCCCCATTATGGTCTTTTAAACTTTCTCAACTTTTCCTGGCATGCCTTAACACAAAAACAACCTTTTGACAATATTTAATGGGAAATTTTAGGTCTTACGTTCTGCACCAGAGTCTCAGCTAAAATGGTTCAAAAGTTATAAAAGACTCTTGAGCGTGATATTCCTTTATTACTGAGGAAAGATTCTACTTTATACCAAAATTCAAATTATGTCGTGGGTTGATGCTTTTTCTTTCGTTTTCCTCTTTATCTATTGAGACGTCCTATTCCAGATCAGTGGAAGTAGATTACCTAATAATTGCCTGACATCGATGTCCCATATCATCCGCTCTCTGTGTTTTGCCATTCTCAACATTTTGTTGTTTCCTGAAGGCATTTATCCTGGAAATGTACTTCTGTTGATCCAGACTCCTTGGCCATCAAAGATGATTCTGATTCTGGAGCTAATACAAAATGGATTTGCTAAGGTTTCAAAAAGAAATCCATAGCGCTGTGGAGGAACGTCGGGCAAAGCAAGACTAAGTAGTTGCATTTGGAGGAGATTTTTCAAATTTGATAGCCATGTTGACACATGTTACTGTAACTCCTATTGGTAACTCAGAACAGCCTTTAAACAGATTTAGATTTACAGCACAAGGGAGAGTTGCGTTTAAAGAGCTCATTAGAGGCGGCTGTGGCAGTGTGGAGACATTAGAGGTAAATGGACTGTTTCCAGGCCACGGGGCTGAGGGGTCTGAGCGGTCGAGACAGCAAAACAATCCACCATCACACATGGACAGCTCAGTCTTAGAGAAAAATGTAGCCTTCTAACATCTGGGTTGTTCCAACTAATGTTGTAAAACAGGCAGTATGTGGCTTTGAGCCAAGCTGCTAAATAAAAAACAGATTTTGGCCTATTACAGCATATAGGCTTGTAAATTTTCAGTACTACGCTTGAAAAGATTGATTTCTTGTGCCTTTTAATTATATCCAAGAAAAAAAAGATTAATCTCAATGAAACATCCTGATTAAATAATTAATACACTAATGGAATTGAATTTGTGTTATGGCTCTTCTTCAAATCACTTGCTTTTGCAAATAAGGTTGTACACCATGCAGTGCATTTTTCTATTGTCCTTACAAATACATACAGTAGATCCCCATTTGTCCATGTAAGTAAAAGCTAACTTACTATAACATGCAGACATTTTCACAAAACATTAGTTACAATATGTGGTAAAATATTTTAATCTCAACATTAATTTAGTAGATTTTATTTTTAGAACATTCAATTGTATGGCAAACAAAACTTGCTCAGGTGTCCTTCCATGACCTAAGAGTAAATTAAATTTGTTTTAACAGAGATAGTCAAGTTCCCCATGCTTCCAGTCTTTTTGCTATGATTTCTGCCTCAAGCTGGCTTGAGCTTCATATTTAGTACAAGCACATATTCTCATTTCACTCTTGGAAAGAAAGCAAATAATTATGATTATATTATCATATTTCTCTATCTGTGTATCTGTATCAGAGTCTGTGTCCAAACAGGCAGCGACAGACACAAAGAGTCTGGGTTTTTCCCGTCTATCCTGCTGATGTGCACCACTCTCCCCTTTAAGATAGGTCTCCCCCAGAGAGTGTGAGCTAACTAATCCTCTGTTAGCACTCCCTGTTTCCCCCCACCCTCTTCTTTCCTTTGCTGATCAGCTGTATAAGCTCTGAATGACGCCCAACCCAGGTAGTGAGCAGTGCAGGCAGCAGCAATTAGCTAGT
Organism: Etheostoma perlongum; assembly: GCA_026937815.1. Classification (NCBI taxonomy): domain Eukaryota; kingdom Metazoa; phylum Chordata; class Actinopteri; order Perciformes; family Percidae; genus Etheostoma; species Etheostoma perlongum. The sequence continues at coordinate 30,274,406 of CM049371.1, forward strand.
GGGTTGGAGCACTATTCCCAAAGAAAATAAAAATGGACAGATCCATCGTCATTTGATTGGTACACAACAAAATGGCGATTCTTGTTAGTTATCATACTGTAAACTGTGTCGCAGCTCACTGGCAGCTTGAGACATGTTCTCAGAGCTGCGGGTAGCAAGGAGGGGCAGTTAGAGCCAGGGGCAGTGGGTCAGCGGGACGCTAACGTTAGACCCAGACCGATGTTCAGCTCATTCTCTGTAACCGATGTGTAAAAGCACGCTGGAACCAGCAACGACAACCAAATTTATTTGATCAGGACAATGTACATTAATCAACATTTCTGTAAACGCACCAGTGTTAGCCAATTGGCTATTTTTCAACTCTGGTCCTACCTAGCATGCATGTCTGTATGGTGGGAAGAAACCAGAGCACCCATAGGAAACCCACGCAAACATGGGAACATGGGACCAAGAACCTTTTTGCTGTGAGGCAAAAGTGCTAACCACTTAGCCATAATGCTATCATCCAGCCTGTGTAAGTTGGCGTTAGCTGCCTACCTCAGCTTTAACTTAACCCCCTCACGAGATTGTTCACAGAAAACAAGCTCATTTAGCGGCTGGCTCGCTGTCTCGTAACGTTACTATTTCACTGCTCGTTTGTCGGCTTATCGGAAGTTCATGTTACACATAAAAATGGCTGCTGTTTTGACCATTCTGCTACGTTGATTTGAATGGAAATGGCCTTTCTATCTGTTTTTATTTAAATGACTATACCCAATGCATTGCACTGCTGTATGTATGGGAAACACCTAGAGCCATAGAACTGCAACTGATAGAATGTGCAGTGATACTAACAATTTCTGTAAAGGCTGATTGTGGACCCATTTTAATCATTCACAATCCAATCTTGTCATATCGTGCACGCATAGCTGAAATACACACATCTGTCATTACTGTCTTATTCTTTCACTACAGCATTTTAAATCATTACATGCAAATATATCATTATCCCATTTATTTCTACTTAGGCAGATTTTTTTAATTCTATATAAAGAAATCTAAATATAAAGCCCCTCTGTGATGATTTTCAACTTTTTGCACTGCAGACTTTATTAATTAGGTACCAAATTTATACCCTATATGCATACATTGTTAAATAGGTACATTCTTTAAATCATAAAAGAAAAAAAAATTGCTTTGCCACGCTATGTTTATTTTCATGCTTTCTGCTTTTTTTCCTTTGCCAATCACATGCCTGAGTTTTACTGTACCATGTGTTAAATAGAATTTCTTATTTATTTAAGCATAAAGCACAGGTCTTCATCACAAGATAATACGATTATATTATTACGCTAACCCATACATGTGTTTGCATCCTTAATGATCTACGCACAATAGGCCTTTTTCTTTGTCAAACAACAACAAGTAAAACACCTTACACTACTCCACCACTGAGGCTGATAGGGTTGCTTTATATAGCCAGGTGTCTCCCCACAACTCTTCCAAAAGCTGTTTTACAGCCTGCAGGTCATGACCGGTGAAAATCTGGCTTTCTGCCTCATTTCAGCCCAGACCATTATTCCTCAGGCCGTCCTCTGCAGTCGGGAGCGAGCCAATGTGTGAGTATGCTGCAGGTGTTAGACGATCAGGAAAGCCCTGCTTCCAGCACCAAATGGAAACCTGCAGACGCATTTGCACAGTTTTAGTCTGTTGAAGAAATTGTATATTATGCCGACCTTATACCCAATGACTTTTCAAGTGATTCACGTCATCTGGTATATGGTGGTCATAAAACTCAGTCCCAGTCAATCTTTTTCCCGCGTTGATGTACACACAAAATCATACATTGGTAGTGCAGTTAAATCATGTGAACATAGTCAACAACCACTGATGTGCTCCCTCCAGCACCAAACAGGAAGGTTGATGGTGGCTATGGCGCCAGGCTAACTCTAAAGAGGCAAATTTGCTAATTTTCAACCCTTCTGAGATGCATCAGTCATTCAAAAGGAGTTTTACAAGTGGATAAACGCAGAGCCATGAGCACTCTGAATTTGTATTCACTCACTTGTTCATTACTATTCACTGTTTGGCTTTAACTTTATAGAAGCTGCTAAAAACATTGGATAACATTGTTGCAGGCCATATTCTTTTAGTGAACATCTATAAAATAATTAAAATGGTTTGCTGACATAAATCAGGCACTTATTCCTACTGATGTTATCTATAAATATAATACACATAGCAAACTGACAGAAACATCGAAGCTGCACTAACTAATATTTTTGTTTTACCTATGAAATAAATTGTGTATTTTTGTAAATTTATTATTACTTTATTGTCTACATTTAGTAAAGATTATGGCTATTTTAGGACACAAAGTTTAGGACTTGGGACTCGAGTGCAAAGACTTGACTTGAGATTTATTTGGGACTTGCAAAACAGTGACTTGGTCCCACCTCTGCACACACACAAACACATAAACAAAGTGGGGTCTCAGAAACAGACCACACTAACACGTTGTGATCAAAGCCACATTTGTCTCTGCATCCCCCTGCACAATAATCCCAATGGTAATTTTAGGTCATGCTCTGTGTCAGGGACAAGACTGAACCATTATTAGTATGTGAGGAAGGCACCCTCTGTATGGGGTCATAGAGGGGATGCTGGCGTGCTGCCACACTGCTGAAGCAACAAGGTGGAGATGATAATCAGAATATAAGCCTGAGCCTGTTAAAGGTCCCATATCATCATGGCCGCGGCAACATATTTTGAGTTTGGTGTACTGACAAATTTTTGAGAGTGACATTTTTAGCCAAAGTCAACCACCACACAGCACCTGTCACAATGCTCCTCAAGCAGAAAAACTAAACCAAGAATGAAACCCAAAACCCAAGACAGTGCAAAACTAGGCATGGGTAAGGCAGGGTATAGGCACAAAGCTATGAGAGTATAAAGGGTATAAAACACATCACTGAATTAAATCAAAAGTTAGCTGCCTCGTCGTCTGTTGCTAGCAGGGTGTGGGAGTGACAGGTGGAGAGGTGCTGCTGCTTCTTTCAGTTACAGTTGCTGAGTTTTCTGACTCAGGTCTATTAGGCTTTTTAGCCTGTGATTGATTTGTCGAAGAAATCCAAACTGCGCTTTCATATGTTATAGGCAAGCTAACGTCTGTACTTTTGACCGACCGGGAAAGTTGCTTCAATGTTCAAAAACACATTATTGTCATATATACTGTCTGTCTGAATATACTGTACCTGTGTTCACCTTCTGTCTGAAACGCTACGTTTTAGCGCCTGTCTCTTCAAGCCCCCCTCCCAAAAAAGCTCAGTCTGCTCTGATTGGTTAGCGTTTCCGGGTCTTCAGCATCTGCACTCTCTGCACTGTCATTGCAGCCGGGGAATGACTGTAACGGCACTGTATATAGTGTAGTTGTGGCATCACAACCATACAGTGCAGTTTCTGAATATGGGCTGTGTGCATATCTCTATGGATTGAGTGTTTTGATACTCAACCAGCTTTAAATAAAACATGGAAATCTCACTTTTTACAATATGGGACCATAAATATTCTTTATGTATCGCTAAAGCTGATCAAGGTCTGTGTTAACATTCACTGAAATGACTCTTACCATGGATTTCCACCAACTGCGGAACAGCTGCGTGATATAACAGTGTGTAGTTTCTATAAACAGAACCACACAACCTCTGACCTGTTGACTTCAAGCCTGTCTCTGCCCATTATGACATTTTCAAGGTGTAATGCAGGAGATATGAACCGCCGTGAGCACGGTGTATTTTATTTTGGAAATTAACCGGCTGTTTTATTTTGTTTCTGTGCTCGACTTCCTGTCCCGCGCTCTCTGCCGTGTGCTAAATTGCTGTGAAGCTCTCCTTCATCAGAGAAAAATAGAAGCTCTGCATATCTGGGCTGCGGATCGGCGGAGCTGGGACAGAGTCGGGACGCAGCCGCTCCGCAGTTAGTGGAAATACACACTTTGACTTTAATGGAAACCCATTGACTCCGCCGCCATTCCGGAGTGGATCTGCAGCTGTTCCGCAGTTGGTGGGATTTAGGGGTTAGTTATTAGGTCTACTAGCCAATAAATTGCAGGCTTGGTTGGAGCGAGGCTGGGTAATAGGAGTGTTTGCAGGTTTGCTTTGTTACTGATGGTGGGAGCAGCATTCACAACCTACAGCCCCTTCCTCATCCCCCACATGCTGCCACCTGCTCTGCACTGGGGAGTTGGGGTTGTGGCAATCTATGGGGGGGAAGCCAAGCATGGCAGGGGGGTTTAGTCTTTGTGGAGCAGCCAAACCCAAACCACTAATCCGCACTCTCAATCTGAGAGCTGCTTGGGGGTTTCTAACCTTCTCCAAAGGTTTGCCTTTTTTTTTTTTTGCTGAATATCAGTGGAAACGCTCCAAACCTGGTCCTTGCACTCTGCACGAGGAGGACTCTTTGGCTGACGTTTACGGTAAGCGTATTGTGTCACTTCTGGTGTTCCTGTGTTACAGACACTACTTACTGCTCCAGCAAAATTCATTCAACTCTGCTTTATTGTTTAAGTTAGCTAAATTACACAAGTTAACCTCAAGCACTTATACTTCTCTTCTCTTACAGCGACTGCCTCACTGATCTCACAATTAGTGATGGCCGAATGAAGCTTCGTGAACCAGTGTCTTTATGTTCTGAACCAACTAGATGGCGCTGTCTGTTCAATAATTGGCTGAGAATACACTGAACTGTAATGCCTTAGGCCTTTCTCTTAAAAACAAGAGTGCCATCTAGTGGGCTCAGAAAAAAAGACACTGTGTCAAATATAAGATAACAAGATCTTGGTTGGAGCTGTCACCGTGGTCCTGCTGCACTCCCTGCTACACCCTGCTACGCTCTGCAATGCCCTGAATGTGTCATGCTGAACCCTGCTGCATCCCGTTACGTCCACCTATGCTATGCCACGCTACACCTTCTAATGCCCTGCAGTGCATGACATATACTACAACTACCATTTGTAGTCACTGTTCCATTATCTTTATTGTGACTATTATTGCCACTGTGCATCACACCCCCTACTGACCCGTCAGACTTGTACCAAGAGCCTGGGTCTGTCCCAGGTTTCTTCCTAAAAGGGAGTTTTTCCTCGCCACTGTCGCCATTAAATGCTTGCTCTTGGGGGAATCACTAGAATTGTTGGGGTTTTGTAAATTATAGAGTGGTCTAGATCTACTGTAAAGTGTCCCGAGATAAACTTTTGTTATGATTTGATACTATAAATAAAATTTAATTGAACAGAACCTGCCAACCTCTCTGCTGACATGGGTACAGACAGGAGAGCACTGCTATGTCTTTAAACCCTTGACAGCTTTACCATGTGCTTCCCAAGTATTAGAGGCACGACACATCTGTTGCGTCAGTTTTTTGAGTGTATTTTCTGCCTGAGCTGACACTAGACAAGCCCTGCACCTGTCTACATGTTAATGCCAAAAAGACATGTGCGCACACATACATAGACAAGCACACATTTACCCACTTAAACACGGCATACACACTGCAGCTGCAGCCCACTCTGCACCTTTCTGCACTGCTCTCCAGGGGCAACAGTACAAATGAGTCAGTAAAATGTGTAGGTGGACTCTACATTCAACCCAGCCAGGAGGGAGATGTGCGTGTGTCTGTGTATGTGTGTAGAAAGGGGGTGGGGGCACAGGTTCTAAATAGCTTTTAATTCTGGCTGTGCTTGTAATGTTCCACTGTTAGTCATATCATGCCCTGCGGATTTGGTTTTGGTTATTGCAATTACTGAGCTCATCCGTGCTGTATCTCGGGATAAAAATGTGCTGTCTCTTCATTTCTAATTAAAGGATTGATTCACCCAAAAAACTAAAGAAACATAATTTCTCTCTTGTATGTGCTGAGATTGTGACGTTATCCGTCTTGGAGCTGTCTGCCTCCACCACAATACAATGGAGGTGAATAGCATTTCGCTTGTGGTGTTCCAGGTATTTGGTTTCCTGTAAATAATCCGTTGACTGTCAACAGATTTTACTGGAGCTACCTTCTATTAAAGGAATAGTCCTTACAACGTACTTCACAAACTGTGAAGTGCGTTGCTTTTTCAAAATAATGGGGAAATTGTTTCTGTAACTAGATATTGTCCTTGAAGATTTTAGACAGTACCAAAGCATCTGGTCCTGCACCACCAGGCTCAGGGACAGCTTCATCCCACCAGCCATAGGACTGCTCAACCATTGAGCTCAGAGCTCTTCACTTGTCAAACATATGGCCCATGGGCCAGACCCAGGCCTGCCAATGGGTCCAATCAGGCCCACTTGATGACTTTGCAAAGTGCAAAAATTGCAGAGAAGTAAATAACTCCAATTCCAAATTCATCACTTTAATCTCAGAGAATATCCAAGTTATTTTTCCATTAATTTACAACCTGAGTTTTTCCTCTGAATATTACCCTGCTCTCCTGGGTCTGTAACATTATTTTTATTTCCTACAATGGCCTTAGAACGCTATCATAGACATCAAGCTGACAAGAAACTCTGTGGCAGATGAAGTTTCTGATCTTTCTGGAGCGGTTTACTGGTCTGGCCCACTTGGGATGAAATTAGGGATATGTGGCCCCCATGAACTAAAATGAGTTTGTCACTTTGCTGTTTATATATATATATATATATATATATATATATATATATATATATATATATATATATATATATATATATATATACATACATACATACATACATACATACATACATACATACACACACACACACACACACTGTATATATAAGTAAGCACAGCCAGTGATAGTCACCATGTTTAAACAGAAGAGTCTAAAAATGGAAGCATTTATGGATGTGTAAGCAACATCAACTCCTTTATTTCTAAATAAAGTTCTCAGTGGTACAGTGTGGCAAAAAGTCAACAACTTCCTGTTGGCACAGAGTCTGCACTGTTGACTGCCAGGTCTAGGGGATAACAGGCTTGGACCCAAAATGCGAGTGTAGCAACAAGCAGGCAGCAAGCAGAGTTAAAAGATTTATTTAAATGAAAAGGCTTACAAACACAAGGTTTCCTCAGGCACGCAGGCAGAAATAAATAAATGGAAAATCCCCCCAAAAACATTACAAAACTAAAGACTAGAAAAGGCAAAACCACAAGGAAGAAATGACACAGGGAATGACAAAGGGAATGAAGACGAAGATCCGACAAGAGCCAAAGGAAGCACAGAGACTAAATACACAAGGTAATAAGGATAGCAATGAGGGACAGTGACATGAGGACTGATGAACAGGTGGAAAACATCTGGGCAGGGCAGACAATCACAGAAAAAAAGCCCTAAGGCCATTTTTACAGTTCATTGTCCGTCTGGATTTATTTTATAAAAAAGCTTGTAAAACATTAACCCTGTTGTCTACAGTCAAGATATGAACAACATTTCTTTCAGGACAAACTGGGTTATTAGAATATTTGGGTTGCAGTGAGGTCACTTGCATGTTAAAAATGGTCGTAGGGCCTTAAAGACAAATAAATAAATGAAACGGAACATGAATCTCACAGATATGTATTGATATCACAGATAGAGAAGGAAAACCTAAGCTATTTTCCTCTCTAAAACACTTCTCATGTGTCTTGGGAGTCACACTGTGAAGAAATAATCATTATAACTTATACAGTTGACAAAATACATAAATTTTTTCAAAGAAAGTCAAGACGCTTTTGCCCTCATGACATTTACTTATGCCAATAATCAACATAATAATGTCATATTTATTGATATTACACCCACAGCAATGCTACACAAGCAATTGTGTGTCTAAAAAGGTTTGCCTATTGGCCTTCCATACAAGTGGATGACGTTGTCTCCCATATATGGGCATGCATCCCATATATGGAATCCTTGACTTCCGTACACAAAGGGGAGACGGCGCTAGCGGCATAATTGAGCAAAAACGCGATGAATTATGGACATAAAGTGGATAAATCTTGGATGTAACAGTTTCGATTTAATGCTCAACGACCCTGAAAAAGGCTGTAAGTTCCAGGCTTGATAGAAAATCACTTGTAGAGGCTAGAGAGACCCCGAAGAGACCTCCGTAACTGCTAACTTGTTACCTTTTAGCTGCAACCATTGTCCATTCAAGTCGCTAACTTGTATGGTTGTTAAATGATTAAACTATGAATCAGAGGTTCTGTTTTTACTCGTGGGCAAGTGTCTAGGTTTGTTTTTTGCCTCCAACGTAGCCTTCCAGGCAGCTAACCCTACCCTTAACCGTAAACATAACCATTGCCGTGCTGCCTGGAAGGAGATGTTGGGGGAAAAAAAAAACAAACACCAGAAAATACACACTGCAGGAAGTAAAACAAGATATAACACAGGAGAAACAGATACTACAAAGTAAAACAGGAAACTGAAGCATGAAACCAAACTGATCTCACAGAATTCTGTGAAATGAACACAGCCCCTTAACTCAAAATCTGCGGCAGTTTCAAACATTCTGTGATGGGCTCACGGAAGAATTCCGTGAAATTAACATGGCCCCTTAAGTTAAGGAAAAGTTAGTGGGTGGGCGGGACAGCAACGGGTTGTATTTAGGAAAAGTGTAACAGGGCAGCCGTATACAGTGGACGGGTTGGGTTTAGGAAAAGAATAATGGGTTACTTTAGGAGAACAACAACGTGTTGGGTTTAGGAAAAGAACAACGGGACGGTTGGGTTTAGGAATCATGACATGTGGGTGTCCCGGTCTTCTGGGGGAAAATCCTTGGTTGTTTGACCTGTCCACCCCCCCAACCAACTCCCCAACGTGGATGTTCGGCCTTTGTTCATTACCGTTGTCGCTCTTAATGTTGCCACGTCATCTTCTCATTGACTTTACTTTGGCATTGTTTTTTGTTGTGGCCATACGTAATTTGCCACCACCACGTAATGCGTTGGTAACAGTTTGTGATCATTTCACGGAATTCTGTAAGACCAGGCTGGGTGAAACATACACAGATGGAAAAGGGAAAAACACAGAGAACACAGGAACACATGAGACAACAAGGAAACGGGGAACAAACTAACACAATAAAACATGAAAAACTACAATTGAAAACCACAACCATGACATTGACTGCTATCTGCTGTAACCCTGGTAACAACCAGGAGGGAAACGTTTAACCCTCCTGTTGTCCTCGGGGCAGATGTAACCTGTTTTCAAAGTTTCTATATCTAAAATGTGTTTTTTTTTTCAACCAAATTGCACTGATTCTCTCAACCCATGTTCCTCTGAGTTTAACTATTAGTCAAAATAATTCATAATTTCAGCTTTTAGCACAGGTATACTATAATTTAAATGAGGTTTAATGGTCATGAATTCCAAAAATAAGTGTGAAACTAATGAGTTGGTGTTAGTGGTGATTACTGTGATGAAGAAAAAAGGGCAGAAAAAAGTAACAAAAACCTTGAAAAAAGCAACACAACTACACAAATCCACAAATTTATTTCAACAGAAACATCTTTAAAAAGATCTAAATACTGGACCTACACATTACAAAATAAACTTAGAAAAAAAACGTTATATACCGTAAAACTTAATTTAATACACTAAGAACATTGCCCCCTAGCAAGCTAGCCGGCCGCTCAATGTAGGGTGACAGGACGTCCCTGTTTTCAGTCTGTCCCCGGCTGGATCTGTCCCCGGTTTTTACTGTGACTGACAGACCCGAAATTGGAATGAAAGAAAACATTGACCAAACGTAGCCGATAGTCGCACACCCAACACACTCAGGCTCAAGACAGCCAGAGCCAGCGCTGCTCAGAGCTCAGAGATGTTTTAGAATAAACATATTTTACAATGCTATAATCACTGATTATTTACATGGAGTCTGGTCGGTTTAGCGAACGCAAATTTGTGGACCTTTATTATCTTAATCTTTACCAGAAAAGGTCGACCTCCTTAGAAATCCTTTCTATAATGTTGTCAGACACTGTTATTTTAATCTGAGTCTGTGAGTAACAAAACAAGCACTTTTATGAACGTGAATACAAGCTGGAGAATTATCCTATTAATTTATATTGTAGCTTGTTTCTCTGCTGCCGACTGCAGCGATCTCGTTTAATACTGGGTCAATGTCAAAGAAAAATATTTCCTCAATAGTTTTTATTGTTTCCGATACTCAATGAGCTGTTGCTAAAATCAAGCTTGAAGCAACAAAGCAAAAGCTGTCAGATAAATGTAATTCTATAAACATTATACCATTCCCTTCTGAGGTGTAGTGGAAGTATGAAGAAGCAGCAGGGGTGATTCTACACCCATTACTCTCTGTGAAATATCTCACAAACTCTTCACTCAACACATGCATCAGTACAAAAATCGCTTCCCAAGTAATCCGGTTTTTAATTGCAAAAAAAGTTCTACATGTTCTCCAAAATTATAATCTGTTGTCATGTAAACTAGCACAGACATTTTTGTAAAATGCTTAGCCAGTGTATCCCATCATAATGGTTATCATATGCCAGATTCCAGACAATCCCACTTACTTATATATCCCACTTACAAATATGAATATAAATTTCTACTGGTATGCTTCCTTGCAAAAATATGAAGAAATAACAATTCCATCTGTGTGTTAAAATTCTGAAGTGCAAAATAGTTCAGGCTACATATTTCCATCCAGAGATAAGAACAATCAAGTCTAACCTGTGAAATTCTTTTCAAAGTGCACCAGATTGATAGTCTGGCTCCGCCCTCCTACGTACTACCGCTCAATTTTCATTTTCCTTCAGCACACCGTTTGGGTTTGCGGTATATTCGTGGGTTTTCTCAGGCCAAATGATTGGTGGTCCAATCAGTGAACAGAAGGAGTGGCTGAGAACGATGACCTTGAGTTTCAGTAACCTTTGGTGAGTTTCGTACTAATGGCGGTGGAGAAAGATTTGAGCAAAGCCATTCAGTCCGTTTCTGGCAACGCTGCCGAATATCCAGAAGTTAAAGCCAGAGCAACAGAGTCTGGTAGGACCAGGCTAATGGACCAGATTCTGCTAGGACCAGGCTAATGGACCAGAGTCTGGTAGGACCGGGCTACCAGATTGATGCTCTAAGCGACGCATGTTTTAGGCTACAACATTTGTTGTAACATACATCAAGCATCTCCTCACTATCTGCTAGCTGCCTGTCCCCTGAACACACTGTAAAAAACATATCCTCACTATCTTCCAGCTGCCTGTCCCCTGAACACACTGTAAAAAAACATCTCCTCACTATCTGCTAGCTGCCTGTCCCCAGACAGGCAGACTGTAGACAGCTGTAGACTCTGTAGACAGCCCAGGGTCTGTTTTGGAGGTATTTACGCTTCTGAGCTGAAAATGTCCCTGGATTTTGTTTGAGAAGTTTGGTCACCTTAGCTCAATGAGTAAACTTCAACTTAATGTTTCTTTCATACACTCTTGTCGCAGCGTAAGAAAGTCCATTGCTATTGGAAGATGAGTGACAACTTTGTTGGGCTCTTTTTATATAACCAGTGTAGCATGCAAACACAGCGGAATTTGCAAACTAGCTAACTAGCCATCCGCTAGTTAGCATGGGTACAGCGGGCTGGTGTCAGGGTGTAAGCTTGGACCCAAGTGCAGGAAGGGGAGGAGTGAGCAACAGTTAGAATAAATAATGATTTAATGAAACACAAAGAGACTTACAAACGTGTAAGCAGGAGAAAATAATCCCAAAGAAACAGGAACACGGAAGGAATGAGGAAAAATCCAGGAGAAGAAAAAAAACACAGTAACACACAGGACGATGAATGACGATACACCAACACCAGACACACAAAGCATGCAGACTAAATACACACGTAAACAAGGGTGAAACAAGGGACACAAAGGCTGGGGAACAGGTGAAAAGACATCAGGTTGGGGCAGACCATCTCAAAAGGAAAGACAGGAAGTATAACAAGACATGGCACGGGAGAAACAGGGAGACTACGAAATAAACAGGAAACAAAGCATGAAACAAACACAAGGAAAAACGGAAGACAGAAAACAAAAAGTGAAAAAACAAAGAAACTGAACAAATAAACACAATAAAACAGGAAAAAACTACAACAGAAACCCACAGTTGGGACAGCTGGTTGGTCGGACGCAGCTCCTTCACCTCACACTAAAGATGTGTCTGTGTCTGAAAACAAATGTTTGAATGTTAAGACCGCCAGTCACGATCCCAGACATATAAATCATCTTCCAACTGAAACACCTGCAGACATTATTACTAGCCAGCTCAGGCAGGACTGGCTGCATTTTAAATATAGTTTGTATTACAGTGCTGTGATGATTGAGGGTTTCATGTTGTAACATTGTAATATCTCTGCTGAACCAAATGAGCCATTGTATCAATGGCAGTGATGAGTTACCCTACGAAGTTACCCAGATCGTTTCTGATTTGTATTTTTGAAAGTACATAATGTAAACCACACATGGGGCTCAGTGGAAGAGTGGTTGCCTGCCAATTGGAAGGTTGGTGGTTCAATCCCTGGCCCTGCAGTCCCAAGACAAAACAACGGGCAAGACATTAAACCCTGAGGTGGCCACAGTGTGTGAATGGTGTAGTTCCTGTATTATGTAAAAGAGCTTTGAGTAGTCATTAAGACTAGAAAAACGCTATATAAGAACTTTACATTTACTTGCACACACACTCTCCCTGAGACTCGCTGCCTTTGCTGCATAAAGACACTCCTTAACCTCTCATACGCTTTTTTTCTCTCACTCGCACGAAACACACACACACACACACACACAGTCTAACTGGCCTCTTGAGTCCTCTGTGACTCAGAAAAAAATTAAGAGGAAATATTTATTGAGTGATATCATATTCTGGAAAAGGACAGAATAGCCTTGAAAAAGCTCCTTTAGTTGACTCTTCTTGTTCATTTCAGCACATCTCTGTCTTCACACTTTGCCCGGTTCTTTACTCGTTGCTGCTGTACATCTATGTTGTCTATACATGTGTCTTGCTGTAACATTTCCAAGACAAATTCCAGTAATCATCTGCTCGGCCAATAACATGTTTCTGACTCTGATGCTGATTTAAATGAGCAAATGGTTGGTACCAGCTGCTACATGTGTGCATAGCACAGGGACATATGATCACAATCACATTATTTCACTCAGTGCTTTGAATATACATTGGTCCAGATCTCAGTGTTTTTAAGAATCAGTAAAAAGTTCTGTTCCTGAAGTAAGAAACCCTTATTCAAAATCAATTTGGGATGATGCAAAATACTAAAAATCCATTCCTACAACATAACCTGCTAAACATTATGTTGCGTGGTTCACTCCTAGACTAGTGAAAGGGCTGATTGTTTGGTGTGTGAAGCTCACTCATGCCAGACTGTTTTTCCTTTCTGTCCGTCTTTGCATTGGTAAAATTTGATTTATTATGAATTAATTATTATCAATTTATTATTTATAAAATAAGCATTAGCTTTAGCTTAGTCTGTAGGGAGTTGGCTTGGGAACCGGAGGGTCGTTCGATCAACATACGGACCAAAGTACGGAGTGTGAAGTGGTAGCTGGAGAGGTGCCTGTTCACCTTCTGGGTACTGCTGAAGTGGGCGCTGAACCCCCAACTGCTCATGCATGTGCAGCCCACTCACTCTGACATATCTCAATTAGTATGCATAGCATTTATAGGTCCTAAGCATATGTGTGTATTCCAGGCCTATGTGTGCTGTAACATCAGAGTGGAATAAAAAAGGCATATCTTCTCCTTCTTCTCAATTTATATAAAATATTTGTAGGGGCACTATGCCTTTATTTAGTAACCAATACTTTGATATTTCGATTGATTCCTGCTCTCCTGAATATACAAGCTTTGTAGCGTGCTCTCACGCCAGATGCCAAATGCAGAGGCATGTCACAACCATAGACATCCATTGGTTTCTGAAGAGCCAAAATGACGCTTAAAGTGTGAGGCTCCTGGTGGCTCTGGCCATCGCCATCTTGGCAGCGCCTGACGTAGCCTAACTCCCGGCTAATCCAAAAATTGTGTCATGACGGGGAAAATCAGTAGTGAAGGCCAAATTAAGCTTTATGAACCATTTTCTTTATTTTATGAGCCCAGGAGATTAAAGTAGACTGAATTTCCACTTCTTGAGCCTTTTCTTTAAAACCAAGAGCGCTACTAGTCGGGGTCAACAAATACAACTAATGGTTCATAAAGCTTCATTTGGACATCACTAGTAATGAGCTATAGATACCAAAACAGATTAATGTGGTCATTTGAGGAACTGCACTTCTGCTGTGGCTTTATTTTTAGTCAAGTATTCTACCTAGTCCGGCTCTACTGTGTGGACCATTTGGGGGGAATGGGGGGAATTGAGAGGTAATACATTTCTTCACTTGTGGTAAGTTCCCAAGAAATGTTCTTGGTTATTACAATAAAGAATAAGGCTGTAAACTATCTTCATTCTTAGCCTTTTTTCTACATATCTTGATGTTTTACAACAGACTGATCAGCAGGACAGATCTCCATAGCTCCTCACCCCAGCGGAAGATCTGGTTGGAGATGCTTCTCGCTTCTTCTTTGAAATTCAGCCAGGAGAAGAAGTCCTGCAAAGAGTAGGTCTTCCGAGTGCTATATTCTGCAGAATATTATGTATATAACAGGTCTCAATGAAGCTTGTTGTAGGTAGAGGTTGCTGCGTTGTCGTGAGCAGGTGGAAAACACTCGGAATGAGTCAGAAATGAAGTTGAAAAGATGTTTTTTTTTATTTCTCTCCCAATTAAGGCCGCAGAGGAAAAATAGAGACACAAAAATTAACAAACTTAAGGGAAGAAGACACACTTCCAAGAAAATAAAGTTTATTGACTGAGGACTGGGGAGTCAAAAACACTATCCCCTAATTTTAGAATACAACTGTTCACAAAATTGACCTTAAATCCAGTCATTACACTGAGGGAATCCAACAGACTTCTGTCTTGCACCCTCAGGTGTTTCATCAAGCTGTCTCCCTAAGCAAAAGAAGCGGCTAGATTAAATACACCTGAAGCTCGCCCTCTAATTGGAAGATTTCAGCACAGTACAATTCAGGCTTAACAAGCCAAAATCCCTATAGCTATAAAGCTAGACATTCACAGAATATTACACACACACACACGATTAACACTACACAGACACATAGGTAACAAAAGACATATTTGGTGCGTAATTTTTATCACCAGTAATGTTTGAAATAAACTGTATGGTTTTAAACAATAGAGAATAATGAATAAATAAACAATATTAAACATTGTAAAAATTAACAAAACATATGGACACGTTAAACAAACATATTGGCCTACGGGCGACATTTAAGGTCAGTCTTTTAGAGCTTAAATAGGTAGCGCCTCGCTACCGAGACGGCAACCACACTCCTCACTATCTGCTAACTGCCTGTCCCCTGAACACACTGTAAAAAACATATCCTCACTATCTTCCAGCTGCCTGTCCCCTGAACACACTGTAAAAAAACATCTCCTCACTATCTGCTACTATCTGTCACAAAGCTATCGTGATAATTGGCATACAGCATACCAAGCAACCTGTCAACATGGGAGCCACACTGAAGTTTGTTTCCCTTTAGGGTCCTCCGCTGGCTGAAGCATTCCTATTAGGGAATAAACAGACAAGGTGAACTCTTGGAATGCAAGCTCATTGCCTGGTCTGATAGGCGGGGAATTTACAATACTGGGCATTTCAGTCTGAGCTAGTTGCTAGGCTGACCATAATTCACCCTGAAAGCAGTCAAGGCAGATGTATACGGCATAGCTAAAGGCAGGAGGGATTTAGCCAGTTTGCAACTTAAAGTGCCCATATTACGAAATATGGGTTTTGGGATTTTGTGTCTCTGGTGCTTCCGCACTTGGAAAAAAACCCATCCATGCTGTTTTGAGTGAGATACGGTTTCTGAAAAACACTGCTACAACACACACTAGTTCACCATAATCTCCAAAAGAACTACTTCCTGTCCCTGTTCTGCAGGTATTCCACAAGTGGCCCTCGTCTAGAAGAGGTCTCCCAGCTAATCCTGCCTTGGACTGACCAAAGATGGAGAAAAAGTTACCTAGCTGATGGGATCTTACCTACCTAGACTCCCAACAAAGATAGTATAGAAGTGAGATGTCTCACTCTGTAGCTAAAACAAGTGAGATGTCTCACTCTGTACCTAAAACAAGTGAGATGTCTCACTCTGTAGCTAAAACAGAAATAATACAAGAAATACAACCTCAAAATACAATTATGAACCTGAAAATGAGTAGAAGATGGGCGCTTTAAACTTCGGAATACAATAAGTAGAAGCAACAAGGAGCTGCATAATTCCAGCTCCCTCTGCTGATGTAGGTCCAATGGAACCACATGTTGCCAAAGTTGTGGGCTGAAAACACAAGGAACCATCTCCTTCCAACAGATCAACCATCACTCCATGCTGAAGTCTACACTCCTCCATCGGGGACTTTTAAAAAGCTCCGCCACCTCCAAACTTCCCCAAACACACTCGCCTCCATCCACTTTAACGGCTTGGTGTAGAGGCAGAGGGTGGTTGGGTTATTTTTTAACACTTTGTATCCAGAACCCAAGATAACTCCAATGTCTGATTCCTCTTCTTATTCCTCAGCTGTTACACTGTATCTCTGTATCTGAGGGAGAAGGTTGCTGGTTTATATTTACTTCAATCAGTAACCTTCCAACAACATGCTCCTCAGTTACATAAAACAGGGAAATCAATACACACACACACACACACACACATACACGCCTTCACACAAAAATGGGTGGAATCTCAATGTAAGGTTGTTTCACATTTAAACAAAAATCATACATTCATATACACCTTTGTTTTTCCTGTCTACTTTTTGTTTGTTTCTCTGTGTCTGCCTCTGTCTCTTCCTCTCCCCCTCTCAATCTGGTCCAGGTTTCGAAGCATATACAGTGAGGAAAATAAGTATTTGAACACCTTGCTATTTTGCAAGTTCTCCCTCTTAGAACTCATGGAGGGCTATGAACTTGTCATTGTAGGTGCATGTCCACTGTGAGAGACATAATCTAAAAAGAAAATCCAGAAATCACAATGTATGATTTTTTAACAATTTATTTGTATGATACAGCTGCAAAGGTCTGGCAATGTGAGACTAACTTCCACCTAACTCCAGCCTTAACTCCAACCATGGAGACTAACACAATGGGAAGCACTATGGGACATCAGCACAAAACCGCCACAGGAGATCTGGTCCGCTGGCTGGGAGTTGGTCTGATCTTGACCTCCTCTCTTCCGTCAATCTTTATTATTATTATTTAGTCTTACTGCAGAGGGCAACAACATGGAAAAAGTTATCCTTAGGTTAATTTAAAGAGCGACTTAACTTATGTTTGTGCTGTTCTACTGTGAATGAACTTGTCACCTTGCAGCAGCGATGTAGAACTGTACTCCAAGATGTTGACATCACTTTTGCGTCTGTTTTTGTCATGTTAGTAATTACACCACAAAACAATGTGTGCATTGACTTACCTAACAGTAGGTATATAATATAAAAATATAGAAGTGTGCTCTATTGCAACTTTTGATATGTGACACGATGTGTGAACCTGTACAAAGTGTTGCATCAGTTGCTTTTTGTTATGGCATTTTTCCATTAATGGTACTTGATTGACTCGCCTCGACCGCGGTGCACCATCCTCCTTTTCCATTGTCCATTTCCATAGTCTGCATGTTTTCACGTCACCTTTTGGTATTGCCCCAGCTTGATTGGAACCTAATACTAAAAAACGTACCTATTAGCAGGTACCAGGGACTTTTTTTCATAATGGAAAACCAAAAAAGGTGAGTAGAGTCGAGACGAGTTGAGTAGATACCATGCAGTGGAAACACGCCATTAGTTGTACTAGAAAAAAACTGGTTGTCCCAACCAGTTTTTTTGTGTTGTCCAACGGCAGATCCAAAGGGCCGTTCCGAACATTTACACTGAACGGCAGAGTGAAAAGCGCTTCGTTAAAGAGAGACAGGAGATGCAACATCTTTTAAATATGGGGAAATAAGTCTCTGTATGTTAAAAACCAATTGAGCTTCTGTTGCCATTTTTTTTTATTAAGATTCTTTTTTTTACCTTTTAGGCCTTTGTTTGATAGGAGAGCTTAGACATAAAAGGGGAGAGAGAGGGGCAATGACATGCAGCAGAGGCCCGCGGGTCGGAATCCAACCTGCAGCTGCTGCTATGAGGACTGGGCCTCTGTACACGGGGCCCACGCTCTATCAGGTGAGCATTCCAGACACCCTTCTTTGGCCATATGACTTTTTTTTAAATGCCCAGTGGGTGTGGATGTCTTATGCCATGTATGTAAGATAAATAAGCACAGTCACTGATGTGCAATACACAAATTAAAGGTATAGCCAATATGCAAGTCAAGATGTGAGGTTGTCAAATGTGTTGATATCTAAATTTAGATTTGGTCAGCACTTTGTAAAAAAAAAATGTATTTTCCTTGCTGTTGTGGCAGATTCTTCATGTGTATGTGTAAACAGGACATATGACATGACGTTAAAGGCAGGGTATAACATGAATTTGACCTGGTGATGATACAGCACAGTGAAATAGTAAAGTCTGATCTTAGTTGGAGCAGCTTTGAAGACAGCAAGCAACAGAAGCCCTGCTGCTTGCTTAAATCAGGTCACAATTCCTCCCGTGCCCCCACAACAACACACTTACAATTATGTCCTTGCTCGCTCTCAAATGAGCACCGCATACGTTGATTTATGGTTCAATTTTTATTTTGTCCTTGCCTTTTAGTTGTGACACTAATGCACTTCCATACATGCTCCCATATACAGTAGTCACAGCTAACAGCATGCATCCAAACACACTGAAACTGACACCCCCCACACACACACACACACACACACACACAAGTACAGACACACACACACACAGAGAGAGGATGGGTCTTTCCACTCAGTTCATAAATGTGTAATGCCCCTGCTGCTCTCTGAGCCTGAGGGGGAGACTCCGCAGCAGCACAGCAGTTTGCATCACTTCACACACACTGTCTGATCAACATAAGAAATGGGTCAGTGGGGTGTGGGGGGGACGGGGCTTTGTCAGGGAAATAGTGCTCCTAGTTCAAAGGAGCATGGTGAATGTTTTACAGTAAGCACACTGCAGGGAGAGAAGGGATGGACACACAGTAGGGGAAGGGGAAAGATGGGGGTGCAGGCTGAGCTCTGTAGGGTCAACTGGTTCATCACCCAAAGCTCACTATTACGATCCGATATGGTACAACTTTGTCAGTTTACACTGAAATTCATTTTGCGTTCCCAAGTAGCTTCGCCCCCAAAAACAGATAATAAAATTAGAGTTAGACAACAATTACACATTTAGTACAAAGACCAAAACCCATCAACAGCCTTGACAAAGAAAGATTTGTTTCAGGATTGTCCTCAGATCCAGGAATGCAACCTGTTAAAACTAGTCCTCTTTTATCGTTTGTGGAGAACATTGGGACCTTCTGTTTTATTGCTTAGTTAAAAAGTTAAAAGTATAACATGCATTGCTTTCCTCTAAAAACAACAATGACTATTACAAAAGGAATCCCTCTAAATT
This sequence comes from Etheostoma perlongum, assembly GCA_026937815.1. NCBI lineage: Eukaryota > Metazoa > Chordata > Actinopteri > Perciformes > Percidae > Etheostoma > Etheostoma perlongum. Next base: position 30,294,002 of record CM049371.1, read on the forward strand.
ATCACGTAAGATGCACTAGAAGTGTGTGTCTGAATCTGCAGAGACTCTGTCCTCAGCCTGGATTTTCTCTTTTCTTCTTATTTTGGAGAGTTGGGAGCATGGACAGGACGCTTTTGGGTGTCAACAAAGAGACTTTGGGCCCCACGTGGGTGTATAACCCCCACCCCATAACAGCATTCTCACACACACACAGATTCACTCATAATACGACTATGCAGCACCTTCCTGCGGATGTGTGTTTTTTTTCTGGGTTAGAACATAATTGCTGCAGAACAATATGAGAAAAAGCCTTCTATTCCTCTGATTTGCTGCTTTGTTCGGCGCTCCGTCTCTCCATTTACTCTCTACCTCACTTGACCACTGCTCTCTCTCTCTCTCTCTGTCTGGCCGTTGAGGTCGGGGGGCAACTTTGAACCCTGTAAAGCCAATACCTTTAACACAAATACACTCAGCTAGAAAGATTGTGCGTCAATAACAACACGGTATGACACTGCTTTGTGGGTGTGTGGTAAACCCTTCTCAGTGATAGATTCAATTTTATTCATAGTGTTAATTCATAACAGTTGTTATCTCAGGACACTTTCCAAATAGAGTAGATCTGGACCACACTATAATTTACAGAAACCCAACAATTATATAGCTGTGCTGTGTGTTGTTCATTCATTCTCCATCCAAACATTAATCTCCCGCAGCAGAGAGCCGACAGGGTTGAAACAACAGCCGGACGGGGGGGGCCTCTAACTCACCCAGTAAGAGCATGCACCCATGTAGGCTGAATCCTTGGCGTCGGCCCGGGTTGGGATCCGACCTGCGGCATGTTATCCCCTCTTTTTCTCTCCACCTTTCCTGTCTATCACTATCAAATAAAGGAAAATAATCTTTAAAAAAAAAAGAAACAGCAGCCACTTTAGATTAGATTAAAAAAATGTTACAGCATACATTGTGGTTAAAATTGTTGTATACAACATTGTATACCAACATTATACCAGTATACAACATTGTTGTATACAGGTTGGCAGGGTTGTCTTTTGCAGTACGTTTTGTTGGTAAATGTGAGATGTTCGAGTTACACATGTCTCGTCTTCATATCAGAAACACGGAAATTAATTTGGTGACGTATGTGTTACGTCAACCCGTTCTCACTCCAGCTTGGTCATTGGCTCTCAGAGTCACATACTGATACAAAGTCTGGCACGTGGGACTGCTGGGATTGGTTGAAGTCGCAGAAACCTCTGGTCATTGGTAAAATTTGCGGAAAGGTTGCGGTGATTGGTCAAAATTGCGTGTCGCACCAAAGTCTCAGTGATTGGTTGAAATTGCGTGAATTGGCATGATCGCGACATCGCAAAATCCATGAGGGACTGATAAGACAATATATAAAGCAGTAACCTTAGACACCCCCTGGTTACTGGTGGTTACAGTGGACAAAAATATTCAGCGAATAAAGAGAATGACAGTTGTGTGCTCATTTTGATGGAAAAGTTGTTGTGAAAATGTTCCAGGGTTATGACTCCAATGAACTCACATGACACTTACGGTGGATTTAAATTCAATTTTAAATCATATTAATGGTCAATAAATGCTGCTGTGATGTCTTATTCCTTTTAACTGTAACTTGGGTGCTGTCAGACTGTAAGATAGCAGATAAGCAGCAAATGTCTTTAATAGAGCTGCAAAGGTAAATTGATCAGTTTATCTATAGATAGTACAACTATTTTGATCATTGATTAATTGGTTTGAGTCATTTTTTATGATCAATAACAAATTGATTTGCAGGTTCTTAAATGTGAATATTTTCTAGTTTCTTAACAAGACATTTGAGGACGTCCCCTTGGGCTTTTGGGAAACACTGATCCACATTCACCATCTCAAACAACTAATCCCTAAATCAAGAAAATATTTGTCAGATTAATGGACTATAAAAATAACCGTAGTGGCAGCCCTAGTTTATTTATATATATATATATATATATATATACAGTGGGTACGGAAATATTCAGATTTAAATTTTTATCTTTGTTTCATTGCAGCCTTTTTCCAAAAAATCAAAAAAGTTCATTTTATTATATAATGTATCAGCAACCCATCTTGACAGAAAAAAACAGAAATTTATATATTTTGCATATTTATTAAAAAAACAAAACTAAATATCACATATATATGTATAGACCCTTTGCCGTGACCCTCATATGTAACTCAGGTGCTGTCTATTTCTTCTGATCATCCTTGAGATGGTTCTACACCTTCATTGGAGTCCAGCTGTGTTTGATTATACTGATTGGACTTGATTAGGAAAGCCACACACCTGTCTATATAAGACCTTACAGCTCACAGTGCATGTCAGAGCAAATGACAATCATGAGGTCAAAGGAACTGCCTGAAGAGCTCAGAGACAGAATTGTGGCAAGGCACAGATCTGGTCAAGGTTACAAAAAAATTTCTGCTGCACTTAAGGTTCCTAAGAGCACAGTGGCCTCCATAATCCTCAAATGGAAGACGTTTGGGACGACCAGAACCCTTCCTAGAGCTGGCCGTCCGGCCAAACTGAGCTATGGGGAGAAGAGCCTTGGTGAGAGAGGCAAAGAAGAACCCAATGGTCACTGTGGCTAAGCTCCAGAGATGCAGTCGGGAGATGGGAGAAAGTTGTGCAGTAATAAACCTTCACTGCAGCAATCCAAGTCGGGGCTTTATGGCAGACTATGGGAAGCCTCTCCTCAGTGCAAGACACATGAAAGCCCGCATGGAGTTTGCTAAAAAACACCTGAAGGACTCCAAGATGGTGATAAATAAAATCCTCTGGTCTGATGAGACCAAGATAGAACTTTTTGGCCTTAATTCTAAGCGGTATGTGTGGAGAAAACCAGGCACTGCTCATCACCTGTCCAATACAGTCTCAACAGTGAAGCATGGTGGTGGCAGCATCATGCTGTGGGGGTGTTTTTCAGCTGCAGGGACAGGACGACTGGTTGCAATCGAGGGAAAGATGAATGCGGCCAAGTACAGGGATATCCTGGACGAAAACCTTTTCCAGAGTGCTCTGACCTCAGACTGGGCCGAAGGTTTACCTTCCAACAAGACAATGACCCTAAGCACACCGCTAAAATAACGAAGGAGTGGTCACAACAACTCTGTGGCTGTTCTTGAATGGCCCAGCCAGAGCCCCTGACTTAAACCCAATTGAGCATCTCTGAGAGACCTGAAAATGACTGTCCACCAATTACCATCCAACCTGACAGAACTGGAGAGGATCTGCAAGGAGGAATGGCAGAGGATACCCAAATCCAGATGTGAGAAACTTGTTGCATCTTTCCCAAAACGACTCATGGCTGTATTAGATCAAAAGGGTGCTTCTACTAAATACTGAACAAAGGGTCTGAATACTTATGACCATGTGATATTTCAGTTTTTGTTTTTTAATAAATATGCAAAAATTTCTAAATTTCTGTTTTTTTCTGTCAAGATGGGTTCTGAGTGTACCTGAGAAATAAAATGAACTTTTTTGATTTTTGGAAAAAGGCTGCAATGAAACAAAGAGTGAAAAGTTTAAAGGGGTCTGAATACTTTCCGTACCCACTGTATATATTTCTGGAATCTGTGCAATTTCATACAGGGCAATATTTCATATTTAACTATTCCATTTCATTACTGTGCAATATTTATTTATTACTTAGTACCTAACCATTTCATTACAGTGCAATATTTATCTATTACTTAGTACCTAACCATTTCATTACAGTGCATTCAAGCCATTTTATATATGCATACAGTTGCACCTGCCCCCCCTCTTTTTTCTCTGCACTACCTACATTGTACACTTTTTAAAATTTGACTTTTGATATTTTTGATATTTTATATTCTTATCTTATATTTTGTGTCAACACTTAAGGGATTGCTTCAATCTCATTGCACAGGTAGTGTGTACTTGTGTATAATGACAATAAAGGCTTTCTATTCTATACCATGCTGCCCTGTCTTGGTCTTGACTCGGTATCAACCCGTCAAAGTCTTGGTCTTGCCTGGGTCACAATACACTCTGGTCTTGGTGAAGACTTGTTCTCAGTTTAGGTGGTCTTGACTACAACACTGGGGGTAGAGCGTGTAGGAGGCAGGACATTGCGCAATCACACCGCGTCACAGAGCCTACATAATTTTGTCATAAACAACCAAGTCTCTTGCCGTTCCTTGAATCTGTCTGAGGATTTTGCCAAGAGGCCCTTACCGACAGAAGTTCCTGAATCTCAAATTAGACATTTTCATGTAAATCACCTTCCTTCTCCTTTGGATGTTTGTTTTCTTCTGGTTTCGTGTGAGCCGACTGGTCTCAAATAGGTCTCAGTCCATCTTGAGTGTCTGACTTATAGGACCGCTCTGTGTTGAAATTTAGTTTTAATTGACTGTGCACATTTGTCCTATAGGATAACATTGCAGCTTGGACATTTACAACACTCTCGCTTAATACTTGACCAATTGCAAAGATTTTTTTACATTAGTCACTTAGACATTAATACATTGGACAATAGGGTCCATGTTGAAGAAAATTAAACTACCCTTTAAAGCATTACTCACACTAATACCAAGTTTGAACTTACAAAGTGCTGGTGGCTTGTGTTCCACACACCTAAAAATGGTCTTCAAATAAGAGAGTTTTTCAGATTCCTTTCATAATATATGGTTTTCATCAGAAGCTGTTTTTACTTTTGTCCTTTTATGACAGAACTTGATAAGGAATCATTAGAAAGAAACCAGCTGAGAACAGAAAACAGGCTGCATGAAAAACATGTTAGGCTGATCGACCAACCCCTGTGGGGGCAACAATAAATGCACCAACAAACCAATGCCAGTCAAGACGGCAGGCCTAAACACAGCTTGCCTTTCACATGCATGCAGCGGCTTAGATAATCATCTGCCAATCACTGACAGGAAGCTTGAATGGAAGCACAGTGGGTCCACACACAAGGCAGCCATGCATTAACTCCTTGTTTGCTGCTTTCAATCAATCACCAGCTTCCAGCAGGTATAGAACCCCGAATGGACTACATTGTGCTGTATGGAAATGTGTGTGTGTGTGTGTGTGGGGGGGGGGGGAGGTTGGTGGGAAGAGCAGGCACCGGGTGATGGCAAAGCATTTGCGGCTCTGGGCTTTGATGTCAAAGGCCACTTGGACCTGTCGACAGCCAGAGATTCACACTCACACACACACACACACACACACACACACACACACACTGAGATGTCACACACAATCAGCACAACTTTGCCTCTTTAAATCATTACGGCCAAGCTTCCATCAGAGGAATTATATTCCATTCATGACTTCATACAGCAGCATTCCTTCTCCTACAGCTAAGCTTACTGTAATCCTGTCCATGGAGCTGTTAGCGGGGGAGAACCCACACACACACACACACACACAAAAGCATAATGCACAATGGTGAGCTGTGAAGATTAACTCTTTTAGTCAGGAATTTCTAACCAAACAGGAGTAATGCTATATGTTTGTGTATTATGTATATGTATCTGTGTGCATTCTATGTACAGTACATGTCCCAGTCTGTGTACATGTATGTGTAATGATTGCCTGGATGAAAAAGGAGCCTTAGCTGCAGCTTCAGAGGCTCCGAAGTGTCTTCCGAGATCCAGTGACTCAGCCGGTGAACACATTGTCCTGATTGTCTGCTTCAGATTAGCTACAGCATAAGTACACAAAGGCCAACATTCACTACCATACCCTTGTTTTATGACTAAACTTTAGTAATTGTAAAAAATAAAAATAAAAATTGAACACTTAGCGGAAACTGGAAATGAGTGTGTGGTCACAATGCATCCTCAATGCATTCCCACCTGTACTTACATTTGTCCACTTGTGACCGGATCATCAGATCAGATTTTAATACCAGGTGGAAACTGGGTTTCCCTCTCCCCCTCTCTGTAAGCCCCTCCCATCAGACAAGCACTGGCATGCAGTGGCTTCATACAGTCACATTTGTTGAGTACTAATAATTTTTTTCTCCATTTCGACAATCATTCATTTCAGGTGGTAAAGTGGTCTTATACCATTTGGAAATGGAAAACATGAAACATGAACTTGAATTAGCCGCAGCGGTGAGCAAGGGTTAGCAGAATGCTAAACTACTGGCTCGCTTTACTACGTTTACGTTTCCTCTCACAGCAGTAGGCGTAGCCTCTGCTTCGGCCTCTGGTCCTCGTAGCAGGCTGTTGCCATCTGAAACAGGAGACGCTGGAGGCTTTGTGAGAGGAAATGTAATTGTGTTAGGCTGAAGGCTAACCCCAGCAGACCAGCTCTCCCGAATATTTTCACAGCAATTGTCAGCTTCCATAATGTTGCTATATGTATTATATATAAACTGGTCACAATACGGTCTCTTATCTAACAGTTTAGCATTGAATTAGCTGCAGCTCTGAGCCATTGGCTACGGTAAACAGAACCTTGACCAAAGGAACATTCACGCGTATCTGCATTGGCAGAACAGCCAATAGAAACACTTTTCTTTCTTTCTTTCTCTCTCTTTCTGAAATGACCTGGCCAAAGTCTCCCGGCTAGATTTACTAAAGCCTGTAAAGAGAGCCAAGGAGGAGATGCAGAAGTCTAGTTTTTTTCAGACCACTTCAGACCAATTACAATATGCTAAGAGATTATTATGCATTTTTTTGCCCAATGATGCCACAAATGAACTTCCTACTGCAGCTTTAACCTGTTATATGTTCCACCCTCTTCACCAGCTACACTGTAACTGTGTCTGCTGTTTGGGGCCGAGCAGGTAGTGTACAGCGTGGGTATCAGAGCTTTGTCATTAAAAACAGCTGCCTGCTGGTTTCAAGAGTAGTAGTAGTAGTAATAATAATAATAATAATAATATTAATAATAAAAAGAAGAAGAATGTATACTTTATTAATCTTGCGAGGGGAAACTACAATTTACACTCTACACATTACACCACATGTGTCAAACTCAAGGCCCGCGGGCCAGATGTGGCCCGCCATGTCATTTTATGTGGCCCGCGAGAGCTTAAAAGTTTTGAGTGTCTAAAAATAAATACCAAAAAATAAATTAAGAGCGTGCTTTGACCAAAAACTACATTTCCCACAATGCCTTTCGACTACGCTAGCCGCGGCAGTGTCCATGACAACGAGTGGAATTAAGATATAAATAATGATCCCAAAAGGTTGAGAAAGAGAAAAGTTGATACAGACGGAAGACTGTTTCAAGAAAGATGGGAAGGCGAATACTTGTTTGTGCTTCAAGGAGAAAGACCGGTATGTCTTTTGTGTTACAAGACGGTGTCGGTTGTCAAAGAGTACAATCTGCGTCGACATTTTGACACCAAACACGGAGCTAAGTACGCTAAAGCTAGCCTTCAAGAAAAGCAACAAATTGCCCAAGAATTAAAAGGCAAACTGCAGTCGCAGCAGAGTTTGTTCATGAAATCCACAGCCAAAAACGAGGCCCCGGTGAAAGCTAGCTTCATTGTGGCTGAAGAAATCGCCCACGCTTCCAAGTCTTTTTCAGAGGGAGCGTTTTTGAAGCAGTGCATGCTGAAGGTCTGTGAGCAGGTGTGTCCCGACCAGTTACAGACTTTTAAAAATGTCAGTTTATCAAGAAACACCATCGCTGACCGAGTGAAGGAACTAGCAGAAAATCTTACAACCCAGCTGGCCGAGGAGACACGCAGCTACACAGCTTTTTCATTAGCTGTTGATGAAAGCACAGATAACTCGGACACAGCGCAGTTATCCATTTTTGTGCTTGCATTTTGTTTTGTGTTTATCATTTTCAGAACATGATCAATCGATAGTAGAGAGAGAATCCACTTGGTGTGTTCAAGGACATGCAGCATCTCCTCATCAAAGACTAACCAAATAACTTGACCAATATAGTTGTGAACTGAGTCCACCTTTATTTTGGTATTTTTAGTTGATTACATATTATTTATGTGTAGCTGCTGTTGTAATTATTTAATGTTTGCAGGTCTTATGTGTGTATGCAGACAAATTGTTGTCATCATACCATCAGTTGGATGCAAGGCTGTGTGCAGCCTTTTTTTGTAAAATGCATGTGTCATACATGTTCTTTGCAGCTCAGTTTTATGTTATTTTTCTTTATTCACTTGGACAGTTTGATCCTCTACCCCAACCGGTCGTATTCTAACCCCAACCGGTCGTCAGACACCGCCTACCAAGAGCCTGGGTCTGTCCGAGGTTTCTTCCCAAAGGGGAGTTTTTCCTTGCCACTGTCGCACTGTTGCTTGCTCTGGAGGAAACTACTACAACTGTTGGGTCCTTGTAAAGTGTCTTGAGATAACTCTTGTTATGAATTGATACTATAAATAAAATTGAATTGAATTGAATTGAATCCTTCATTAATGGAGTTATGTGGGTTTTCATAAGCTGACAAAATTTAAAAGGATTTATGTTAGAGCAACAAGCAAACATATGTTTTCTATGCAACTGTAATTGTCACTTGAATAAGTTATAATAAATAATGAGTTATTAAACATTAAGGAGTAGTTACATTTATTTTACATTACATTTGATTACATTTAGTTACATTTATAAGTTACATCTGGCCCTTTGAGGACAGCCATTATGCTGATGTGGCCCTCGGTGAAAATGAGTTTGACACCCCCTGCATTACACACAGGCCTGAATGACACACACATGCTCAGGTCCTATACATGCACTAATGGAGAAATGTCTAAGTGGGGGGGCTGCTCATGGAAAGGCATGCCGAGAAGTTGGGAGGAGGTGAACTGGCAGCTCTCCAGATACCAGTCCACCACCATACTTTGGTCTGTATGGGGACTTGAACCAGTGACCCTCCGGTTCCCAACCCAACAAAGACAGTTGGAGGACAACTAAATTTAAAATAGGCTCTCCAGAATGACTGTTTTCCTCAGCCACTATTATTTTTTTCCCAAATGATGTACAGATTTCAAAGCATTCTGTTATTGATTGTCCGGTGGCCGACAGGGGCAAACGCCCTGAAAGCACATGCAAATAGACAAAACACAAGCAAATTAAGAAAACAACTTTATTAATTTGACAACACATATGCAGCATTCAGCAAACACAACCAAATACATTAACACACTGCAAATATAGAAACGATGTAAAAAAAAAAAAGCAGGCGACCCCGAAAACAAATGCAACAAAAAAACGGTGCATCCGTATTACACAATGGAAGTTCTTTAGGCCTCTAGGGGGGTGCAATAAGTGGAACAGCTGGATTTTGACTCCACCGGGGGAGAGAGAGAGAGAGAGAGAGTCACTGCCCAACGTGAGGCGAGTGCAGATTTGAGTTGTGCATGCTCAAATGTAAACGATTTACAACATAACGTGTCATACAGAAATTTGTATTGATGAAATAATAAACTTTTCTCATTATAAACAATAACAGAAGATTGTAGTCATTTCAAAAACGTTTTGCTAACAATTGCTAACGTTAGCTCAAAATGCCAGTCAAGTGACAGCCTTTGTTGTGTTTGATTGCAAGCTTGTCGCTAAGCTAGCAGTCTTTTCAAAAACATTTTAGCTATCTATGATTGTTTGATTGCTAACGTTAGCTCAAAACGCCATTCAATTGACAGCCTTTGTTGTGTTTGATGCTAACTTGTTGCCAGCATAGGGTGACCAGACGTCCCCGGTTTCCGGGGACAGTCCCCGATTTTGGTGACCTGTCCCCGGAAATGTCCCCGGTTTTCATTGTGACTGACAGACCCAAAACTGGAATGAAAGAAAGAAAACTCTGACCAAACGGAGCAGATCAAGCAGCGTTGCTCAGAGATGTTTTAGAAAGTCGTATTTTACGATGCTAAAATTACTGATTATTTACATGGAGTATGGTGGGTTTAGCGAACACAATTTCGCGGACTTTTGTTTTAAAAAATGATCTTAATCTTTAACAAAAAGGTCAGCCTCCTTAGAAATCCTTTCCATAATGTTGTCAGACACTTAGAATATTAATCTGAGTCTGTCAACAGCAAAACGAGCACTTTATGAACGTAAATACAAGCTTGACAATTATCCTATTAACTTCCATTGTTGCTTGTTTCTCTGCTGCCGACTGCAGTGATCTCGTTTCATCCTGCATCAATGTCAAAGGAAAATCTTTCCTCAATAGTTTATATTGTATCCGATACTCAGCTCTAGGTCTAGTGTCCCTGTTTTAAGTTTTACAAAAATTAAAAACATGACGTGTTTTGGAGGTATGTATACGCTTCTGAGCTGAAAATGTCCTCGGATTTTGTCTGAGAAATCTGATCACCTTATGCCAGCAGTGAACCAACTTAGTTAAGTAGGTCCTTTTTTACTGTATTGACATTACAGAAATCTTTTTTTAGCATCTTTTATGCTACTTGTCGCAAAGTGACGCATGCGCAACTCAAATCTGCACTCGCCTCACATTGGGCAGTGACAGAGAGAGCTGGGACACGTTCTCAGAATCTCAGAACGCTGTGAAACGGTGTGCAGCTGCTTTGAGATCATAGAGTGTAAATAAAGTCTATGTATGAGATATGTTTTCTCTCGGTTTCAGGGTGTTGCAGGGCTTTTGCCCCTGTCGGCCACCGTACTAATGGTTTGATAAATAGTGCATATATTTGTGTAAATGAAGCATGCCCGGGACCCATACACTGAATGTTTACAACCTCTGGCTCCGTTTGTCAAACCTCTCACATTACACATCATTTGGCACCAAAAGCACAAAAACACAAACATTTTACCATTTTAGGATTTGCGTTTTCAACGTCAAAAGAATGATGGCAGCAAAAAGTGAGTGGGTGGTTAAAGTAGGTTTCTGAAATAATCCCTCAGAAATGTCTTTGAAACAGTTTGAGCGGTCCAGCTCCACATACTGTATGATGCACAGGGCCTCCCTCTTCAACACAATACTGTACCTGCTGATGTCGAGAGAGAGAATCCCTGCAGCCCTGAGCACAGAAACAAAACATCTCAGCGCACACACTGATAATAATAATAATTACTGATCCAAAGACTTACAACGCCTACTTAATTGTGCTCCTTGCTTAAAAATCCCTGGGCAAGAGGAGACAAAAGGAGTGCATATGAAAAATGCATCAGGGAGACCCTCTTATCTTTCATTAGGATTGCTTTTGTCTTGTACCGCCAGCCACCCGTTATTACATTTGCTCTCTTTGATACAGCCACACGCTGTGACGCTAATGACTCATTCTGCTCTTTCATAAAGTACTCTCTGAAACAACAGACAGACATCCTACACACATAAAATACTGTGTGTAATCTTGGGATGATGTCGCTGAATCATTTCTGGAGATATCAGTGACAAAGAGAGGTTTCGCACAGAAGACAACACGCTAGCCAGTATCGGCTGAGAATTTAGAGACACTGTGACAAAAGCCAACATAATGTTGGCCATGCAGTGTTTAAACGCAGTTTAAAAAAACGATTATATTTGGGTTAAGGCAATATCTCAGTTTTTCAAACTCAATTTAAACACCTGGATAACCTAGATAACTCATTATGCAGGGTGCGATTTGCTGGGGGGGATGCATGGGATTTCCCCCTTTCTGGTCCAAATACGCCTCTGTTGAACAAAATGTATTCCCCCCTGAAAGTGATCAATGCTACTTCACCATTAGACCATTACAAATACCTTAAATAGAAGTATTTTAAACTTATTATTCTTATTCTGACTTCTTGTATGTTGCAGAGTGCCACCTACTGTACCGGAGGTCGAGCTACTTTTGTCATTCTTCCCTGCTCCGGTATACGGGGAGAAGTGGCATAACTTGGTTATTCATCGTTAGGGACGTTTCACATTGTACACGGCATGCGTTGCGCTCGCCGCTAGGTTGGATCCTATTCCCAAAATATATTGTTGTATATTGTATATATATGTATAGTACATGCGGCATTGTGTAAAATACACTTGGGATACACAGCAATTCCAGTAGCAACGATGTTTCTGTCTTTTTTCTTTTTTTAAAGACATGCAGGAAACCGTCACAGGTCGGATTTGAATCCTGGACCTCTGCAGGCACATACCTCTCAATACATATGTGCCTGCTCTTCCACTGAACCAACCCGGCCACTGATGTTTCCGTCTTTGAACCAAAAGAGAGCCTTTGCACGCACAAGAATGGTGTGGGTACACAAGACCCTTGGGTCCAGAGAGCAGTTGGGGGAATTCCAGCTGGTGAAGGAGCTCGGCTTTCACTGTGACCAGTTCCAGGGGTAGTTTGGCTCAACAAGGAGCAATTTGTCTGCTGACGAGAGTCAGGCCTACGATTCCACAGAAGAGTTATGAATGGGTTATCATTTCTAAATAAAATGGTTCATTTTAATCCATTCATGTCATTGCATGTTTACATACATAAGTAAGAGGTCTGCAGTCATTGCAGTTGGGTATAATAAAGCTAAGCTATGAGCCTAAATGCATACATTCATCACCATTCATTTATTTATACTCTGGAAAACACTTTGTTTAATGCATATGTGCAATTAATTCCTCCAAAACTGGAGCTTACACGCTTGGAAATGGGTAGGTATTCTGTGTAAAGGCCATAACTACCTACATGAACTTCAATGAAAACTAAATGACTTGTGTCAATCAGTCCAAACATATTATACTTCACATAAACATACAAATATATCTACAAATACCTGTATGGAGCTGTATAATCAACTTGGTATTTGGTTGTCACAACTCACAACAGGACAGTTCTTCTCTGCTTTGTTGCATTTCTCAGATCAGAGATGACAATAATGTGTAACATTGTCACATAGGGAATAGTGCTCACTTCCAAGTGCATTGTTCATTACACTATACTTACAGAGTGAACTTAAATATGGATAATAACACAAAGCAGTTTCACTATCCTGGTATATTCAATGGTGTAAGGACTGGGTCATTGGTATAAATACTTGCTTTGGACACAAACAAAATATTTCCAGCAAGATACACACTTTTGCAGGTCAGTCACTATGCGGTGCAGTTTACACCAATTGTTTTAAGAAATCCACTCACTGGTCTGCAACTGCAAATTATGATTTGACAAATGCACCAAAGTAAAATGTAACATAGTTACGATTGTATTTCAGCAGAGACATGTCCATTATGATTTCACATAGCAAAAACAAACCTGTATGATTTAAATTAAGAGGCTACAATAAGCTACACATCTGGCATGCCTATTATGGTGGAAATATGCACCACAGCATAGTTTTGCGTCCAAGGTCTCAGTACAACCTCAAACTTGTGTCGTAGGCTACAGCTCTGGGAGATCGCTGACGGCCAAAATCAACCTCTAGTCCATGTTCCGTTTGTGGATCCACGTGTATTCCATGTTTATTTTTTTGTTTTTTTTTAGACACGTGAATGTACGTCACAGCGCATCATGGTCAAAGTTGAACCATGTTGAACTTTGACCAGACAGGTTGTTTGGTGGCTCACTTTTACTCACAACATGCTAACCGGCAACATAGGATTCCATTCACTACGCTAAGCTAACTAGCGGCGACGCTGCCGGTGTGAGACAAAAAAATGCATTGGCCCACCTATCTACAGCAAGCGATAAGCCCCATTTCAACAAACAGTGGCGTGTTCCTTTAACTTAAATTATTTGTAGAAGATTAAAGATGTTTTTAAAAGTCCTTGAAACCTTTCCTGCTCTGTTCTCCGCGACTTTCCCAAACACCCAGTCAGCAGTGAGTGCAGCTCTATTCGCGGTGTCTTAAAGGGTCATTATGGTTTCAGAATGACTGACTTTTTTACCCCAAGTATTATGTTTTTCCAAAGTGATGTACAGATGTCTTGGCATTCTATTTTATCTCAAGTGGCTTGAAAAATGTAGTATATATAGTATATAGCATATAGTTGCTATGAATGGATAGAAATCTCTCCTTCATACAAACCTATAAACTGTAAAAGAAAAAAAACAGATCAATAGCTCGTCACATTACCAGCCAGAGATCATATTTAATCCTCCTGTAAATCGTGTTTTATTTTGGAGGTACTAACATGGCGACACAACCTTTCTGCTACCTAACCAGGGAGTACGGCCTCAGTATAATGACAGGCTGGAGACATAGCCTTTGGGTTTACACTGTACATATTAAAGTGCTGTGCAAGCATCTGTCACTGAACAAGCTGCAACTTATGTTCCACTGCAAATTTATGAACCATGTGGTGGCCAAACAGCTCCGTCTTGTAAGAACTAACAGAGGCTGAGGCTGCCTTCAGGCACACATCGCTTTGGCATGCAAAGGATGATTTGTAAATGAAGATGAAATTAAGCGTCTAAAAATCAGTCTGCCTCTATCTGCCCTGTGAGGGCATCTGTTTCAGAGGAAATACAGAGGACAAATTAACAGACTGAGCTGTAGAAGAGAATGTGAAGGCAAGGACAAATGAAGGAGAGACATGAATATAATTTTTTTACACAATAATTAACATTTAAGTATGAAAGTTTATTCCTGATCTTTGGAAGTTGACAAAAAATAACCATAAACTTCAATTACTAGCAGTACTCTGAGTTTTTAAAAACATCCCAGTTCATTCAATGGTGCATTCAACAGTGAATTTGCAGATGAACTTAACCCTTCAAGCCCGAGCTTGTCATATGTGAGATACAAGATTCAGGTCACAGTCGGCCTTCATCGCCACTCATTCTTTGCGGTTGGCACCAGCTTTAGTAAACTTAAGCTTTCAACCACATCTCTGTAAAACGCTACGTGGACCTCAAGTTAAATATTAATTTGTCCAATTAGCAAGGTCAAGAATTAACAAAGATGCCCACTTCTAAAGCTGTGATGTGTATAATTTATTTAACCAATCCGTGAATAGGGCAATAGTTATTGTTTGTTTTCAAACATAGCCGGGTCTACTGTATATGTCAGAGTAAAATTTAATATACCAAGGAACAGGGCTCACTGAGCCAGGCGGCAATTCAGTCGTTTAGCTGAACGGAGATAAGCCAGATTCCGGTGATCAGTCCAAACCAGGAATGCCTGCTCCACTTCCTCCAGCCAATATCTCCACTCCTCTAGTGCCAACACCACCGCCAGTAACTCACCATTCCACACATCATAGTTGCGTTCAGCAGGCAACAGGCGCAGAGAGAAAAAGGCCCAGAGATGCAACTTGTTGTCCTAAGGTGACCGCTGTGAGAAATTAGCTCCTACTCCACCTTCACGACAAACTGCAGAGATGAATCTGGGTGGGGTAACACAGGGGCAGAAGAAAACAATTGTTTGAGCGTGGGGAATGCTGTGTACACTGGAATCCCAGGTGAATGGGACAGAGGGAGAAGTGAGTTGGGTAAGTGGGGCAGCAACCTCACTGTAATCCCGGATGAACTGCCTTGATCTTGTTGGGATCTGGCTTCAGCTGTTCCATGATGAACCCCAAGAAACTCAGATGGAACATAAAATTCACATTTCTCAGCTTTCACAAACAGTTTAGAAAATCAGTATGTCATCCAAGTAGACGAAGATGAAACGGTTGAGAATATCTCTGAGGACATCATTTAGAAGGCTGGGGCATTAGTAAGACCAAAATATTCAAAATGGCCAAGTGGGGTGTTAAAGGCTGTCTCCCACACATCCCCCTCTCTGATGCGGATGAGGTAGGCGTTTCTCTGGTCCAGTTTTGTGAAAACCTTAGCTCGGTTCAGGGGTTCAAAGGCAGGATTTTTGCGGTTATCTAATTTAAACCATGATAGTCAATACAGGGTTGCAGAGTCAAGTCCCTTTTTTTTTACAAAGAAAAACCCAGCGCCCATAGGGGAGGAGGAGGGATGGATGATTTCTCTATGGATTCCTTCTCAGGTTTAGATAAAATGTATAACCAACGAGAGGGAAGTGGGGCATCAGGAAAGGTCTCAATAGCACAATCATATGGTCTGTGAGGGGGCAGAGATAGCGCTTTCTGTTTGTTAAATGCTTCTCCTAGGTCAGGATACACGGGAGGCACAAGAGTAAGATCAGGGGGCTCAGATAATGGGGTGCTATGGACGTGGCTGGGGGCACGTGCTGACTGCAGACAGTGGGAAGGACAAAAAGGGCTCCAACTAACTATTGAACGTGTAGACTAGTCAATGTGTGGATTGTGAAGTTGTAACCAGGTCTGGCCTAACCAGTGTTGGGCAAGTTACTTTTAAAAAGTAATTAGTTACAGTTACTTCTTCCAAAAAGTAACTAAACTAGTTACTCAGTTACAAATTATAAAAGTAACTAGTTACTTCAGAAAGTAACTAATGCGTTACTTTCAAGAAATTCTTAAATGCTCAAATGTGACCCCACCTCCACCCCTCTTTAATGGAACTTAAAGTACATGTGCATGTTCAATTATTTATGCTAAATCTGAATATGATAATGAAATGCACACATAATACAATACATTATTAACAGAAACTGTACACACATCTAAACTATTTTAATGTTGCTGTGGGACAAAGTGAGACTAGCCTCCAATCAGATGCCATGTATGTAGATATTATGTCTAGTTGATTGATACAAATATGTTTTGTCGAGCCAGCGTGCGTCTGTGTATGTGTGGGTAATAGAGCGAGGGAGAAGTGAGAGAGTGACAGTGATTAGCTTCGGAGCGAGTAACCACTCTAGAGTCAGAGTGCATATGTTTTTCTGACCACGGAAATCTTTAGCAGGAAAAGTTATCCCCCCGATTTCATAACGCAATACCTGTCTCTCGTTGACTGGCTTGTGTTATTCCTTGTGTCCGACTATGCATGCTTTCCAACACCCGCCCAACTCTACTACTGATTGGCTTTACTCAACCTCAGCCAATCGTTAGCATTTATGAGCTCGGCCCACTAACCAAGGAAGAAAAAAAGTCTTTGCCTCTCGACTCAGAGATCTAGTTGGTCTGATGAAAAAAAACTGTTTCAATTATAGTACGCGCCCGTTTTTCGACAGTAACGGTAACAACGTTATTAAGATGGAAAGAGTAATCAATTACATTACTCGTTACTGAGTAACAGCGTTATTCTCATTCCTGGGCCTAACACAACAGGACAGTGGGATGATGGAATGACCAAAAATCAAATTACCTCATGGTGATTGCCAGACAGAAGAAGGTTGAGGGGTGCAGTGACGTGAGTAAAGCATACTAATAGGCACTATGTGAACATTGCAATCAGAGGCTCAAACACACTAGACAGAGCCTTCTCAAACAAGATCAAGGCAGCATTCAAGGCAGCGACCCGCCCACCTTGGCTCATCAGACCATCTCTCTGTAATGCTAATTCCTGCATACAGGCCCCTGCTCACAAGAGGACAACCCACTGTGAAGCAGGTAAGGGTCTGGCCTGCAGGATCTGTGTCAGCATTCAGTGATATTCGCCGATGGTCGTGACTAAACAAAGGGCGTCAATGAGACAAAAATGCTGTAAAAGCTGCATTTTTAAAAAACGACTCGGGTTCGTTTTTTTTTTTTTTTTTTGGTTTGACGACTGCGTCAAAAACTATCCGACCAATGAAATCGGCCCTTTTGCTCACGTGTCTTGTGCTTCTGAAGTTACACTAAAACACAACTTGGCGGCGCTCAAGCACAAAACGGTCTTACCGAGACACACCAACGAAGAAGACATGTCATCACTGCCACAAGACGAGGAAGAGGCAAAGCACGATGTCCAAAATAAATGTTGAGCTGCTGGTCTCCTTGGTTTCGAACATAAAGAGCTATATCTGATTTAGAAGAAATGTTCTAAATACTTGCTCTCTTCCTGCTCTTCTTCTGAGTTGCATCAGAGTTGCGCAGCGCCACCCTATGTACGGGGGTATTTCTGTTTTTACATCTGCCATCTAGTGACAGATAATGAATTTGCATGTTCATTGCTCATCGTCAGCGAAAATCGCTTGGGCGTGGGCGAAAACGCTGACGAAACCCGGCGATATTCGTCCCGGTGTGTACGGGCCTTTACAGGACTGTTTTGAGTGCATGGACTGGGACATGCTGCAACTGAAAACCAACACACTAATGTAGGGAGTATGCTGAATCTGTGTCTGCATACATCCAGAAATGCATGGAGGATGTCTCTGCTACCAAGATTGTCACCACACGGGCAAATCCGAAACCCTGGAAGACCAATGAGGGGAACAAAATGCAGCGTACGTACAGTACATCAGAACAGCAAAGCGTGCCTATGGTCAAAAAATCCAGGGATTCTTCCACAACCCGACAAACACAAGACGCATGTGGCAAGGCATCCAGACCATCACAGGCTACAAGGCTGCTCCTCTGCCCTGTGAAGACAACACAGACTTCCTCAACACACTCAATATCTACTTTGGTCGGTTTTAAGCACAGCTGATGTCCGGAGGACGTTAAGAAGACTGAATGCACGAGAAGCAGCGGGGCCCAATAACATACAGAGACGGGTGCTCAAAGACTGTGCTGACCAGCTGGCTGACGTGCTCATGGACATATTTAAAACCTCGCTGACCCATGCTGTTGTCCCATTCTGTTTCAAGACTGCCACCATCATACCAGTGCCCTAAAACCCCACAATTTCATCACGATTACTGCGCCGTCACACTTACTCCCATCATCATGAAGGGCTTCGAAAGGCTGGTGAAGGACCACATCATCTCCAAACTCCCCCCCTCTTTTGATCCACTACAGTTTGCTTACCACTTCAACCGCTCCACAGAGGACGTTGTCTCCTCCACACTCCACCTGAGCCTGGAACACCTGGAGAAGAACAACACCCACGTGCGAATGCTGTTTCTGGACTTCAGCTCAATTCTTCAACACAATCATTCCCCAGCACTTGGTGAGCAAACTACCCCCCCCCTTGGACTCAACACCCCCCTTTGTAACGGGCTGCTGGATTTCCTCCTTAGGCAGACCCCTGTGAGGGTTGGAAAAAACACCTCCAGTGTCATCTCCCTCAGCACCGCCTCCCCCCAGGGCTGCGTAGTGAGCCCACTGCTCTTCACCCTGATGTCCCATGACTGCCGTGCCAGGTTCAGTACAAACCACATCTTTAAGTATTTGGACAACACAACAGTGGTGGGTTTTATCAGGGACATTAAGGAACTGGCCTACAGAGAGGAGGTTAGACACCTGGTGGGTCTCAACAGGAACAATAAGGAACTGGCCTACAGAGAGGAGGTAAAACACCTGGTGGACTGGTGTGACACAAACGATCTAAAGGCCTGTTCACACCGGGACGAATTTCGCCCGCGTTTAACGCGTCGTGACTAAACAAAGGGCGTCAATGAGAGTGTGCACACCGACGCGAAAAACGCGACAAAAACGCACAAACGAAGAAGACATACGCCACCGTCATCACTGCCACAAGACGAGGAAGAGGCAAAGCACAATGTCCAAAATAAATGTTGAGCTGCTGGTCTCGTTGGTTTCGGAACATAAAGAGCTATATCTGATTTAGAAGAAATGTTCTAAATACTTGCTCTCTTCTTCTCTGCTCTTCTTCTGAGTTGCAAGTTTAGTATCAGAAGCGCAAAGTTGCGCAGCGCCACCCTATGTACGGGGGGGTATTTCTGTTTTACATTAAGCGCCATCTAGTGACAGATAATGAATTTGCATGTTCATTCGGCTCATCGTCAGCAAAAATCGCTTGGGTGTGAACACAAAAAACGCGTCGAAAAACGCTGACGAATAACGCCCGGCGATATTCGTCCCGGTGTCTACGGGCCTTAATCCTGAATGTCAACAAAACAAGAGAGATTATCATTGACTGCAGGAAAAATCAGCAATGTCACACCCCCCTCCTCATCAACAACGCCGCAGTGGAGCAGGTCAGCAGCATCAAATTCCTGGGGGTGCAGATCACAGACACTTTGACCTGGCCCCTCCAGACCTCTGCTCTGGTGAAGAGAGCACAGCAGCGTCTGCACTTTCTGCGTCGAATGAGAAGAGCAAACCTCCCCCCCCTTCCCATCCTCACCACTTTCTACAGAGGGACGATAGAGAGCATACTGACCAGCTGCATCTCTGTCTGGTCTGGGGCCTGTAAATATGTAGAGGGAGTGGTGTGGACAGCGGAGAAAATCAGCGGGATAGCACTTCCTTCCATCCATTACACTGCTCACAGACACCGCCTGACCAGGGCTCAGCCAATCACTAAAGTCCCAACCCACCCCAACCATGACCAGGGCTCAGTCAATCACTAAGGACCCCTCCCACCCCAACCATGGACTGTTGTCCCTGTTGCCCTCTGGCAAGAGGTTCAGCAGCTTCAAATACAGAACCAGGTTCCACAACAGCTTCATCCCCCACGTCATAAGACTGCTGAACTGCCCCCTCCCCCCCATACGACACTAGTCACTTTACATGGACACTGTGAGTCCTATTTGCACTAAGTAACTTTAAATTTATATTATTAATTTAACTGCAATACATCATGTTGCTACTGATATTTGCGCTAGTCAATTGTCTTATAATAATGACAATACATTTTAAATCTTTATATTTATATAAGTTGCACACACTTTATATTGCATACTTCAATTTATACTGATTCTCTTTTTACTTGTCTTCTGTTTCTTTTCCTTTTTTTGGAGCCTTGCAACAAAATCTAGCTCAACTGTATATGTGAATGTGCAGTTGAATGACAAAGTCTGTCTAAACCCACAATAAAAGATACACAGGACTTATCTGTGTGGTAGGCTGTTGAAAAACTAGCGAGCATTGGATAAGAAAACGGCTACAGGAACCTAGATCACCAGAGTACCGTTCAGATAGAGGGAAAAAGGGCTCTCAAGCTAACAAGGGCTGACTGGAAACCACGGTGGGAGAAGGAGCGGCCGAAGCACCAGGGGATTGAGCTTCAGAGGAGAGAGCTGCTGATAAGTGTGTGTCTGGTTTCTTAAATGGCCTGCTCATGGCTTCCTACAAGCATGCCTTGTTAAGCGAGAGCACGGCAGAGTGAGTTGGTGCTTGCTGAGTCCATTCTTGGCCAGTTTGTTCTGGATCCAAGAGCGAACACCAACTAGATGGTTAGAGTTTGAAAACAGTTCTTAAATTTGTGTTCAACCGAACAGAGAAATTGCAACGCAACAAAGGAGGGTGGTGGTCCAAATGGAGAGGAGGAGTGGAGGTAGACAAGGCAGGCTCGAAAACACAGGGCTGGGGACATGGCTGGTAGCAAAGGTGACATAGACTTCCAACGTCTGTGCACAGTGACAACACAGTGTTACTAAAAAGAAAAACTTTGATAGCAAAGGTTCACTAGAGAACTTGAGTGTTTAGCTGAGAGTAGTTACCACATGGTAGACTGAAACAAACCGGTGCTGGCTGCCTGGATCTCAGGAGCACTAGCTTGATTAATAGATCACCTGCAGCTGCGCTGAAGAGCCAGGTGCCCTGGAAAAAGCCACACCTCCCCCCACACACACAGAACATCAAAAAAGGAAACACAACAGCCTGAGACACAGACAGGCCGTGACACTTCAGTCAGGCTAGCTGTTCCCAGACAGGGGCACAAGGATACATAGATTTTTTGCAGGGTTGTTTGACGATGGGATTGTCAATAAAACAGCCCATATTCCCGTTGTGTTCTTTAACCCATAATGTAGCACAAGTATATTTCATAACTAATGTTTTCCATCAGATTGTTTATAGGTCTTAACGTTTCCGACTGCACTGCACCACAGCTTCACGGAGAAAGAGCCGAGCGAGACGGATTGACTGTGGTGGCTTTTAAACAAACTCTTAGACAGTTTGATTGTTTTGTGTTGTTACTTGTGGCAGCATAGATGCATAGACAGTTAAAGAAATGGACCAACAGACCCCGTTGTTCTGGATGGAGACCAGTGAAGGATATTAGAAGCACTTTTCCGGTGATGGCTAGGCGTTACTGCGCAGCCTCCAACTGAGCTTGAAGACATAGATGTGATGTGAGCAACCTGACTGAAAGTTGTAGGTCTTCTGGTAGCTGTGCCAAGAGAAATCTCAATCATTCCCAATCAGCAGAGACGGAGAGGTAGGTATATGTTAGGTGATAACATAGGCACAGGCTAATTATTGCTAACTATAATGCTAGTTAACATTAACTTAGGCACAGGTTAATTATTGCTAACTAAAATGCTAGTTAACATTAATAATTAAACCTAAACAGCTTATGTATGTCCAAACTGTCTGTGAGCTTCTCCTGTACTATACCTGTGATTCCTCTACTGTAAGGTGACCAGATTTCTCAGACAAAATCCAGGGACATTTTCAGCTCAGAAGCATAAATACCTCCAAAACAGGTCACGTTTTTATCTTTGTAAAACTTAAAACGGGGACCTAGAGCTGAGTATTGGATACAAAGGGCGGCTGTGGCTCAGTGGTAGAGCGGTTACCTGCCAATTGGAAGGTTGGTGGTTCAATCCCCGGCCCTGCAGTCCCACGTCGAAGTGTCCTTGGGCAAGACACTGAACCCCGAGTTGCCCCCGATGCTGTGTCATCGGAGTGTGAGTGTGTGTGCATGTTTATCTGATGAGCAGATGGCACCTTGTACGGCAGCCTCGGCCACAGTGTATGAATGTGTGTGAATGGTGAATGGTTCCTGTATTATGTAAAAGCACTTTGAGTAGTCGTTCAGACTAGAAAAGCGCTATATAAATACAGCACATTTACATTTACAATATAAGATTTTCCTTTGACATTGATGCAGTATGAAATGAGATCACTGCAGTCGGCAGCAGAGAAACAAGCTTGTATTTACGTTCATAAAGTGCTCGTTTTGCCGCTGACAGACTCAGATTAATATTCTAAGTGTCTGATAACATTATGGAAAGGATTTCTAAGGAGGCTGACCTTTCTGTTAAGATTAAGATACATTTTTAAAACAAAAGTCCGCAAAATTGTGTTCGCTAAAGCCACCAGACTCCATGTAAATAATCAGTAATTTTAGCATCACTTTCTAAAACATCTCTGAGCAGCGCTGCCCGATCGGCTCCGTTTGGTCAGAGTTTTCTTTCTTTCATTTTCGGGGACAGATCCAGCCGGGGACAGGTCACCAAAATCGGGGACTGTCCCCGGAAACCGGGGACGTCTGGTCACCCTACTCTACTGTGCGACACAATCGTTAGTCTATTTTTATAAAAACGTCTGCTACGGAGCCATAACATGAGGTATGAGGTAATGGAGCATTTTATACATTGTCGTGTTTATTTAGAAATAAACAAAGGACAAATAGAGTCTTGAAATGCTTCAGATGTAAAGTTATTCACTGTCGAAGTGGCGCCAAAATGAATGGCAGTCAATGTAATGCTAACGGTAGGTGATGGCTTGTTGGCATCATCTCACACCGCCTCAAAACACTGTGATGAGTCTGATCCACGCGTGGGGTTGCATTTCTCCACAAGTTGAGTTTGTCTCAAACTGTAGGCCCACTGCGTTTTGTTTGCGTGCCCCCCTGCGGCAACCCCAGTCAACCCCCCGCTGCAGCCTAAACACACTACCCCCATTCAAAATAAATGGAAAGACCTTTTTCCACACCGTCTGATGGCCGACACAGGCTATGTGAATGCCCACTTAGTCTTTATTCTAGCTACCCACGATGCAGCCTGCTCCTTACATGAGTACACCGTGACGCTGTTAGGAAGCTCCTCTTCAGGCATTCTAAATATGTGTTCAAAACTCAAAGCCATGGTAGAAGAATAGAAATGGCTGTGCCCCAAAAGACTGTTCCACTCCATCAGTCTAATTTCACCTAATCTAATTCCATCCATCAAAGGTGTAAACGCAGCAGCAGAGGGACAGACTGGATCTTTTTATATTCCGCTTGCTGCCATGTTGTGAGTCAGTGTTGACTCGCCAGACGGAAGAGAAATGAACCGGTTGCAGTTTGCACATTTGCAAAAATCCCTTCTACCAGAATGGAGTCCAGCTCACATCTTGCGAGCGTGGGCAACAATCTTCGTTTAGGCAGCCACAACACAAGGAACATTTGGAGGGAAGTGCAAATCACTGTGGCATTTAAGCATATATGAGGGGTAAATATAGAAGTAATGAATAGAAAAAGTGCACAGCCTGTAATGGCTTACTTCCATTTGGTGGCTCTTAGGAGTGCACCTTTCTTCTCACATATAGAGAGTATAATCAGAGTTGGTGCATGCATATGTGAGTGTAGGTTCATGCCTTTTAGGGCGTTTTCACACCGACATCCTTTAGTTCGGTTGAATCAAACTAGAGTTTGTTTGCTGGTGCCGTTCGTTTGGGCAGGTGGGAACGCGGAAATCGCACTCGGGTGCGCACCAAAAGCAAACCAAACAAGCGTACAGAGACCTGCTTGAAGAGGTGGTCTCGGTCCACTTTCAATTGAACTCTGGAGGGGTTTGTTTGTGGAGAAAACGTGATCTATACTATTCAACCTCAGCCAGTCTGAGCTAATGTCTCCTGTAGTCAGGTGTGTTCAGCCGTCTGTGATGCAGCAGAGCAGCAAACTGTAGCAGCTTGCAGTGTTTCTATCACAGAAACGGACTGCGGACAAGCTCACAGTCCGTCATTCGTATCTCCGTGGTCAAACCAGCTGCCGCTAAAGTTGGAGACAGACGCTGGGAGAGCAGAGCGAAGTCTCGGTCATTTTAATGAAATGAGCTGGTTTGACCATGGAGATGCAAGACATATGTACTAGTCCAGAACACAGGACCTTGTTCCTTTATTTACTTTCTTGCTCCTGCCCCCCGGAACGTCCGACCAAACAGAAGTGGATGTTCTATTATTAGCCATAATGTCTAAACCCTTCAGAATCAGAATCAGATCAGAATCAGAAAACCTTTATTGATCCCCGGAGGGAAACTCTTTTGTCTAAATTGCACAAATAGTATAAATATCAGAGTAGAAATATAAATAAAGAAATATAAGCAGTGTGTATATGTACGGTATAGTTAAAGGAATGTTATGATACAGTATTTACATAATTAACATAATTAAGGAGTTGCAATGGTGAAAAGTAATAATAATAATAGTAGCAGTTGAGTATTGTACACATTTCAGGCCAGTGTTATTGCACAAAACAGATAATATTGTCCAGTTTCAAGACACTTAGAGGGAGGAGTTATAAAGTTTGATGGCCACAGTTAGGAATGCTTAGCAGCAAGCCATGGAGTGGGTGCGGGATATTGTCCAAGATGGCATGTAGTTTGGACAGCGTCCTCCTCTCTGACACCACCCATAGAGAGTCCAGATCCACCCCCACGATGTCACTGGCCTTGCGGATAAGTTTGTTGAGTCTGTTGGCGTCCGCTACCCTCAGCCTGCTGCCCCAGCATGCAACTGCAAAGAGGATAGCACTGGCCACCACAGATTCATAAAACATCCTCAGCATCGTCTTGCAGATGTTGAAGGACCTCAGCCTCCTCAAAAAATAGAGACGGCTTTGGCCCTTCCTGTAGAGGGCTTAAATGTGTTCTTGGCCCAGTCCAGTTTATTGTCCAAGTGCACTCCCAGGTATTTGTAGTCCTCCACAATGTCCACACAGGCCCCCTGGATGGAAACAGGGCTCACTGGTGCCTTGGCTCTCCTTAGATCCCCCACCAGCTCCTTAGTCTTTGTCACGTTGAGCTGTAGATGGTTCTGCTCCCCTAAGCCTAAATTTGTATGAAATCATTGATTTGTTTTAGGAAAACAAGTTTTATTTGCAATATCATGGAGAAGTACTACACTACCACCAAAATACAATATATATATATATATATATATATATATATATATATATATACTATATGCGCTTTTTATAAGCCTTTCATTGAGATTTTGAATGGGGAAAATCCATTCCAGAACCAGAGTAGGGCTGGGTTTCGCTCAAAATGTTTTCGATACTCGTACCAATACCAATACCGTGACTTTGATACCAGTTCCTAAACCATTACTTTTTTTGATACTAATTTAATTAAACAAAAATAAATTGCAACATTATATTTACTTTATAGCTTCTATGTGAGGCATAACGTAGAGTTTTTTACTGCGTGTCTCTACAACATATAATGTTAGACAGCCAGTTACAAACATGATTAGATCTAGGTAGAAGCATGCTGCGTGCTTATTGGCTCACTGACGCTGATAAGATTCACTACTTAGGTATTGAAATTGGGTATTGAATGACGAGGAATTTTTCCATTCTTGATACTTTCAAGGCAATTCAGTCGGTGCCTAAAAAAGTATTAATTGGTGCCCAGCCCTACTGTTGAGAGGAAAAACCACAAGGAACAGTGTCCCCCATGAACTTTAGACTGCAAGACGCGTAGGCAAACAGGAGGTTAGAGGTGAAAGTGGCAGGGAGGCAGCGGTCGCAGCTGTGTGTGTGTATGTGTGTGTGTGTGTGGATACAGAGGGCAGACATTGGCCTGGTATGTCTCTGCTGGTACACTCTCTGTCTGGCATAATAAAGACCATGTGGAGTCAGACAAACTGTGCTCTGTAAAGGATAAAAATCAATTATGCACATAAAGGCGCGTGCACACACACACACAGACACACACAAACACACATATAGAGAGAGAAAAGAGACAGAGTGAGAAAGAAACAGGGGGGGAGAGAGAGAGAGAGGAAGAGATGTGCCTCAAAACCCTGCTTATTTATAATGCATATGCCGAGCTAAGGCTTTGAACAACAAACCCAGTTCCCTTCCTCCTCCCCCTCTTCTCAACCGTCCCTCGGCAGTGGAGGGGAAAACCCACAGGCTGCTCTGCTTCCTACAGGCAGGAACAGGAACACTTTATTAAGTTGTTGATTAATTAATTGATGTAATTTTGTAAATATATGAGTTGTATTGTGTGAAATGTTGTGCAATGTTATGGTACTATATATGGGCCTCATTCCTGAGAAAGTAACTGTATGCTTTGAGCACTATATTTTGTAAGCACATTACATTACATTTTGAACAGAAATCGCAAAAAATAATTACGTTAGAGCAAACCCATTCAAAACCTTATCCGTGCTCAATAAATGTATTTGCATGTTTGCTATTATCCATAGTAATGTGCAATAATAACCCTTCTCACGCAGTTTACTCATGTGCCCTCTCAAACACTCGCTGCAGCTGCGCTCCGGTCATGTCTCCCTCGCTTTCAACCTCTTCACTCTGTTCGCACTCAACTCTTGACACACTCGCTCAAATTTTCACAGCGTTACAAGTGTGCCACAAAACCAACCCATCGGACAATTAAAGTTCAATTCTGATCGGCTGTTTGTCTCCAATTAGATGGCAAGGAGCAGGAAACCCATATCTAAGGGGGAACAGTCTGTGATACAACACCTGCAGTGATTCCCCAGCAAGGGGTATTATGCTGTTGCCATGGGGTACTTGGAAAGATTGTGGAGCAGCTTAATTAATTAAAATAATAATTGAAAATTATGATTGTCAGACTGTACAACGAACACTGTTTACTCTGTGCAATATAGCCTATGTCCTGTGTGCCATTATTATTACATTTGTGCATAATTCATTTAATTTAATTTGGGCAATTTTCTTAGTGCAATTTACTAATTCATGTGTAATTTATTGTATAATACAGTTTGCTATATCTTTTACACTTATCTATCTCTGTACACTTGTCAATCTTTGCTCTTATCTTTGCTGTTGCAAACCGCAATTTTGGGACAAATAAAGGTTTTCTTATCTTGTCCCATCTTATCTTATTTATTTAAAACAATATATCAGCTAAAACAGCTCAACACAGTTTAAACATACAGCAAAGTAATGAATGGTAGTGTATCAATGGATGAGTTAATAAAATTAGGCCTAGCTAGTCACCTTAGACCAGAAGGTTTGGAATTCTTTGAATTACAATAAGATATCTCCTTGTGTGACTAACATCATTCTTCGCAAGCAATCTAACTTTAGCCCAGCATGGATAAAGTCCAACATGTCATCCAAACACATCTAAAATGTCACAATACAGCCACATGTAAGACATTTTTAATACTGGTTAAATAATTATTGTGTTTTATCAACCCTAACTGTGTTTGCCAAGGCTACACGTTTGAAGCTGTGGTGGAGAGGAGGTCTCTGAACAAACTCTCTACCCCACACTGGTCCAACAGAGGAGCTTCTTCTCAAAGAGGCTCCGACAGCTTCGATGCCGCACAGACCGCTACAGGAAATCATTCATACCACAAGCAGTAACACTTTTTAACATGTCATCACTGGGTGCTAGATAAGACTTTTGGACACCACACTACTGCACTAATGCAACCTGCACAATTGGTTTATTTACATTTACATTTAGCATACATTTTAGAATATTATTTAAGAAGTTGCACATTTTTGTTTACCCATCCTGTACATATTCAAATATTTGTTCTTTTATTTTATTTTATTCATATTATTATTTCATGTATATTGTATATATGTCTATTTTTCCTAGTATTTCATTTATATTTATGTTCTGTGCTCTGTGACCGTTTTGCTGCTGTAACCCTGGAATTTCCCATTTTTCTTGGGATCAATAAACATCTATCTATCTATCTATCTATATATTATTGGCTGAAAATCTACGCATGAAGGCGTGTTGGGGTTGTGGATGGGTCAAGTAGCTCTCGGTTGCTAATGCTAACGTTAGCTAATTTATGTCAAAAAGCAGTAGCTGACTAATGTTACTGGCAAGATATGGTTTCATTTTAAATACCTTTAAAACTAAATGAGGATATACTAACGTTACCATGCACAAGGCTACCACATGACAACATGTCTCGGGTCTCCAGTGAAACCATATCTTGGCAGTAGTTAGCTAACGTTTCTGCTTTTTGAGATAAATAAGCGTTAGCAACGGATATCCTAGCTCCTTCGCAAGCTGATATCTCAAACGGATAAGGTTATTAAAACACGGTAATGTAACCAAAGTATTAAAAACTACTTACATGTGGGTAGGCCTAATGTTGTTAAGTTATGGTGACCAGATTTATCAGACAAAATCCGGGGACATTTTCAGCTCAGAAGCGTAAATACCTCCAAAACAGGTCATGTTTTTATCTTTGTAAAACTTAAAACGGGGACACTAGACCTAGAGTTGAGTATTGGATACAATATAAGATTTTCCTTTGACATTGATGCAGTATGAAATGAGATCACTGCAGTCGGCAGCAGAGAAACAAGCTTGTATTTAAGCTATTTTGAGGAAAGATTTTCTTTTGACATTGATGCAGTATGAAACGAGATCGCTGCAGTCGGCAACAGAGAATACAAGCAACAATGAAGTTAAATCTTAACAATGAAGTTAAGATAATTGTCCAGCTTATTTACGTTCATAAAGTGCTCGTTTTGCCGCTGACAGACTCAGATTAATATTCTAAGTTTCTGATAACATAATGGAAAGGATTTCTAAGGATTTCTTTCTGTTAAAGATTAACATCATTTTTTAAAACATAAAGTCTGCGAAATTGTGTTTGCTAAACCCACCAGACTCCATGTAAATAATCAGTGATTTTAGCATCGTAAAATAAGACTGAAAACCGGGGACATTTCCAGGGACAGATCCAGCCGGGGACAGGTCACCAAAATCGGGGACTGTCCCCGGAAACCGGGGACGTCTGGTCACCCTATATTAAGTCTAAGTTAGGTCTCTTGTGAGACTTAACTAGTGCTGCGAGGCCTGTTCAGATAACTGCATAGACCGGAATTTATGCTCCTCTGCTGTGTGCTAAGTTAGCTAGATTGCTTGGAAAGGATGAGTCAAACTAATGTTAGTCACACAAGGAGATATGAGTAAAAAAAAGGGCATTATAATACATGCAACTATTAAGACATTTCTGTGATATAAGTCAATACAAAATATTGACGAAATGTCTTTTAATCCAGTAATGTTAGTCAAACAGCTCCATTGTAGTCAGTTGTTGATTGAAAAACAGTGTTCCTTCTAGATTTGTGTTTCTACTGCTACTTGCCATCTAATTGGAGATGAACAGCCAATCAGAATTGACTTTTAATTCTCTGATTGGTTGGTTTTGTGGTACACTGTGAAAATTTGAGCATGTGTTAAGAGTTGAGCGTGCACAACACGTTTTTTTTCCGAGTGTTCATTTCTGCTCAAAAAGTTATGTAATGTACTTGAAAAATGCAATTCAAAACATACATTTCCTCATTCAGGAATGAGGCACACACTGTATATAATGCCATACAATGTGAAGTAATGTCTAATGTGTGTGTTTTGTGTTTATGTGATGTTGTAAATTGTATTATCAACATAGACTGCAGGACCCCAGGGAGAATAGCTTTTAGCTTATGCTGAAGCTAATGAAGATCCAAATTAAGCTAACAAACCCATGATGGGGTTTCAAAATCAGCTCATAAAGACCACACTGACTGGCTAAAATCAGATTCACAGTGAAGGGATTAGAGTAAAATATATGCCAAACCATTTACTGGTCTAATCTTTGCTGCACATGATTGTGAGTATGATGCACAAGTAAGCGGTCTAGCATCATCTGTCATCTGTTTTTTTTTTTTAACATTTTCAATCTGTAGTAACATCACACTCACAGAGATCTGGGAATATGGGTTGGATAAGCTTATTTATGAAGCCATTACACACATTACAATTACTATAAGGTTAGGAGTTAATATTGTATCATTACAACCCTAAATTCTGACTCATTACGGGCCAGAGCTGGAGTCACGTCCACCTTTGTCGAGTCCAAGACAAGTCAAACAAAACGGCAAAGTCACATGACCAAACGTCCGTGTTTGATGGGAGTGAGAGTGTGATGGATATACTCTACGCTCAATGTGTGACAGCTGCTCGTTAGGAAAGAGTGTGTTTAAATGGGTGAATCATGTCAAAGTACTGGCTAGACTGCAGAGTGGTGAAGTAGGGAGTGCAGCATGAATAAAATATTGACATTCACTCTGCAAAGGCATGGCTTTATCTCTTCTGTTGCGTGCATGTGTGCATGGTTGTCCAAATGGAGATCCATTAGCTACATGAGATGTAGGTCAAAGCGTGGAAGGTGCCAGACAGGCTGTGTTGTTCCTATACTGCTAACACAGACTGGCAGACATGTTCGTCTGCAGCCACATGCTCAGTCAGACTGAGCTTTTTAAAAGAGACAAGAGTTGTCATCTCGCTCTGTCGAAGTCTATCCAGCTCATGGCTCAAAGAGCAAGCCTGCCGTTGTCTTTCTACTCATGCATAGAGGACGTTGTAAACCCTTAGGGCAGGGTTTTTTAAGTGAAGGACCCTTTAACAGAAGGAGAGACAGAGTGTGTAACCCCTATGACATATCGTGTAATTTTAAGTATTATATACTACAAACTGGACCAGCTGGAGAATGGGGGGAACAGCATCTGAATAAGAGAAATCAGACAGGATTCTGTATGTTCAACAACTGGTGATTTCTTGGTGGGGCTACATGCACTTCCATCTTTATAAATGTGTCACTCCTCACTGACTCTGAAAGATGTGTGTGACATGCATTTAAAGGGTCCTATTTTAACAATCTAAGCACATGGCTTGAAGCACATGGCGCAGGTGCGTTTAGGGTCCAAATTCATTTTTGCTAGTTTGACATTGGAAAAAAGGCTCCGTGTGCCAGGAGCATGGTTCAAAAGGGTTGTACTTAGTGTTTTTAAATTCCTGGGTTTGTTATTGGTGTAACATGCAATAAACCAATCAGTGTCAAAGAGTGTCATCTCCCATTCCTTTTCAAAGCCAGGCGCATTTGTACCTTGAAGCATTGCTATTATGATGGCGGATTGGCACCGTAATATTTTTATTTGGAATCTTTTGCATGTTTGTGTGCTGCTGCATATTCCTGTGTGTGTGTGTGTGTGTGTGTGTGTGTGTGTGTGTGTGTGTGTGTGTGTGTAACAGCATTTTATAATAATGCGCTGTTAAAATAACAATGAAATGCTACATTATTGACTTGAGACCAGATTTTTATTGGTCAATGGTGCAATCACTTCCCGCAGCCTCAAGATAGCAATACGCCAAGAATTCACCTGAACACACCTCCCTGTAAGACCAGCATGCCTATGGGAGCAAAGATGGGCGCAAGTGCATTTGATATTTGCCGCAGGACGGATTAGCTGGGAGACAACTTCTAAACGAGGGGCACTTGTGGAATACCTGCAGAACAGGGACATGAAAGTAGTTCTTTTGTAGATTATGGTGAACTAGTGTGTGTTGTAGCAGTGTTTTGCCATTAAGAACAAGCTAGCATGCCAGCGCTAGGATGTGCTATGGTTAGCTACCTCATCTCAGCTTTCTAACGTAGAAAGCCATGCAGATTTTGAACAGCTCATCCACAGACTGAAGGCAGAAGTCAGCCTGAAGTTTCTATGCATGTGGAAGCACCAGAGACACAAAATAACACCCCAAATACATGACAAAGTGTCATAATATGGGCACTTTAATGCTATTAATTTAAACAGCTATGTATGTAGCTGTTTAAATCATGTACTGTATTTAACTTTAATCATGCAACTATGGGTGTGATAAGTGAAGTGGAGTATGCCAAGCTATATATTGCATTACATTTTTATTAATAAGAATTTAATTAATAAGGGGTAAGATTAAATCATTTTATATTTCTTCCTACTCCTTTTTGTGCGTGCAAATTAAGGAAATTTGCTAATTAAACTAATGCTATCTTTTTCTATTTATTTCTACTTTGTTGG
Organism: Etheostoma perlongum; assembly: GCA_026937815.1. NCBI lineage: Eukaryota > Metazoa > Chordata > Actinopteri > Perciformes > Percidae > Etheostoma > Etheostoma perlongum. The sequence continues at coordinate 30,326,590 of CM049371.1, forward strand.
ATATGTTTTCAACAACTCCTGCTGTGATTTTTATGTTGAATTTTACATGCTTGAATAAATCAATAAAATACATAAATGTGTAAAATCCACTCAGATTAAGTTACAATAAATGTATAACTAAGAATACCAACATGAGTAAAGGTTAACTCAGCAAGTTAAAGCTATAGTGCGTAGTTTCGGTCGCCCCCCCCCCATGAAGATTTCTAAGAAATGACAACAAAACTGTTGGCGCATCCCTATGATACAAGCCTTCCCCCACCCCTCCTCCATGCAGTTGCTAGTAGCCAAGGAGGGCACAGAGGATTAAAAAACATGATGAATTCTTCAGAAGAGGTCGTTCTCTTCACTCAAGTTTCTGCACAAGAAAGTCACCTGACGCCACAATCTTCTGAACACAGCCATATTGAGAAATACAGAGAAAGTTGTGTGGAGCTGATGGTCTTAATGAGCTTTGTAGAAACTCATTTAGCAATGGCTTGAATGTAACGTTCATTAATATCAAAAAGTTACGCACTAAAGCTTTAATTTGTAACTTTTTTCAGATAGCACAATACAAAGCAGCTTTAATGTTGTAGGAGTCATGAACTGATTTAGTGCACGTTTTGGAATTAATTGTATTGCTTATTTGTTGTTGCACCTTTTATGGTAAGTCACATGGATGTGTGCCGTGATTTATGTAGTTAATTTGCGCACCTGTTACAGGCCTTGAGGTGATAGAGGGTGAGGAATTGGGACGTTGTACTTTTTGTTTTTATAGTTTTTGATCACTGTAATTAATTTGAATATACGTTTTCAGAATATATTAAGTTGTATTTTTCCATCAATAAAGGTACAGACTACAGCTTTGAGATCAGCGAATTATTTTGTACAGAGAGTTGGACATACAGCACCATTAAGGCCCTACCTCAGCCTCTTAGCGACTACTTTGTTTTGGATTTTAAGTATAGTTGCTACATTTTTGTCAACAAAAAACACAGTATTACCATCTCCGGATGGAGCAGTAGGCCATGGATCAAAGGAACGGGATGGATCTGGGCGATCTAGGGAGACAAAGGCTGGCTGTCAAGGAGCAGAGCCAGGAGCTGCAGTAAATGCCATGAAAGCCAGGTACGCTTACCGGTGTATGTGCTGTTTTGACCTGTATCAAAGAAACGACTGGCTTGTACATTCACTACAGAGTGTCCATTGGGGACGATTGAGCCACGCATGAAACTCAAGTTGCCGCGGATGCGCTAGTGTGATGATTTTCCTTTTGCTATGGGAATGTGTTGTAATGCACACATAATGTATTGAAAAAGAAACAAATTAGTCAAACAATTGATGGTATTGGTTCTATCATGGAGCCTGAGTCAAGAGAAATCAAAGGTCGTGGGGAATAAGATTGAGAAACTCCAACGGGAGTGCAAAGGGATTGTGAATAAAATCAAAGGGCTCATACCACAAATTAAATCATTAATGAAAAACAGGGAAGATGCTTTGCATGTGCAATCCCTCTTTGGGAGTTTGATTCAACTTTGTGAAGTTGCTACTACGTCACGCAACACCTTGATTCTTTTACTCCCAGAGGATAAGAAGGGGAAACAAAATTAATGGTGTTCCAGCATTATGGAATACAACAATGCAATTAAAGGGGAAATTGAACAGTGGTTGAATGAACCAGAGGAAGAGCTCCACCATATCAGTCGTGTTCAATCTGATCCTGTTGGAAAAAAATGAGGAAGTATTGTTTTTCCAATGACTGATGAACCTCAAGTATTAATAAAGGCTGCATCCATAATTAGGACAGATGACATGCAAGAGTATGTCAAACCAAGAGACGGTGTGTCAAATATTGGAAGCAGAATCATTATGATCCAAAACACAAACCTCTGCAACAGGAAGAAAGTCTAGGACTTCTAGTATTTCGTTTGCATGTCTTATGGCGGTTTTCCACTGCGTGGTATCTACTCGACTCGCCTCGACTCTACTCGCTTTTTTGGTTTTCCATTACGAAAAAAAGTCCCCAGGACCTGCTACCAGGTACTTTTTTTAGTACTACCTCAGTCGAGGTTCTAAACGAGCTGATGCGATACTAAAAGGTGACGTGGAAACCTGCAGGCTGCTGGTTGGTCGGATCGCTGCGTTGTTAGCAGACAAGAGTGCGGAGTGTGTGTCCGGAACAAACGGGACATTAAAAAAAAAAATTCTAGCCAGACACCGACAGATTATCTACTCGCTGCACGATTCTCACTTTCCAACTGTTCAATATTAAGGGCTATATATTAGGGGATTTATGTTGTTTCCAATATTGCACACTGTTACTTTAAAAAAACAAGACAATATAGTTTTTATTTAGCTATTCAAGTAGCGCATCAAACCCTCCCGTTCATCCCGGTCTTCTTCCTCTGCACCCTGTGACAGTGTCCCCCCCCAGCTCTGCTGTCCCAGATGCATCCCAGTCATTGTCATAAGCCATGACTCCCATAAAGATTATAGATTTCACCCGTCGGACATCGAACGCCCACCAGACGGTCTGCGGCGGCGGTTTTGCAAAGCGTTAATGCTCTGAAACACAAACAGTACACAGCAGACATATTTTGGTGTGTAATCATGGTTGCTAAAGTTCATGTACTTTATATAGCGTGTAGTAAATACTGACTGTGACCCGTAACACATGCAAATGTTAGCTAACGTTACCAGGAAACTTAACTTACCCTTTCATGTCGGCGAACAACAGTCATGTCGACGTCTGAACTCCGTTGGAATTCCCAAACTCCTGTTTTTTTTAGCGGTGATTTTTGTTGCTTCCTTTAGCTTCTTTTGAAAGAAAACATTGGCGAGTAGCCGACGTGCTGTTGTGAATCACGTTGAAAATTACGTCATCACGCGTAGCTATGGGGACCAGCCACGCTGAGGCGTTACTCAATCTGCAATGGAAAACCGACGGAGAATGCGTCGAACCGAGTAGAGGCGAGTCAAGGCGAGTCAAGGCGAGTTGTTACCATCAATGGAAAAACGCCATTAGAGCGGAGGCTGACTTGGTCGCTCTAAAGATAAAACAAAATTACTAAAGGACAAACATGAACTGGAAGAAGAGGAGGAACTGCTACGTAAAAGGAAGGAGAAACTTCATTTAAATTACAGCGCACATAGTTAAACTAAATGTGTTCAAATCTCAGAGCATTCTAAGTGGGAAAAACTCTGCAACAAGGCATTTGGATAGAATGAACTCATATTTGGAAAGAAAACAACAAACTCTTACTGCTCAGTCCCATCCATTTGTTCCACAAATGACGAAAGGAAATCCAATGTGAACACCTGGATACAGGAAAAAGGCCTGAGGATAAAATTCCATCTCAATTAATTATCAGAGCGCGCTTCATTTAGATGACCTGAGAAACATCCAATGTATCGCAATGCTCAAGAAGACACTCAAATGCAATATGGAGACGTTTCAAATAGCAATATTGAAGATGAAAACAATGTGTTTGGCATTATAAAAAAACAAAATAAAAAAAGTACACTGTTGATACAGCAGCAATGTCTTTCATCTTTGCCAAAGAGAAAGACACCAGTCTTTGACGGTGATCCATTAAAAAACCATGCATTTATGAAGGCTTTTGAGAACAATGTGGAAAGGAACACTGGGAGCTATAGTGAGCGTCTCTATTTCCTAGAGCAGTACACTAAAAGGCCCCCTGGTGCACTGGTTAGAGGCTGCCAACACATTGATCCTGAGAGGGGATGTATTAAAGCTAAACCTTTATTGCAGGAGCAGTTTGGCAATATGCAGCGGATTGCATCTGCCTACATGGAAAGGGCTAAAACTGAAATCTGAAGATGTAAAAGCCCTTCAAGATAACAGCTTTTTCCTCCATGGTCTACTAAGAAAGTTGTGAGCAGCCACATGGTGTTAGGACTGGAAGTAGCTAGCTTGAATAAAGAAGATTTCTGTGAACTGCCCAGGGCTTATACAGAGGTGTGAATGCCTGGGGAACATTCCAAGACAGAGTTATCTTCAGGGATGGCCTCATTAAAACAGGTTTGATTGCCTGAGATTGATGCAGGGATTAAACTGTTGATAAGAACAAATGTTTCTAAGGCCTTGGAACCAATGCAAGTCATACGCAGCATTGACAATGGACCCTATGCAATCAGGACAATGTTGGGTTGATCTGTGAATGGGCCACTGATAGGAGACAGTGGAGATGCAATGGATGAGGAGCAGCTAGAGTTGCAAGTGAACAAGGTGTCAGTGGTAAACTTGGATAAACTTTGGTAGCAGCAATTTAAGACTTCCCTGAATGCAGCATGGATGAACAAACTGGCCTGTCAAGAGAATATCATATGTTTAAGGAACTGATCACAAGCTCAGCAAAACAAGTGAATGGTCATTATCAAATTGGGTTACCGTTTAGGAAAAGTGACGCTACCATGCCCAAGAATAAGAAAATGGAGCAGTGTGCCTTTCACCTGAAGAAGAGGCTTCAGAAGGACCCCTCATTTCATGTGGACTACACAGCCTTCATGAATGACCTTATCACCAAAGATTATGCTGAATGGGTGCTTGGTGAGGAGGTGGGACATAGTGATGGTAAAGTCTGGTATATCCTGCATCATGGCGTCTACCATCCAACAAAAGAAAAGATCAGAGTTGTTTTTGACTTTGGAGCGTGTTTCAGAGGAACATCACTTAATGCTCAGCTCCTGCAAGGACCAGATCTTACAAGTTCACTGGTTGGTGTGCTGACCAGATTCAGGAAAGAACCAGTGGTGATTATGGCAGACGTTGAATCTGTTTCACCAGGTAAGGGTCCCAATTGAAGATGCTGATTTGTTGAGGTTCCTCTGGTGGTCAGTTAGGTAATTTAAAACAAGACCTTGTCGACTTTAGGATGATGGTGCACATCTTTGAGGCAACGTCTTTACCTAGTTGTGCCAGTTATGCTCTCAGGACATTTGCAGAAGACAACAAAGAACAGTTCAGCCAGGAAGCAGTGGATAGAGTCCTACATTGCTTTGATGTTGATGACTGTCTTGTGTCAGTGGCCTCAGAGGAGAAAGCAGTATCACTTTATCATGACCTTGTCTCCATTTGTGTTAAAGGTGGATTCCATCTTAATCTTGATCAGCAACAGGTGTGGTGTTCTGGCTGAAATACCTGAAAACCACCGAGCCAAGAATATGAAGGGGTTGGATATCGATCAGGATGTGTTGCCTGTGGAGAGAGTACTTGGTTTGGAATGATGCATCCAGTCTGACATTTTCAAATTCAAAATACAGATTAAAGACTGACCACTCACCAGGAGAGGAATTCTCTCAGCGGCTAGTTCCATCATTGATCCTCTTGGTATCTTGAGCCCTTTAGTCTTGTCTGCGAAGAACATCTAAAGAGATCTGTGTAGGAAAGCACTTGGCTGGGATGACTTTATATCTGAGTCGATTGCTCAGGAGTGGACAAGTTGGCTGGATGAACTTTGTCATTTGGAGAAATGTAATCTGATGAGATGTCTGAAACCATTACATTTTGGAGAAGTAACCAAAGCACAGTTACATAATTTCTGTGATGCAAGTAAAGATGCCTATGGAGTAGTAACTTACCTGGTGTCACAAAATGCAGACTCACAAGTACACAGTTCCTTTGTTATAGGAAAAAGCCAGAGTGGTTCCTTTAAAGGCTGTTACCATTCCCTGAATGGAACTCATTGCTGCCACCATGTCAAGCCGCATTGATGTCTTGTGGAGGAAGGAGTTGCACATGCATCTTCAGGATTCTGTGTTTTGGACGGATAGTGCTTCTGTGCTTAAATACATCAGGAATGAGACATCCAGATTTAGAGTCTTTGTTGCCAACAGCGTCTCAGAAATTCACAAAGCTTCTCAACCCTGTCAATGGACATATGTTGATACTGCAGCTAACCCAGCTGATGTTGCCTCCAGGGGTGTGAAAGCAGAGGCATTTCTCAAAAATGCAACATGGGTGTCAGGGCCTCCATTTCTCCTTCAGCCTAAGAGTGAGTGCCCATCAACTTCCATCAGATGACCCTGAGGTCAAGAAAGCCGTTACTGTGAATTCTATACAGGCTGGAGAGGAGGTCAATGCGGTGACCCGCATGATCCATTACTTTGAATCTTGGACCCATCTGTGAAAGTTTGTGGCTTGGATTTTGAGATTTACAACATTGCTCTTGAGAACATGGTTCTTACCCAGTCTGACTTAGATGTGAAACAACAATGTTCATTGGAGAAGGATATAGAAATTTTCAAGAGGAAGACTGCTTCAAGTTGTTCATCAGTGAAGGAGCTTCAAGAGGCAGAAATATGGCGTTTTTCCATTGATGGTAACAACTCGACTCGACTCGCCTTGACTCGCCTCTACTCGGCTCGACGCATTCTCCGTCCGTTTTCCATTGCAGATTGAGTAACGCCTCAGCGTGGCTGGTCACCATAGCTACGCGTGATGACGTAATTTTCAACGTGATTCACAACAGCATGTCGGCTACTCGCCAATGTTTTGTTTCAAAAGAAGCTAAAGGAAGCAACAAAAATCACCGCTAAAAAAACAGGAGTTTGGGAATTCAGACGGAGTTCAGACGTCGACATGACTGTTGTGCGCCGACACAAAAGGGTAAGTTAAGTTTCCTGGTAACGTTAGCTAACATTTGCATGTGTTAGGGGTCACAGTCAGTATTTACTATACGCTATATAAAGTACATGAACTTTAGCAACCATGATTACACACCAAAATATGTATGCTGTGTACTGTTTGTGTTTCAGAGCATTAACGCTTTGCAAAACCGCCGCCGCAGACCGCCTGGTGGGCGTTCGATGTCCGACGGGTGAAATCTCTGGTTCTGACCTGCTGTGCTTCGTATAATCTTTATGAGAGTCATGGCTTATGACAACGACTGGGATGCATCTGGGACAGCAGAGCCGTGGGGGACACTGTCACAGGGTGCAGAGGAAGAAGACCGGGATGGACGGGAGGGTTTGATGCGCTACTTGAATAGCTAAATAAAAACTTTTCTTTGATATATTGTCTTGTTTTTTTTTAAAGTAACAGTGTGCAATATTGGAAACAACATAAATCCCCTAATATATAACCCTTAATATTGAACAGTTGGAAAGTGAGAATAGTGCAGAGAGTAGATAATCTGTCGGTGACTGGCTAGAATTTTTTTTAAAATGTCCCGTTTGTTCCGGACACACACTCCGCACTCTTGTTTGCTAAAAACGCAGTGATCCGACCAACCAGCAGCCTGCAGGTTTCGACGTCACCTTTTTGTATCGCCTCAGCTCGCTTAGAACCTCTACTGAGGTAGCAGGTCCCAGGGACTTTTTTTCGTAATGGAAAACCAAAAAAGGCGAGTAGAGTCGAGGCGAGTTGAGTAGATACCACGCAGTGGAAAACCGCCAATGGAGATTATTAATGTTTAGCCAAAGGAAGAAGTTTTCAGAGGAATTCTCCAGGCTGCTAAAAGGAAAAAGTGTGAAAGGGCATATGTCATCTATGCCCGCAGAAGCTAAACATCCCATCATATTAGCTAAGGATGTACACATCTCATCCATACTCCTAAGGTACATCCATGAAGAGGTGGGACATGTTGGTCATAACCACATGTTATCCAAACCGCGTGAGAAATATTGGATCACAGGCGCTAGTACAGCAATCAGGAAGGTTTTGTCAAAGTGTGTTATGGGTGACTTACCTTCTGAAAGGGTTACTCTGGATGAACCTCCCTTCACTCATGTTGGAGTAGACTACTTTGGTCCTTTTGAGGTGAGGAGTAGGAGTATAGTGAAGAGGAGTGCGGGAATTTTTACTTGTATGGCCATACAAGCAATCTATAAAGCACTCAGGTGCTTTATAGCACGAAGTGTATGGGCTGAAATATGTGCCAACAGAAACTGAATTTGAACCATTTAGATTTGGATTTGAAATGCTAAACTTGAATAATTGCATTGAAAAACTGAATTTGAATCACATAATCACAAATTGTATTGTTCAATTTGAATCCTTGCATTGTTTAATTTGAATCATTGCATTGAAAAACTGAATCTGAATAGTATAGTTTGAAATTGAATGTATTCATTTGGAACTTAAATCCAATCAAATATGATCATCAATGAAAATTCAACTCTCTATCTATAACTCTATATCTTCACATTCAGTTCTCACAATTCAAATTCAGTTCACAAAATTCAATTTCAAGTTACTGTGACAGACCTCCGGGTACTTGAAGGATGAAGGAAGAGCAATCGAGTGCAGATCAATGTTAATCTTCGTGCTCCCAAATCACCCACAATACTATGCGCGTGGCTTTGCCAGCTTGTTAAAAAATCAATCAATGGCGGACGTAAACGGAGCGAAGCAGAATTGGAACGGCATTGCAAAAATCATTTAAATGTAAGTATCTTTAGTGTTTGCTGTACATTTGTTATCACCGTTAATGTGTTACATTAATATAAAGCTAAATGCTTTAATGGTGGTACAAATTGCTATTAATAATAAGTTAGATACATCACAAGCAAATGTTACACTAACTGAACCTATCATTTAACATTAGGCTGTTAGCTGGTTTGCTGTCTTTTGTGCCATTTGTGTTTGTAAAGTTGACACCATCTCACATCTAAAGACAATTGTTTCACATCTAACGTTATAGTCCGTCATAATATGTAAAGACTGGGGATCTGCAGGGTCACACATTACAGGACTACAACTTTTGCAACATAGTAAATTAGTCTGAAACAGGGAATCACTTGAAAAGTCGTTTTGGTGTAAGGTTGGCATAATTCTCATTACAGCAGTGCAACATTACTGCAAAATCTGTAGTGGATATCTTAAAATGTATCATAGTAAAATACTTTTATCAAAAAATAATTAAATGAATCTACTGATGTCACAAGGCAGATACAGTAATGTGATTCAGGCCTATGCTGTATATCATTATTTCTTCTGTTGGCCCAAGGAAGCACAGGCCTTCTTTTAGTGACTCTCTTCCCAGAGGAGCAGTATGTGAACTCCATGTGTTGTGCATTTGACTAAAAACACTTGTCAGCTCTTTTCTGCAGTGGTAAGATCCTAATAATATGGTTTATGGGGCCAGCTTCTTTGGACCTGCGTTGGATGTTTCCATTTTAAACTTATCATTAGAGCCTGCTCAGTCTCTCTCTCTCTCTCTATCACCACATTTACTATCTTGCAGCAAAGCATGTGTTTGAACGTCAGTGTTTCCAACAGGACCACATGACATGAGGCTGCACTTCAGCACACGGGGAAGGAGCTGGGGGAGAGGAGGAACAAGAGAGGAGGAACTGCTCTGTTATGACGGCTCCTTTTCACACACACACACACACACACACACACACACACACACAGAGACACTCTCTGTCTCTGTCTGTTAGTTTTTGACACATCCAGCAGATTGCAGTTACAATTAAATTAGGTTGTGCAGTAGAGCTGGGTCATATGGAGAAAATCAAATTTCACAACATTTTTGACCAAATACCTTGAAATCGATATTGCAGCGATATTGTAGGGTTGACTTACACAAAATATTTACACAATGTGAATTTTGATTAATAATCATCAGTAATGTGGATATAATGATTAAGTGGTTAAACATATACTGTATGCAGCACAGTGAATCCTGAGGATTATCTGTGGATGGATACTTTAGTAACTTTTTATGCCTATCATCATTGTTTTTTCATAAATAGGTTGGATTCATGGTTGTTTTTAATTTTCTTGGAAACTTTACAAAAACAATAATTTGGAGGTTCCCTTGCACTGACTCTGAGGACCCCCTATGAGTCCCAGGCCCCCTGTTGAAGATCTCTGCTCTATAATTTACAGAGATCCAACAATTTCCTGCAAGAGCAAACATTTGGTGCAACAGCGCTGTGGAAAAACTTTTTTTTACCCTCGTGCGGTCTTCCTTCCGACCATGAACTAATTGTCCTTCAAAGTCAAAATTGAAAAGGACCTCTTGTCACGTTATCAACGCTTTATAAAAAGAAATCATGGTCAGTAAACCTAATTTAATTATCCCTAAAACTTACAGTGAAAAGCTTTTTGAAATGTGACCCAAAGACAACACAAGGGTTAACAGGCAGAAACCTAAGACAGACCCTGAACTCTTAGTGAGTGTTCATCTGCCCCCAAAACCCAGACTCATCACTACACACTCCTAATTAGTGATAAGGCAGGCAAAGTCCCCCTCTGTTCGACCGGCACAGCCTACACTCATAATTAGGCCAGTGGGATAATCCTGCTGTCTCCAAGCTGCCATTAGAAAGCAGAGAGGGGTCAAATGTTCAGAAAACCATTAGACTTCAACAATCATTCTGTGTGATCCTTGAAAAACGTAAACTCTCAAGACACCCTCTGTTTTTTTTTTTTTACGTTTGTATTTGTGATACTTTTCCAAGTACTGTATGTATAGTGTACTTTTCTGTATATTGTCTATACAATTTTTTTTGCACTTTTGCCTGTTTATTTTAATGTGAAAAATGGAAATTTGATCACCAAAAAAAAAAACCTTGGTTGGAAATCACTCGTATAGGGAACAACCAAACCAGATTTCTGCCACTATCCGGGTGAGCCCAGCATCATGTAAACAAACCAAAACAAAAATACTTCTTATACCTCCTGTAAACAAAGCGAGCACTCAGGGGGATGGTAAAAGGTTATACATGCAGTATATATGTTGCAGGTTACATTTGTCTGTGGTCTTTTGTTAAGTAACAAAAGACCACTCCATTTTTCCTTTTCAGTTTTCGCGGTGACTTCTGCTTCTTCTTCTCTTCCAGGAAAACACAGCCGTGTTGCATTGTAGGATACGGGAGTAAAATTAATGCTACGTCGTATGTACACTCAAATTAGCAATGCATTGTGGATATTTGATAGTGGACTATACAGTGAATGGAATCAACCGCAGATAATTCAATCACCACAAACGGCAAACACACTATATAGGGAACTGTTTCCGTGATAGGGAACGGTTTCCAACACAGCTAACGGGTCAGGGATAATAATAATTAATAATAAACAGGTCAGGAAGAACACGAGAAGCAGACACCTAGTCAATGTACCAGTTTTTATTGGACTTATATAGAAATACTTAAAAAAAAAACATGAAGTAGCACCATTACTTAAGTCTTACTTTTTATCATGTATAACTTTAAATGTCAGAAAAATAAAACTCTTAATACATTTTTCAAATCTTGTCTCAGCAAATATAATATTAGTATTTGACCATGAGGTTAAAGGCCCTTTATCATAAAATAAAATATACTTTGTTCTTAAACTTTGCTCAATAAAGTACATTTACGCTCAAGTAACTTCACCTACATATACATAAACAAGTGGTAAACAAATGTATTAAAATAGAAATACTAAAACTATAGTGGTGCAACAGAAGCCTGTAATTCCCACTGGAATCTAATTCATACAAATTTTTAGAAAGCATAAATGTTTTTTTTGTGTTCAACTTACTAAGTTTTGTACATTTCAATGTTTCATAATAATATAGAATAAAATATGCTTTATATTACTGAATAAAAAATATGCTGGGTGAAGCAGATTTTAAAGACGTTCTTGTTTTGTTTTTTGCTGAACCTATAAAAAAAATTCCATCCCAACAGAATACTGTCAAATGCAATACGCAATTTTGTGGACTCGGATTTCCCACCCCACAGTCGTGTGATATTAAAATAATACAGTGACCAATACCATAAGGCCATACTTAAAAAATAAACAAGATTTCAACCCAGCTACAAAAAGTTCACTGAACTTAAATTAAAATATCTGTAAACATCTTGGCGATAAGAAATATAATCTTTCAAGTCAAAAAAAAGAATAAAATACTTTGATCTGTATTAATGTCATTTAAAACAGTCCAACGTGTGGAAATTGATTCTATACATGTAGGATATGTTCCCCGTCACATGGTGTCTGACCTCAAGCTGCAGTATCTCTGGAAGTCCGCCATCCTGTCAGGGCTGGAGCCCTCCGTGTTCCCCAGCCATGCCCCCCCACTCACTACATTCAATCTGCAAAACTGGGAGGGCTCCGCCGGCTAACAGTCTACGGTTTGACTCAAGTACCTCCGTCCTGACCCAACTGTGTCCCTCCACTTCATAAATATAGGTTACAATGTACTAAAACTACTGATTACTATGCTGTAATATTTAAAACATGCACTTAAGATGTTGAAAATATTTCCCCACGCTACAGTATATTATTAACAACTACAAAAAGGGTGGGGTGTCTGTCCCTTCTTCTGGATACTGCAGCCTCTGACATACATATGCATATATACCTATGTACACTTTTCCCAAAAACGGATGATTGGCTGATCCCATTAAAGCAGTACGAGTCTCGCCGGTGACGAGACGTAGTCAAAAGAGTCACGCTTCTTATGAAAATATACGTATAGCCTGAGTGACGCCGGCGTGGCAAACGGGGCATTTGGGTTCGCTCCTCTCACAGATGCGGTTGGCACACTCCATGCAGAAGAGGTTGTGTCCGCAGGGGACCAGTGCAGCGATGACCTCGCTCTCGAAGCACACCGAGCAGTCGCGGCTGCCCTTGCGGCTGGTGCCAGAGGAGGTGGAGGAGGAGGAGGAGGACGACGACGAGGCCGAGGAGTCGCATGGAACCCCAGGGAGGTGGGGCCCCGGTAGGGAGGAGTAGCCGGGGAAACTTAGTGGGCCTCCACCCGGGTCGCTGCACACCCTCCGGGTCAACGGGTGCTCGCCGTGACCGGCGCTGTGGCCATGGAGCGTGGGGGACAGCCTGGGCTGTGGGGTGCAACCGTTAGCCCGTCTCTGACTCGCCGCTATCCCGTTGGCGTTGGTGGGGAATATGGCTGAGGTGGAGCTGGGGGTTGGGGAGCTGCCTCCGGTAGAGGAGGGGGTCATGCGACTATCGTACTGGGACCACAGGAGGCCTGGCGGCGGCGGCGGTGGCACTGTGGGGTCAAACCCCGGCGAGGAGTCAAAAGTCAGATCAGCGCAGTCGGGCGAGATGGTCTCGCTCCCGTACACAAAGCCGTTGCCGTTGATGTTGTTGTTATTGTTGTTGCCGTTATTGTTGTTGTTGGAGGCGGTGTAGCTGAGCGCCGGGCTGGGGGGGCTGTAGTCAGCCATGCGCGAGCCGTTGTTGCCGAAGTAGGAGTCTGTGGAGGCGCTGCCCAGGGACGAGGATGAGTCGTTGCGGTAGTTGGAGAAGGGCTTGCGCGCCGAGCTGGGGGTCATCCCGGCGCTGGACTTGGACCACAGGATGGCATGGCCGTGCAGATCTAAACCCACGTCCGTCCCGTTGGCATGGAAGTCGTTTTCGTCCTGAAGCTCAATGAGGCCCCCCGTCCTCATGGCGATGTGGGCCTCAATCTCTTCGCGCGCGCCCGGTCTACGTTCTCCGGCATCCCTGTCACCTCAAACACCGGCTCCTTGTCTCGGCTGGGCGTCACAATATAGGTGTGAGTCTGCTGCTGGATGCGCTTGATAGTGGCGCCCTTGGGGCCTACAACCAGCCCCACCACACGATACGGCACCCGCACCTGGATGGTGGTCTGTCCGGGCAGGTTTGGGGGTCCAGGGACCGGGGTGCCACTCCCATTCAAACTGGTGTTTTTGTTCCTGGAGGCCCGGATCATAGAGAAGTGCTCGGCGGCAGAGATGATCTCCCTCCTGGCCATGGCCACGTCCTCCCTCCGGCCCGTCACCACAAACACCGGCTCCTCGCCTCGAACCGGCGTCTTGATGTAGGTGTTGGTCTTTGCTCGCAGTGCTTTGATCTTGCAACCTGATGCAGGAAGACAAAAAAAAGGGGTGAAAGGTGAGGCCAGGTTCCAAAATAATAACGGCTCAAAAATATGTCATGTGTTAAATCATTACTTATGGACTATTCCAAACAGCTGCTGGATGTTTATTATTGTTTCTTTCAAAAGGCCAGCGGGCCTCAGAAATTGGGTGAAACCACCCCTCCTTTTGGAGAAGAACAAATTCAAACCACATGCTGCACCACCACAAACATACAGCAGGACAAAAATAACTCTAAAACGAAAGCTCACTTCTGGGTCTTGTATGATCCATGCTCCTTTACTACAATATAGTTGGCCATCTACAACATGTTAGACGCTTGATCCTTATTTTATACTAATAGCATTATTGAAAGAGGGGAGAGCTACTTAATCACTTCACAACCTGGCACTGGTGCAGAAAGTTGCATTCCAACACCCTCCAACAGTACATACACACGTCTCTTTATGATCACACTGGGACCGGCTGAGGAAACAGCCTTAGAAGAATGACATAATTAGCAGCGCAAAGCCTTCTGAGTGGGACAGGATGATGTAACCAGGAATGAAGGGGAGAGTACCTACCCACCTAAACTCAGTCATTACAGCTAATTTAAACCGTTGACATAAATTCATAATGAGTTAGAATCAATGAATGTAGGTTAAATGAGGATAGGGTCTCCCTGTCTTAAAATAATCCAAGGAGTCACAGTTAATACACAACTTAATTTCCCCTTTTGTAACCTGATATGACCGGACAAAAGGGGGTTATCTGGTGTAAATAGATCTAATAGACAAAATGTCCCACTAGGGCTGTAACGACACATCACAATGTATCAATTCAAAGATCTACGAACCAATATCAATGATGCAAAGTGAAAAGATCGATACATATTGTCTGTGGGGTGCCCCTTGATTTTAGAGTCCCACTTTATATTTTGTCTTTTCATTCAAAAGAATAGCTTGTTTTATTTAAATGCCTGGAGGAGCTTGGTTATAAAACTGACAAACTGACTAATCACATTTTACTTACTTTTTTGAGTTGATATAAATTGAACTCTTATAGGCATATGACATTGTCTCATATTGATAGCAGGTCCCCGAATAGAATAATCAACATCGACAGACTTTAAGATCCTACCAGTGGCCAAAGAATCAATATAATAACATTTACAGCAATAAAACTTGTGATTTACACCTAGGGCTGGGCAATATATGGATATTATATCGACATTGATATAAGGGCTAAATATTGTCTTAGAATTTGGATATTGTGATATGAGACAAGTGGTGTCTTTTCCTGGTTTAAAGGCTGCATTACAGTAAAGTGATGTCATTTCTGAACCAACCAGACTGGTTTTATTATTTGCCCTTAAGTTATTGTATTCACATTATTGGTGTCTATGTACCAAAGCTGTCATTGTGTTTTAATATTTTGTGAAAGCACAAATAGTCAACCCTACAATATCGCAGCTGTATCGACACCAATGCGTTTGGTCAACAAATATCGTGATATTAGATTTTTCTCTATATGGCCCAGCTCTATTTGCCCCCATATGTCCCACTGTAGTCGTTATAAAGTGGAGGGTGGGGATATGTGGTTCCTTTGTTTTTCTGGGAACAACAACAACAGCAGCAGTGTTGCAGGGAGGGGGAAAGATTCCGCATATGTAACCAAGTACCGCCCTACTGTGTGTTAGCTGGGACTGTGTGTGCAGCTATTGGCGTCTGCTGCCTGTGGCAAGGTAACATCGTGACCATTGTCCTAATTTGATCCTGTAAAGTTACAGCTCATTATCTTGAACGTTAAATGAATACGGGGAACGATTTGCAAGCCGTGTATGAACAAAGACAGGCACATCTGGAGTTATTAAGAGCCAGTGTTCCCTGCGAGCTCAGAGTTTGATGACTTAACGTTACATTTCCTAATTTACCAAATCACGTTAATGATTAAAATAACCTGTCAAGTCAGCGGCAACTGCTGAACTTTAGCCTACCTAGACGTTTTGGAAGTGTCTGGAATGTAATTTAGATGCAGGGAGTTTACTTAGCTAGCCTACGTACCGGGTTCTGTTCCTAAAACTAAATTCCATACATTTTTTTATATTTTAAATGTGTGCCTTTACATATCTACAAAATTATACATGTCAGAAAAAAGACTTTGTATTTTATCAGAGTTGTTTCGATGCATTCAATTCGGCATGTACATAGACATCTAAAAGGGGCGTTTATTTTACTTAAATGTCAACTTTTTGGAATGGTTTATGCTACTCGCTGTCGCACACAACTGTGTATTTGGCTATAGAGGAGGAACAACATGTAACTAACCGGCGAGACACAAATTTAAGTTCGCGTTTTACTGAACTGTTAACTGCCTGTTGGATTATAGAGATGCCGAATTCACGAGTATAGATTCACATTAAGTTAATATATATTAAAAGGCAGGTTAAGTGCTTGTGCAGGGAAGCAAGGCAGTGTTAAGATAAGACGTATGCAGTATTCCGGCGTGTATTGGCATTCTTGTCCTCCCACACAGGATAATAGCTTGGGACGTGCTCATACCTGTGTTTGGGTGCATGGCCGTGTAGCTCACGTTACTACTACAGCTGCGAAACATGACAAATATAAAGCTTAACTGACTAGAAACAGAGAAACACACACCCTGTCTGCCCACAATCTCAGCCACATGCTCGGAGCTGGGAACCGGTACGCATTCGGTCATGTTGACGCTCTTTTTCCGGGGCTCCTGGTTGTCGTACAGGGAGTTCTCGTCGTTGTCCAAGCCGAGCAAGGAGAGCTGGTCCAGGGCAATCTGCAGGGCTCTCTGGTCGTCCAGTGCATCTCCCTGGACGCTGCTGTCGGCGAAGAGCGAGCTGGGCATCTTTGCGACTTCGCAGCGTTGCGGGATCGGATAAAAGGCAAACGGAAGGAGAGTAAAGTAGGAGTGAACGGGGGAGAAAGACAGGAGAGGGGAGGAGGAGGAGGAGGGGAGAGGCACCGGACCCGGTTCTCAAAGACAACTGGTCAGTGGAAATCAGTGCGGCTGCGGGAGGAAAGAAAAACAGTACAGGGAGCTACAAAAAACATCCACCCCCTTTGTTTTCCCGATGAAAAAACAACTGGAAGTCCCGGTCCTAGCCGACCCGGGCTGTGCTGTTGCACGAAAAACAAAACAGCGTATTTATTCCAGAGCCGGCACTGAAGATAGTAATAATATTCCTTCCTGACAATGGGCCCCTCCCCGGCTGGCTTCCCTCAAGTCTTCTGTTGCTTCTGTCTGAGTCCTTGCAGAACCAGACAGAGAGATGTGCGGGTGACGTCACCGCCTGGGCAGGGACGATGCGGTGCCGCGAGGTCATTTACATATCCGACAGCTAATTGGCTGCACTGGTGATTAGTGGGCGGGGCTAATGTTAAAGGCACGCCCGCTTCTTTGTTCACCGTCTCTCTCTTTGTCTCTCACTCCTCCGTTTGCTCTAAACTCAGGCAGTTCTATAAAATGTTGAACCCTCCTGTTGTCCTTTGGTCAAATTTGACCCCTTTAAAAAATGTCTATCTGTAATATGGGTTTCTTTTTATCCAAATTACCACAAAAAATTGCATTGGATTCCATACAACGCTCTTTTCAAATACAATTGATCACTTTCATTAGGCTACTCTGATCTTAACTATTAGTCAAAATAATTCCTAATTTCTGCTTTTTTAACTCAAATATCAGGTAGCCTACAGTTCTATATAAATAAGGGTTATTGACCATGAATTCCTAAATGTAGTGTAAAACTAGTGGTAGTAAGGTGGTGTTAGTGAAAACTAAAAAAAAAGTCTGAAAAAGGGACGAAAATGTCAAACAAAATTATTTTTTTTAACCCAGGAGGACAACACAAGGGTTAAAGCAATGACATACAGTAGGCCTACTTACTATCACATACAGTTAGAAGTCACACCAATGAACATAAACACCCATATAAACTTGATTTAATTATATGGACTATTATTATGGACTAAATCTGTATAGGTAGATAGGCTAACTCCTCTCTTATTTATATCACACAACTGTCATGCACCACCTTTTTTTTGCCAAACAACGTTGCTGATTTGCAGTTACAGACAACAATAAAAAGCCAACAGTTATGTAATATAAGGGACATTTAACCTGTCAACAACATGTACAGATTGGGGGGAAAACATTTCACATTAACCCTAATGTTGCGTTTGGGGCCTAGGCTACTAAACCGCTCAAAAAACATAGCCTAGCCTACATCATGTTATTTTATCAGCTTGATACAATGTGACTTTTCTTGATTTTATGAAAACTACTTTTAAACATATTTAAATTGATGACAACTTTCAGAAGTGTGCTACAGAAAAAGACACATTTTATGTTTCTCTTAATCAGACAGAAGTCAATTTGCTCTGTATCTGTGATTAGTGTTGACTATACTTTTTACCAAAACATTTTTGTAACGTTTTTAGGCCTAAAAATATTAATTTAAATCAGTTTGATTGCAGGTTGTTCATAATAGGTCTACCATAGGTTTAATTTACAGGGAGAATGGGGTAGTCCCCCAAATCTGGATAGTGCAACCAACCCCAACCCCAAATATCTAATAATAATTATTTACATAATAAAAGACATTTGCACCAAAACTTGATACAGAAGACACACATTGTTGCAGAAAAAATCATCAGAATGCAGGAAAAGAAGTGTTTGATATGCTTGAAATTTCAATTTAGCTAAAAGGTGGAGATCGCACCCCCCCACACACACACACAAACCTCTCTGTAGTCTAATTTGAAGAAGACAAATGGGTTAATTATTGCCAGTATTATTACTATTGTTATCACTTTTACACATACAGCAGTGGGACCGCAAACATATGAGGATGTAAAGCCCAGATAGCATTACAGCACAAAGTTAGTTTAAAATTTGACAACTTTTTTTAATCTTTAGAGACAAAACTACATTAATGACTAAAAAAAGTCAGTACACACAACTCTGGTTAAGTTGTTTTTTCATTAATCATTAATATGAAAAATAAAACATAAATCACTATTCAACATGTAAATAAAAATTCTTCAGCATAATGTCTTATACTACGATACGTATGAGGATATTAAAGAGTATAGTAGCTCATGAGAAAATGTAAGTGGACAACATTTTTAAGAATACCAGGAATAAAAGCATACTAACAGATTTCATTCATTTGCGCCAATCACTATTTATTTATATTGAAAAGATGTACTGTTTTTATAAAATGGAGAAATGTATTGTATCTCCATGATAATTGAGCAAGCTCCATCGGATGAAGAATACTCTGAGATGTAATGGGAAACTCTGGAAAAGTAAGTAATTGAATCTTGAGTTAAGATCATTTTTGAAAATGAAATGTATATTTATTCAGATTGGCACTTGCAGCTATGGCACCATAGTGATTCCAAATTTAGATGAGAGTGTTTCAGACAAACTACAAGCTATAAATAAACCATATTAAAATCCATTGAATTCTCTGAAAATGCATTGACATAAAGCGGAAAAAGTATGTTGTTTTGGAGAGACAGGCTTGTCATAGAGCAATGATATGGTTATTTTTTTAATTCCCATGAACTCAAATGCTCTTGTGTGTGAGCAGTAGTGTCATCACATTGCTTTCACTGAAGTCTTTTGATGATGTGATATTCCTACAGTGGTTTTTAACATTTATTACACAGTGATAATCATTTTTATTTTATCTTGGCAAGGGAGTCCCAATGGAATATGGAAAGCCTTCCGGCCTCCACGTAAAAATGTTTTTAAAACGCCTTTAAAAAGCTGTGTGCTGGGGAGAAGGGTGTACTATGTGTTATTACATATGCAGCATGTTTCTTTAGTATGCAGTTCAGTGTCTATTTGGTAACTATTTTATGATATTGTTGTTGAATGTTTTTTTTTCTATGTGAGTGGTGATTATGAAATGTTTTAAAAAAAAGTGTTAATCATTGAAAAGAATAAAAAGGCCTTTAATACACCTTAGATCCAGCAGTGCAGTGCTGTTGACATTAGCTGCAGGCCGTTTGCATATGATTTCGGCATTTTTTCTCACTGATGTGTGGCATTA
Organism: Etheostoma perlongum; assembly: GCA_026937815.1. Classification (NCBI taxonomy): domain Eukaryota; kingdom Metazoa; phylum Chordata; class Actinopteri; order Perciformes; family Percidae; genus Etheostoma; species Etheostoma perlongum. Next base: position 30,346,469 of record CM049371.1, read on the forward strand.
TGAAGCCTAAGTGTTAAGCACATTGCAGGGTGATGAGTTGGTGGCTATTGTGGATGGCCATAGACCGAAAGAGGTGGGAGGATGGGTGTGCGAGGGGGTTGGGTGGGGATTTAAGGCGGTTGGCAATCATAAAGGGGATTTCAAGCCGATTCAAAACCGTTGAGACCAGAAGCACTTTGCTTTGTCACCTCACTCCTGGAGCACAATGCCAATGCTAATGAGGAGCTACACTGGGACTGGAGGAAGTGATGGGATGGGACCCTCTTGTTAATATTTGACACCTCAGCTCCCCCTCCCCCCTGCCCGCTACCACCCCCTCCCAATTCCTAGCAGTCCTCAATCTATTCAATTCTATTTAGGCAAAATGTTTCCCATACTTTTTTTAAATCTTAGACGAATAGACAAACACGAGACACACATTTGATACGATTTTGACTCATGAAGAGAACTGTTATCAGAAATGAATTGGTCCACAATTATTTGAATATGTATTTTATAGTCATTCCCAAAGAGATATTTTGAAATTTGCTGGGGGGAAAATGGCCTATATAAACATATTGCCTGGTCATTCCAAATGTTATTTCCTAAGATGAAGGTTCTGAGCCTTCTCCACACTGCTAGAAATAACTCAACCACTGATTCAAAAGATTATTACCCAGTGATATACAGTATAATTGTTTTCCATGTAAAAAGTTACCTTACAATTCCACATACTAATATGTAGGAGATGAATTTAATCACAAAATTAGTTGACAAAAATATCTCACTTCAAGGTCCATGGTTGTTCTGGAGCTTTCCATCATATCACATATTCTTCACCAGTAGATTAAATCATTAAAACTGCAGGAGGTAGAATAAATTAAAAAAAGAATTTGATGTAGAATGAGACCTTCTCCGTTGGCTCTCCCTCTGCAGCGGCTTCATTAAGTAACATTTACAGCACTAATCTTTAATTTCATCCAGATAGCATGCTGTTCTATAACAACATTTCTATGTGAATGGCCGTTCCATTTTCTTGTAAAGCATTCTCAGATGACATCCTTTGATTCAAGGCTCTAGCTAGCTACAGAAACATGAACTTGAATTAGCCGCAGTGGTGAGCTATGGTTAGCAGAATGCTAAACTACCAGCTGGTCTACTGCATTTACGTTTCCTCTCACACCAGTAGGCGGTGCCACAGCTTTGGCCTTTGGTCCTCGTAACAGGCAGCTGCCATCCAAACCAGGATTTTTTCGCAGATCGCTTGAATTACAATATGCTAAAAGATTATTGTGGAAGTTTTGCGTAACAACACAAATAAATAAACTGCTTATCCCACCTTTAATTACCTTCAGCTCTTGTCCATGTTTGGCTTATAAATTGAGGTTCAAAGTTTATTATTTACCTTAAAAACAGAAGTACAATCTCTCACTTGGTAGCTTTTTACCATATAGTTGAAGGAATTAACTTCAAGTATAAACTGCTTCCATTTTGCTGGGGAACCAGCTGAGAGCCACTTAAAGTTAATTTGTTTTCAGAGCAGAGTGCTTTAGGCTACAAAGTAGGAATTGACTTGCCTTCACAACTATCACAATAGTATTTTTAACATTTGACTTCAGCATTAGCACACACTCACATATTAGAAAATAATGTGAAATTGAAAATAATGTGTATTAATCTTTTTTTACATAGATTGTTTAGCTGTCTTATGTAACTAAATCTCTCAAAAACATCATTCTATCTCAGCACCAAATCTGATATCCATGACATGTTGAATCAGATGATTATGTAGCTGTGAAATCTACCTAAGCTAAGCTACTGTCAGTTTGTTTGAATAAAATCTCTGTATTTTAGTTGGCTGCACCTGACTGTTGCACTGAATCCTTGCCTCTGTTCCTTGTAGAGAAATAAACCCAAAGCAAGACTTCTTGCAGCTGAGTTTATCTACATTTCCATCTCTCTTTGGCTGTTTGTGTCCACAGAGCTGGTGTAAAATTTTCCCTAAGCTTTGGGGTCCTGATAAAATAAATTGTTACTGAATTAAATTAAGAGCCTTGTGTTGTCGGGGTGTTGCACAGGCCCACAGTGTGTCCACTGCTCTTTCCTAAGCCCAGATGGACGCTGATCGCAGCGCCATGGCTGATACTTGTTGTTTGGTATTAGGCGTTAGCCAGCTGCTTAGAGGCGATTACCCGTATGCCTTTTAATGAGAGGAAGAAAAGCTTATTCTGTTCTTACCCAGAGAACGACGGAGACAGACAGGGCTTAGTGATTACTCTGCCAGTCACTGTGCTGTAGCTGCAGGGCTGACACAGACACAAACACTGGGTCATGGTGAACTGCAGGTCACGAGATATAGAGTAGCCTGTCTGCTCGGTCCTCCGTCACACCCTGACCTCATATACTTACACACACACATGCATAGGCAGAGGTGGACCGTAACACATAGACAATTACTTGCAGTGCTGTAATTGTGTAGTTTTCTTCCGTACTTCTACTTTTTAAAGTAGTTTTTAAAAGATGTACTTTTACTTAAGTATGTTTTATTTAAAGTATTGTATCTCGCTAAATTTGTTTTGTGATTAAATTTTTTTAACAACATACAAAACATACAACTTGCAACATGTACCCCCCTTCATCATCACCACCTACCCAGACAAAAATCAAGAAACAATGACACAGTAACTACAATATTCCAGACCATTCAACAAAATAATAACAAAATAGACAATAAACCAAATAGACATATGTTTAAATGACAACACCATAAGCCCATAATACACGTCTCTCCCCAGCACAAAGCTTCTTAGGAGCCCTCCAGAAAGCTCAGCTACTTTCCCCATGTTCTAGTATAGACATCCAATCTGGCAAACTGTTTATATAAAAAAAATTTCAAACGCTGCTACTTCGCTACACTTTAAATCACATTTGTTAGTGAGTTAAAAAGAATGAAGTAAATAAAACATGCAAGGAAAGAATCGCGCCCTGGAAACTAGGCCACTGCAGTGGATGATGGTCAGAACGGGCAGTGGCAGTTTGTGTTCACTAATGCTAAAATCACAAGCTATAAGTGAAATCCTATTAAATTCTACTGAAGTTGAACTCAAAGGAAATAAAGTGAACCCCTGGTGATATTTGAGCAACCACTTTGGCTTCAGGCTATTAGTAACTGTGTGGGGGAGGGGTTGGGGGTGTACTGAAGGCTTGTGTCATGTAGATGCACCATCAGAATTATTGTCACTAAGTAGTGCTGTAGTACCAGTCAGAGACCATTTTTCTAAGGTTTTGGACTTGTCTTGGACTCGCTGGTATTTGGACTCTGACTTGTCTCGGTCTCGGCCACTGGTCTTGCCAAATATGCCTTTTGGTCTTGACCAAGTCCAGGTCTCTTTATTATGTTTCTAATAATATTGGAGGGAAAGTGACACATAGTTTAGGTGGAGATATTGTTCCGCTTTTCACAAGTTTAAATAGCTAACTATTAGCTAACGTTACGCCGACGTCAGCGCATCAGCCTGCTAGCTAAATATTACGACTCCCTTTGGAGTTTCCTATAGCTGCGGTGACTTGTGGTGTTAGTGCTCCTTTTGTACCATCATTTTATTGATTGAAATATTAAGCTTTTTTTCATTTCATTTCATATATTTATTATTTATTATTTAAAAAAATAACATTTCATTACAATATAAAAACGGGCCTGACTCAGTTTAAAAACTGGTTTTCAGCAGGTTCCTGTTCTGCAGAAACATAAAACATGGTTACAGCACGTCAGGACAGACATTAATACAAGAAATCGATATAGAAAAATATATATCGACAACTGAAAACAATACAGTTACATAAGGAAAAAGACATTTATACAAAACATCAGCTGGGCTAGACAAATTCAGACCGTGCAAACAAGACCTGGACAATACATAAACAAATCAATTAATGCATGCAAGTGTAACTGTTAAGAAGGAGCTGTTTGTATGCCTTTTTGAAATATGTGATGGATGATAGTGTTCTGATGTGATACGGAATGTCATTCCAAATCTTGGTATATGTATAAAAAAAGGACCTCTTTCCAAAGTTGTTTTTGTATGGGGGAACTGGGATAAGTGCCTGAGAAACCGACCTAGTGAGGCGACCTGGTCTCACGTGTGTCGGAAAAAGTGCAACAAGTTCTGGTAAAGCGGTATTTTGAATCTGAAAATAAAATGCAATTGCGTGGCTGTTTATAAAGTTTTCATAAGTCAAAGCCTTAGAGCGTTCGAGTGCAATACAATGGTGAGACCACTTTGGAAGGTTACTGTGAATCTTGAGAGCTCGATGGTATAGTCGTGCTATTGGTTCAGTGATTTCCTTTGTGGTGAGTGACCAAATAGGAAGACAGTAGGACATGGTTGAAAACACAATTGCATGTAAATAGGTTTCAGAAACAGAAGAAGAAAGATATGATCTGATCTTATTATAAACATAAAGTTTCTGATTTAACTTTTTTGTTAAATTAGACACATGTTCCCGGTATGTAAGATGAGAATCAAGTAGCACACCAAGATATTTGTAAGTTTTTGTGACGACACGTTCTTGGTTAGCAAAAGTAATAGGATCAGTAAAAGAAAAACATTTTCTGGATGAGTAAAAGTACATACATTCAGTTTTCTGAACATTGATGGTTAAATGATTATTTCTCAACCAATCGTGTATAACCTGAAGGTCAGATGATAATTTAGAGTTTATGACATCAGGATTTGAATCAGAGAGAAAAATCACAGTATCGTCAGCATACAGTAGACATTTTGAATGATTACACACTTGAGGGAAATCATTTATGTACAAAAGAAAAAGTAAGGGTCCAAGAATGCTGCCTTGTGGAACACCCATATCAGAGATTTCAGGTTGGGATTTTACATGATTTATTTTAACGACTTGCAACCTGTTCGTTAGGTAGGACGAAAGCATTTCTATCACAGATGATGACAGATTGAATGAAGGAAGTTTATTAAGTAAGATCTGGTGGTTCACTGTGTCAAAAGCTTTACGAAAGTCAATAAAAATAGCTCCAGTGATGTGACCTTTGTTAAGAGAGCCACGTATTTGTTCAGTGAGGAGTAGTAATGCCGACATGGTGGATCTCTTTGCACGAAAACCGTGTTGACAGTCACTGAGCCAGTTGTTAGTTTCAAGGTAGGAACTTAGTTGGTTATACAGGGTTTTTTCAATCAACTTAGACATTACTGGAAGTATAGCAATAGGTCTATAGTTTGAGACAAGAGTATGATATATCACCAGATTTAAAAATAGGGGTGATTTGGGCCATTTTCCAATTTGTGGGAAAGATAGATAGCCTGATACATTGATTGATTGATTGATTGATTTGCTCCTTCAAGATGGGTAGGTTTTTGATAAGTTACACACAAAGCTAAATGGCTATAGTTAGCCTGTACGTATGCTAGCAGACATTAGCTATAGTTGTCGAGCCAGCCAGCAACTTTGGCAATAGAGTATTGGCGAGCTAACCACGACACTATTGTTGCCAACAATCAACCTCTGCAGTGATGGTTGAATTGGGAACACACATATTGTGCCATTTGAAGGATACAACGGTGTACAAATACTTGTACTGTTGAGTATTCTGTGAATAATGGTTCTCAGCTAATCATAATCTGTAAAAAAAATAATTTTGCTCCAGCTCCTTGAATCCAATCTGTGTTTGTGTGCCGGTCTTGTCTTGGACTCGGTTTTGACTTGGTCTCAACTTGTCCTGGTCTTGGACTTGCCATGGACTTGTCTTGGACTTGACAAAAATTACATTTTAAATGAGTTACTTTTTACTTTTACTTGAGAAGATTTTATTACTGTTAATTGTAGTAAAAGTAATAGTACTTTTACTTAAGTCAAATATTTTTATAATCTTTCCACCGCTCAGTACCAGACAGCAGACAGAGCAAGTTAGCAACTAGCTGGTAAACATAGTAGCGCATTTAGCAGCTAAAGAGACACGTTTTTTTCTCAGGACTTGGTGGAGACCAAAACCGAGATAAAATGGGAGTAAATATTTAACTTACAGTACATTCACCATGTGGACACAAAAACTCACAAACTCTAAATAATTCTGCTGGACAGGCAATGGTTTGCTAACACAACGCTTTATAAAGTGATTATATGTCAGATGTAATGTTTTAAGCTTGTTCTGCTGCCACACAGTGGCAAAAAACTCAAACCTTTAAAATCAAAAATCAACTTATTCCAAGCATTATTTGATTGTCAAGTTTTATTTTTCTTGATTCTAGCGCAGTGGCCTGCACTATCCTCTGTTGTTTTAAGATTATAGAAAATAAAAAGGGGGATTTCTACTAATTTGTTGAAATATACAACATGTTCAAATATTCTCACTCCCATGGTACCAAAAAAAAATGAAAATGGTTTTACGACTCAAATTTGACAGAAATTACTTGAAAGATGGAAAGTTTATTCAGTGAATGGTGCAATAGCTGTCATTACAATCAAGCATTCAGCATATTGTTTTTTCTTTGGTTTACAATGTTGAGTGGCCCTGAAAGCATCAGGGTTCTTATCGGCTGCTATCATTTGAAACTCTTCAATACTAGTGCTGATAAGTGACTTACTACTGACAAGTAATCAAAGAATATTAACAAGGTTACAAATCTTAGCAGAAATCTAACCAGTGAATGAAATATAAATGGCATCACTTTAAAAAACTAACCCAAACAATGCATCGAAATAGGTTAAAAAAATATATTGGGCAGCCCTAGTTTAGAAGGTATCATGAAGCTGAAATAAAATTATTTCCCTGCTATTTTTGTCAGAGTAGAAACGCCTCAAGCACAATTCTACCACAGCACATTAAATCACGCAGGGTGCAATTTGCCTGAGGAGATGCGTGGGATTTCACCCTTTTCTGGTCTACATATCTCCCTTATGGCCTGTTGACAGTTTTTTTTTATACATCACTATATGCAACCACTGAAGTGAAAGCCTTTTTGTTCTAATCAGGGGAATCATTCGGTGTGTAAATAGTATTAATCTTCCCGCCACTAATCCACACACCGCAGAAACCAAAACACACAAAAACCCTTAAAAGAGTTGAGGCTTGCACAACGGGAGCTGTCATCGAGGATGTCTTGAGTAGGATGAAATTGTTTTTAAGTCAAAAACATAATTGACACGTGTTCTGCATGTCATTCTGGCAAATAACAGATGATAAAGATGATTCATTTCCTCTTCTTGTTGACAGCTGGAGAGGGAAAGGTAACTGAAGTTGGGGATGAGCTCATCAGTATGCATGTATTCTCTTTTTGTGTGTGTGTGTTGTTTTTAATCTACTTCTTGGTGTCAGTGTGGGAGAAAGTGAATGGTTTTTATTCCGCATACTGTACATGCAGTGGGGCAGCCTGCTTTGAAGTGTTTGAAGGTAGGGCCGTACAATATATACTGTTTTTTATCATTATTGCAACATCAACCTGCGCAATAAACACATTGGGAAAGACACTTAGAATTTTATTGGTGTTAAAAATATCAGCTGAAAGCTGCACTTCCGCTTTCCGTACATTCCAACATTGATGTTGGCTTTTTGAAATCCCTGAAATCTCTTTTGAAAACAAACCTTATGATGTGTTGTACGAGTTGTTTTGGTGCTTGACATAAGTTTACCAAAGTCTTTTATATATGTTATATATGATTAAAATTGTTTAAATAGTTCTGAAATTAAATTTTGTAATATCCCTTTTTGAGTAGGAGTTTGGTCAAACATCAATTGATGAGTCTTTGATGAGCGGCTGTGGCTCAGCGGTAGAGCGGTTGCCTGCCAATTGGAAGGTTGGTGGTTCAATCCTTGGCCCTGCAGTCCCATGTCGAAGTGTCCTTGGGCAAGACACTGAACCCCGAGTTGCCCCCGATGCTGCGCATCGGAGTGTGAATGTGTGTGCTTGTTTATCTGATGAGCAGTTGGCACCTTGTACGGCAGCCTTGGCCACAGTGTATGAATGTGTGTGAATGGTGAATGTATTCTGTATGATGTAAAAGCGCTTTGAGTAGTCGTTAAGACTAGAAAAGCGCTATATAAATACAGCACATTTACATTTACATGAGTCTTTCACCTTCAGAGGCTTAACGTTTCCATCCACTTTTCAATTGAATTATCTGACGTTCTCTAAATGTTCTCTTTTTTTTTTTTTTTTTTACTTTATTGTCCATATTAAACATTGCAGGCTATTTTTGCAAAACAATACACGCACAGACACTCTCTCAAAAAGAGGTCAGTCACATATTGATTCATATCGAATATCAAATAGATTTGAGATATTTTAAGGTGTCTCAGGTAAGTAACAGGGAGACCAGGGACAGTCAGGTGGAGAGTCTCAGGTAAGGAACAGGGAGACCCGGGACAGTCTGGTGTACAGTCTCAGGTAAGGAACAGGGAGACCCGGGACAGTCTGGTGTACAGTCTCAGGTAAGGAAAAGAGAGACCAGGGACAGTCAGGTGTAGAGTCTCAGGTAAGGAACAGGGAGACCAGGGACAGTCAGGTGTAGAGTCTCAGGTAACAGGGAGAACAGGGACAGTCAGGGAGACAGGTAAAGAACAGAGAGACCAGGGACAGTCAGGTGTAGAGTCTCAGGTAAGGAACAGGGAGACCAGGGACAGTCAGGTGTAGAGTTTCAGGTGTGTGGTCACTAGGTCAGGGTTAGTAGATGAGCTTTACCAGTGGCTCACTAATTTACATTATGATCAGCTAATTTAACAAGCGTACAAAAGCATTGCATTTCTTTTACATTATTTTAAGGTATTGTTGTGGCTTGATTGTAAACAACTTAAAAATAAATAAATGGTTATAAAGAAGAATATTTGTGCTCAATTTAGTCAGCTTTTTCATTGAATCAAGAGAAACACTGACAAGAATGACAATAGCACAGTCTCCATGCTACACTAATGATAGTATTAAGGCTTCCCTCAGTACACATAGACTCTACAAGTATAATTGTGGCTGTATTATTTATGTCCCCTTCAAAAATTGCTCTTTAGAAATTTTCTGTTTATTGCCCCCTAAATCGCAATTCATTATTTATTCAGCAAATAACGTTTCCATCAGCATTTATCTCATAAGCCGTTAGGGTTAGGGTTAGCAATAGAAAATCTGATGACATTGAACGCTCAAAATTTTTGTCCATATTCATGAAATTCAGTTGTATTTTACTGTTTCCATAAGGCATTTTTTATTCGATATTACTTTATTAAAATGTGTGGCTGGAAACATGTCTCGTGTCATTTTTTTAGTGGTGCCATTCATAATCAATTCAGTGTTAAACATGTTCAATAAAGAATGTCGATAATGATTTCCTTTCATTCGTTTTAAATTCAACGAGCAGTTTGTTGTATTTTAGCAGAATACTGAAAGCAGCAAAACTGAGAACACTTTAATATCTGTTTATTTATTGCATGTATTATCCTCAACACAATAGTCAACAACGGTATTGCATATTGCATGTTTTCCTCTTATTGTGCAGCCCTATTTGAAGGTTTAGAAATGGTGCAGGCTATGTGCTGGGATCTGCAGGTATGGATGCAGCGCGATCTGCCTCTCCCTCCCTTTTCTCTTTCTTCCTCCTCCCATTTCCATCTTTTCCTCTTATCCCTCTCTTCCCCTTCTGCTTCTTCCATGTGTCCCTTTTTCCCTTTTTTTCTGTTTGCTCCCTCCTCCCGTTTTCCTCCCATCTCTGTATCCCTCCCTCCCCTCTTCGCTCTGACACACTGAACTGAAGTGGCACTGCTTCCCTGCGCTGTGATTGGCTGCCTGCCAGACGCTGGCTGAGCCAAGCAGCACAGCGGCAGGGCAGCTGGAGCCGGCGGCCCACAATGCACCACAACGCACCGTTCACCCCCTCCTCCTCCTCCTTCATCCCACCATTCCCTCCTCCTCTTTCCCCTCGACAGCCAGCCACAACCCAGCTCTTTGTCTTTGCCTCCCTCTCCTTCTCTTCTAATGCTTCATCCACTCTGTCTTGATTTTACAAAACAAATATCTTTTGCAACATTTATAGTGTTTCAAGCCCCTAAAACGGAGACATTTGAAAACACTGCTGACCCTGTTTTGGTTTGAAATCTCCGGGGTTGGTTTGTTGTCTGGACGGGAATGATCGGACCTTTGGGAATGATTATTGGTTAGGTAGGCTTACAAACCCTTCAGTAAGAGTTCCACCTCGTATACGAATGCTCATGTGTAGGGGTGATCCCGAAAAGTTGAATGCTTCAATCTAAGAAGCCTAATTTGACTGTCTGATTCTTCACATCGCCGTATCAGACCAAAGATTATGGATGAGACAAGTGTAAACTTGGATCTACTTGCAATGCGCCATTCTGCAGCGTTCTGAAACTTGCCAGTTCACATCAATGAGAGCCTGGCTGCATCCTGCTACGTCGACCTATGCTCTGCTACGCCACGCTACGCCATGTAACGCCCTGCAGTGCCCTGCTATGACATGAACTACTACGACTACCATTTGTAGTCACTTTTCCATTACATATTGTGACTATTATTGCCACTGTGCATCACACCCCCACACCGTCAGACTACCCAGACTACTACAAAGAGCCTGGGTGGATGGAGATTGGTTCTGCTACTGGAGCTCAAACGCTTGTGAGGACGGAGATTTTTTTTGTTTCAAAAAGCCATTTAAAAATGAAAATGTAATAGCAGTGTTGTAGTCAAGACCATCGAAACCGAGACCAAGTCAACACCAAGACCAGAGTGTATCGAGACCAACAATACAAAGACTTTGAGGGGTTGAGACCGAGTCAAGTCCAAGACCAAGGCAGGGTGAGACCAAGTGAAGACCAAGACCAGAGTGTATCGAGACTGAGAAAATACCAAAACCAGACCAGTGTCAGACAGGCAAAACTTCTGCTCCTGTCTCCCACATTCACTTTCTTGTAATAGTGCATGTTAAAGGGCCAGGGAGAAGGGATGAAAAGAAGCAAATTCCGAATTAGAAATGAGTCAAGTTTTTGGGTGCATTTGAAGCAGTAAGTTTTACATCCAATGACAGTAATGGTGTTAACATATAAAGCAGAGTATGGGACAGGGCTCTAAACAGGGTGAATGGAACCTCTTCCTGCGCACGTTTGAATTTGATTCAATTTAAAGTCCTTCACCGTATGCACTACAGTAAGGTTAGGCTGGCCAAAATATACTCCAACACGGATGACATCTGTGACAGGTGCAGAACAGACAGGGCGGATCTACTTCACATGTTTTGGTCATGTTCCAGGTTGAGTGAGTTCTGGACATCAATTTTTAAGATCTTAAATAAAGCCTTCGGTTTAAATCTACAACCAGAGCGATGATATTGTTATGTCCAATAGCAGGGAGAGTGCTGTTGCTTTTGCAACCCTAATAGCGCGACGGAGAATACTTATGGAGTGGAAATCGGCTACATCACCAAAAGCCTCCAGGTGGCATTCTGACATTATGATGTTTCTAACATTAGAAAAAATTAAATTCTCCCTCAGAGGATCATCAAGAAAATTTTACAAAACTTGGGACCCTTTACTGACTTACTTTGAAGGACTAACTGCTCTTCCCTCTTCATAACTGCTTGGGACATAAGGATGGTGGTGCAAAATGACTACATTATATGTTACCAGGAGTAACAAAAGAAAGGTTTTTTTGTTGTTGTTTTATACATTTTACATTGTATATTTGTTTACTAGTGTGTGTGTATATATGTGTGTATGTATATATATATATATATATATATATATATATATATATATATATATATATATATATATATATTTATTTTAAATTTTTTAAATTTATTTTTTCTCGGCATAAGGGTTTGTTGTTGGTGGGACGGGGTTAATAGAAGGGTGTCTTGTTACAATTGTCATTATACTATTGCACTGTACACTATTCCTTCGCTAAAACAATAAAAATATTCTTAAAAAAAAAAACATTTTAAAGCAGCCAATGCACAGGTAATTTAGTGAAATTCCTGCGGTTGTGGTCTTGACTGGTCCTCTTTATTCGAGACCGAGACAATTCAATTCAATTTTATTTATAGTATCAAATCAAAACAAGAGTTATCTCGAGACACTTTACAGATAGAGTAGGTCTAGACCACACTCCAGAATTTACAAGGACCCAACAGTTCTAGTAGTTTCCGCCAGAGCAAGCAACAGTGCGACAGTGGCGAGGAAAAACGTCCTTTTAGGCAGAAACCTCGGACAGACCCAGGCTCTTGGTAGGCGGTGTCTGACGGGCCGGTTGGGGTTAGAATGAAGAGTGGCAAACAGTCCCAAATAAATAGTAGTTTGTAGTATTTCTTTGTAGTAGGCACAGCAGAGCGTAGCAGGATGAACATGGCATCGCAGAACGTGTAGGGGGACCATGGCGCAAGCTACTACCCTGATTTTGGAGCCTCCTTGATCCAAGGAAACATGCTGGGACAAAAAGAACATAAGGACTCCGGGGAATGACTCCCCTGAGCTAGTTTAGTAACAAGCATTTCTGGGACATGGATGCACATAAATGGAAAGATAGAAAGATAGAGGAGAGAGGAACTTGGTGTGTCAAAGGAAGTCCCAGCTGTCTAAAACTATTACAGCATAACTAGGAGAGACAGGGTAAAGAGAGGAGCCTGGCCAGGCTAGAACTCTCCCCAACCAGATCGGGCTGTATGCCCTGCCTCCCTCTAGTTTTATTATATTATTGATTATATGATAGATAGATCTGACAACTCTGACGAGAATCAGGTGGGCTGGGTTAGGCGGACGCTGCGACTCCTCACTCCCTAACAATATTCAATTCTATGCCCTAACTATAAGCTTTATCAAAAAGGAAAGTCTTAAGCCTACTCTTAAATGTGGGGACGGTATCTGCCTCCCGAACCCAAACTGGAACTAAATTTGACATGGGAAAACATGACATTCTAACCATTTCTTACCATTATTTCCCTTTTCTGCTATGATTGCAATCTTTCACATTTCAGCCATGATTGCAATCATTTCCGAAACCTCAACCAAATATATCATTAAAATTACCATTGAGGATTTCCCCCCATCACAATCTGTCCATAACATGATTTGTCCATGGTTAGCCATGATTGCAATCTCACCCTAAACATGACTGGGTGGTTTCAGTCGCCTAAATTTACCTTAACCATAGAGGAAGCAGATCAGTTAATGCTTATACAAATAATTTTTATAATGGTCATATCCAGGGTGTTTATTTATATACCTCAATTTATTAAGATTAATGTATCTTTATTGAACTGGCACCTCTCCAGCTACTGCCACCCCCACATGCTTATGTACTTCAATATCCAATGGAAAATAATCTCAACATGAAATAGCACAACGTGGTGTTAACATGAAACACAGTGCTTTCAAGCCGGAGAGCGGAGTTCACTTTGGAGTGAAAACTAAATACTTTCACCCAGGAAACACTTGGTCATTAGCGAGTATTTTAATTTAAACCACAATCTTTTTCTGAAACTTAACGAGTCGTTTTGGTGCCTAAACTTAGCTGTCATTGCCGCATGAGGCTCACTTTTTCTGGCTAAACTCCACTACAACATTTCTACGTTTCTTCACTAAGAGTATGTCAAACAACTATAGAAAATCACTTATCAATGAGAGTATCATAAGTCAGTAAGTCAATAATGCAGCATTTCATTGTTATTTTAACAGTGCATTAGTAAAATGTGCCTAGGCTCGTGCACAGTGCGTACACGCTATGCTTGTTACATACATACAGGAAAGCACAGCAGCACACACACATGAAAAATATTAAAATAAAAAATATTACGGTGCAAATCCGCCATCAATATAACAATGTGCCAAGATACAAACAGGCCCTCTGATTGGTTTATTGTATGATACGTCCAAAACACACCTATGAATTAATAAGGACACCATGCGCCCGGACCCTTTTTTCTGCAGTCAAACTAGCAAAAGTAGATTTGGACACGCCCTAAACGCACCTGTACCATGCACTTCACGCCGTTTGCTTAGATTGTTAAAATAGGGCCCTGTGTGTTCATGTTAGGATGCTTTAGTTTAAAATACTTATATTTTAAGAATATGGTTTATTGTCCCCACCGGTGATAAAAAATAATTCAGCAGAGGAAGGGATATGTAGACCAGAAAAGGTGTTTTCCCACGCATCCCCCCCTGGAAAATTGTATCCTGGTCATATGGAAGACGATGACAAACAAGCCATTTTCACCTTGAAGTGTGAGGACATGTGAGAATCATGAAGAGAGGAACACAGCTGCTTTTCTTGGATCCTGGAAAGTTAAATGTGATGTACGTATACAATGTTGTCCCTCAAGCAGCAGCAAAATGTCCCAGAAAGAAGCACTTATCCACTTATTTCCACTTTTCCAGAATCTAGATCCCTTCTAACAGACCCCTGATCCCCCCTCTCCAGACTGCTTGCCCGTCACTAAGCAGCCCAGCAGGAGACCCCTTCCCTCTTCCTTTGCCAAGTCCTCTGCCAAATGAACACACAGGGCCGGTGTATAAACAGTGACATGCTGAGGAGGAGAAAAAGCACTCCCTCACGTCTCCTCCTGGCTCAGCAGTATGTACTAGCCTACAAACATCCACACTTCAAAAAGATGGCTGGCCCTTTAGGATGTGATTTCTATACATCTTTTTCAGTGTTTCTGTCAAGGCTGACCGAGGGCTGAAGCAGGAAAAAAGGATTCTGGACCCCGAAATGCACAACACTACGGGGCAGATGCAGGTGTAGAATTTATTTTAACAGCAAAAATGCAGGTTTACATTAATGCTGAAGTGCAAAAATCCAAACAGAGGTAGACAATCCAAAATTATAACACAATTCCAAAAGTGGCAAGAAAATCAGAAAGATCCAACATGACTGAACAAATACATGGGGAACAATCAGGCAACACTTAGACGATGAACCAATAAGAGACAAAGAAAGCACAGAGACTAAATACACACGGTAACTAGGTGCAATTGTTCTATTGAACTGATTCTACTGAAACATCCAGATCAGACTGCACATGTACAGTCATGGACGAAATTATTGGCACCCCTGGAACTTTTCCAGAAAATGCACCATTTCTCCCAGAAAAGTGTTGCAATGACAAATGTTTTGGTTTATTACCTTTAAGTGCATTGGAACAGCACAAAAAAGCAGAAGAAAAAAGGCAAATTTGACATCATTTTACACAAAACTCCCAAAATGGACTGGACAAAATCATTGGCACCCTATTAAAACTGTGGGTAAATAATTTCATTTCAAGCATGTGATGTTCATTTAAACTCACCTATGGCAAGTAACAGGTGCTGGAAATATAGAAATCAAAACTGAAGCCAGTTAGAGTTTATAAACGTTGGCTCAACCTTTGTGTTGTGTGATAAAGAAGAGCCAAGAATTGTCTGAGGACTTAAGAAGCAAAATTGTGGACAAATATCAACAATCTCTGTTGGTTACAAGTCAATCTCCAGAGATCTTAAAGTTCCTTTGTCCACTGTGCGCAGTATAATCAAGAAGTTTACAACCCATGGAACTGTGGCAAATCTTCCTGGACGTGGACAGAAGAGAAAAATTGATGAAAGAATGCAACGCAGGATAGTTTGAATGGTGGATAAACAACCTCAGTCAACTTCCACGCAAATTCAGGCTGTCCTGCAGACTCAGGGTGCATCAGTGTCAGCTCAAACCATACGTCGTCATCTGAATGAGAAGAAGCGCTATAGCAGGAGACCGAGGAGAACCCCACTTCTGACACAGAGGCATAAAAAAGCCAGACTGCAGTTTGCAAAAATGTACCTGAGTAAGCCTCAATCCTTCTGGGAGAACGTTTTGTGGACAGATGAGACTAAGGTAGAGCTTTTTGGAAAAGCAGGTCATTCTACTGGTTAAAGAAAACGGAAAGAGGCTTACAAAGAAAAGAACACAGTACCTACAGTCAAACATGGTGGAGGTTCAAGGATGTTTTGGGGTTGTTTTGCTGCCTCTGGCACCGGGTGCATTGACTGTGTGCAAGGAATCATGAAATCTGGAGACTATCAAAAGATTTTGGCCCATAATGTAGGGCCTAGTGTCAGAAAGATGGGTCTGCGTCAGAGGTCATGGGTGTTTCAGCAGGACAATGACCCGAAACATACCTCAAAAAGCACAAAGAAATGGTTGGAGACAAAGCACTGGAGAATTCTGAAGTGGCCATCAATTAGTCCGGATCTAAATCCCATAGAACACCTATGGAGAGATCTCAGAATTGCTGTTGCGAGAAGGCACCTTTCAAATCTGAGAGACCTGGAGCAGTTTTCAGAAAAAGAGTGGTCCAAAATTCAGTTGAGAGGTGTAGGAAGCTTGTTGATGGTTATAGGAAGCGATTGGTTCCAATAATTTTCTCCAACTGGTGTGCAACCAAATATTAAGTTGAGGGTGCCAACAATTTTGTCCAAACTAATTTTTGAGTTTTGTGTAAAATTATGTCAAATTTGCCTTTTTTCTTCTGCTTTTTTGTGCTGTTCCAATGCACTTATAGTTAATAAACATGTGTATACCAAAACATTTGTCATTGCAACACTTTTCTGGGAGAAATGGTGCATTTTCTGGAAAAGTTCCAGGGGTGCCAATAATTTCGTCCATGACTGTACACAAGAACACTACACTTGCCGCTTATCTTCCAGAATTAAAACAAGGAATTCCATATTAAAGACACCTCATTACAACATTCTAAAAGTTATACAAAGACAGTCTTGCATAAAGTACTTGAAAGCTATACTTGCGTAAAAGTGCAGGTATTTTTCCAGAAAATTTGGTAGAAGTTAAACGTCTGAGGACAAAGGTCTCACCTGCGAGTCCAAGCAATGTTTGACAACACTCCTACTCAAAAAAAGATTTCAAAATTACAAAATTTCCTTTTTATACATTCACTTACTATTTTATTCCTATATTACAGAACTTTCGTGAACCCAAAGCTTTTGTTAACTTGTTTTAAGAACCAAAACAATTGAGTGTAGGTAAGTTTTTACAAGATATTTAAGAAATAGTTCCACTTTAGGGCCAAAGTATCTCTTTGACTAGACTTCTGGGGGACTTCCCATCAGGCACGGCGTCATGGGTGGGCCTGACGGGCTTAGGCCCACCCACTTTTCAACAGGCTCACCCAAATATTTTCATTAAAAAAAATAAAAAAATGTATTTTAATTATAAAGAATTAATAAAAATTGGCAAATTATCTCATAATTTGTGCTAAAATAGTCTAAATCTTAAATAGTTTTTAACTTAATTTTAAAAGTTGTTTGTCTATTTTGATGTTTCTGCGCATGTTCAGCAGACACTGAGACAGTGAGGTTTGGGATAGGATGTATCCTGTCGGTATAGCGGGAATGCTAGGCTAACGTCAGTTGATCTGAAAGTGTGATTTCCAGTAAAAGACAATGTTGCAGCAGTCATTGTTTAGGTACCTGAAACGTAAACGAGTGGTCTCGGAGTCACGGAATCACTCCAACCAGGAGATGATGGAACGTTGAGATCCACATCTTTGTCTCTGCCACCTCAGGATGCTAGCGTGGCTAGCATGGACAGTGCGGCAAGCGCGACCACCACCGTTGCTAGTGCCTCTGCCTCGCAAGTGGAAGACAGCCCTGTGGATTTGTCTTCCGTGGATGAGCAACTCAACCAGCACTGAAGTATCCGGTCACAGTGATAGGTGACAAATCAAGGAGTTTCTCCACAAACTGGTACAGCAGATACAGTTTCCTAGAGTACAGCAGTAGGAAGGATGCAGTATTCTGTAAGATGTGCAGGCACTTTGGTGAGCGGGGCAGGGAGGAGAAGTTCAGCCACATCTTTGTCTCTGCCACCTCAGGATGCTAGCGTGGCTAGACAGACTGGATACCGGGACTGGAAGCACCTCGCTTGTTTAAAGCACCAAAATAGCAAATTGCACAAGTTTGCACTGGATAAATTTAATAATTACAGGCTGTCAATGTCTGAGCGTGGCCCTGTCATTCATCAACTCAACAACACAGATGGCAGACAGGGTGAAATCATAGAGAGGAATCGGGAGCACATCAAAGTCATTCTGGATATTCTCATCACTTGTGCCAAACAGGAAGTACCCCTGCGTGGCAACCGTGAGAATGATGAGGTCAAAAACGCAGGTAATTTCCTGGAATTTTATAGACTTGCCTGCAGGCATGACAAAGTAATTCAAGAGCGACTAGATGCGATCCCTAGCAATGCACAGATGCTCAGTCATGAAATTCAGAATGACCTGTAGGAGGGGATTTCCTACGGTAAGCGTACCTGACGTCATTTCCGTTTTCATTTCCAGTGCTTGTGTGTTGGTGGCGAGTTGCTGCTCCACTAAACAGTTATTATTATAGTAGTTCTGTCTAAGCACTCACAGATCTTTTCATTTAAAGTGAGTTTTGTTAAATAACAGTTATTTTTAACGCTTGGTAGAGCTACCGTACTTTAGCTTAGCTGCTAGCAACTTTAGCTTAGCAGTTAGCCATGTCGTCTCCCTCTCCTACTTTCTCTTGCTCGATGTGTGAGATGTTCAGTTACTCCTCTGCATCCTTTAGCAACAATGGGATGTGTAACAAGTGTAGTTTATTTATAGACGTGGAGGCGAGGCTTAGTGAGTTAAAAGTCCAGATCCGCACCATGATAGATCAGTCGTTAGCTACTGTTGGTAGCCACCCCCCGGTAGCCGGTGCGGGCCGGCCTGAGCCTGAGTTAGCTTCTGCTAGCCGTCCCCCGGCAGCTCCTGAGCAGCCAGGAAAAGGTTCCTGGGTTACTGTTCGTGGCAAAAGTAGTCGTAAGCTTTCAAAGGCCACGGACCTCCAGCAGCCTGTTAGCGTTTCTAACAGATTTTCCCCACTCAGCGACACACCCGCTGAGAAACCAACTCTGGTTATCAGCAGCTCCATTCTAAGAAACGTGAAGTTAGCGAAGCCAACAGCCATAGTTAAGTGCATCCCGGGGGCTAGAGCGGGCGACGTTGAGTCTTATTTGAAACTGCTGGCTAAAGATAAACGTAAATACAGTAAGATTGTTATTCACGTTGGCGTTAATGACTCCCGGTTACGCCAAACGGAGGTCACCAAGATTAATGTTGAATCGGTGTGTATATACGCAAAGTCAATGTCGGACACCGTAGTTTTCTCTGGACCCTACACGTCCTGCAATGCCCTGCTACATCCTGCTATGCCCTGCGGTGCCCTGCTACGTCCTGCTGTGCCTTGTAACGCCGCACAGTGCCCTGCTATGCCATGAACTACTACAAAGAACTACTACATACTAAAAATTTTTGTGACTGTTATTGATACTCTTCATTGTAACCCCAACCGGTCGTCAGACACCGTCTACCAAGAGCCTGGGTCTGACCGAGGTTTCTGCCTAAAAGGAAGTTTTTCCTCGCCACTGTCGCACTGTTGCTTGCTCTGTAGGAAAATACTAGAACTGTTGGGTCCTTGTAAATTCTAGAGTGTGGTCTAGACCTGCTCTATCTGTAAAGTGTCTCGAGATAATGCTTGTTATGAATTGATACTATAAATAAAATTGAATTGAATTGAAATTGTTGGATGCTGCGTGCACTCTCCTGTTGCGACGGATCAAACGTGAACTGCATGAGGGATCTTTCTATGCTATTTTAGTAGACAAGAGTAATGATGTGTCTAAAAGCAGCTGGTGGCCGTTTGCTTACGGTAGGTACACAAGGGGACTGTGCGAGAACGCGCTGTTGGCCTCAAAGCCACAGACAACATGACTGCTGATGCAATAGCACAGAAAATATTGGAAGTTGTCGCAACTTTTGAGCTAGACCCTAGCCTTTGTGTTGGTTTTGGGTTTGATGGTGCATCAGTAATGGCTGGGCATAAGGGGGGTGTCCAAGCCATCCTTAAGAGCACCTTTCAAAACGCCATCTATGTGCACTGTCACTCTCACAGATTAAACCTTGTGCTGTCAGCTGTGGCCAGGACATCGCTGGATGCCTCAACCTTCATGTGCGGCAGCGTACGTCATGCATGTTTCCTTAATGCACAAAGAGAGATGCGGCCCGATCAGAGGTCATTGGAGTTGGAGCGAGGGTGTGACACCAGGTGGGATTCAAGATCGGCTGCAGTGACAAAAGTTTTCATTCTGTATGATGGAATTGTGGAGGTGCTCGCACAGTACGCGGAAGAGGGGGGGCAGAATGAGATTGAGGCACAGTCACTCCTTCAGCAGATCAGAACAAAAACGTTCATATTCCTCCTTGTACTATTTAAGCAGCTGTTCAGTAAATCAGACTTCAAGTCAAAAAGCCTTCGGTCCATCACCACATCAGTGACAGACACGGTTGATTTGATTGAAAACCTCAAACAAGAGCTGACAGACATTTGACTGTGCCTTCTCAGAGATGTTGGCAACAACAAATAAGATGATGTCAGATCATGATGTCGGGAGCTGGGATGTACCCACTTTCCCTCCCCGCTCAAGAAAGCTCCCAGGCCAATTTGAGGGAAGTATTGTCACATCCACGTTGGGGAAATCAACAAGGGTGACAGTGATCTGCGCAACATTTCCAACGCGCTAATAGACTGCCAGCTTAATGAACACTCGATTCCACAGTGACACCTATGGCCTCATGGCATCTGCAACAATCCTGATGTCCCCTAGCCTTCATACAAATGACACCACCTGCTTGGCCACTCTCAACGATGCAGGGAAGCACTTCAACATAACCATAACAGAGTCGGAGCTCGCAGTGTTTGTGCAACTCATAGAGAGGAAGAAAAAAAGAGAACATCTCAAAAGTCTAGTTGAAGTGATGGACATATGCAATGAGGACGTTTTCCCAAATATCCATGCTTTCCTAAAAGTTCTGATAACACTGCCGATGACATCCTATACAGTTGAACGCTTCTTTTCCAGTGTCAACCGGATTAAAACACCAAATAGCAGCACCATGCTTACGTCTCGCCTTATGTCTCTGTGTCTGTTGACATTTGAAAGAGAGCTTACAGTAACTCTCAACTTCGATGAAATCATTGACATTTTCAAGAGCAAACCCCGCCGACTACTGCTGCAATTTGTGTCAGTGTGTGTGAGTGCGAGGCGACCTAAAAACACTAGCGATGAATTCGTAGGCTACATGTTGAAAGTTAGTAACATAGCAGAGAGAAAAAGAGGATATGAGTCGTTCCCTGTTTGCTTCTTCTAGGCCTAGCCTAGGTTAGCGAGTTTAATTGTTTACCACAAGGGGATAACAGTAAGGTATGTGAAGGCTACTCTGTGTATTATATCGTTATGAGATATATTAAAATAATCAATTTATAACCCGTTACAAATCTACAAGCGCATTTCTATTTCTATATCAGCTTGTTACTGTTGTTCTTTTTTCCTTATGGGTTTCCCTTGTTATGGGCGCTGTGTCTGTTGTTAATGTGATTTATTTCCTTTTGTTAAATATGTTTAACATGAATCACACTAAAGTAACAGTTTGTCTCTAGGAAATAACTTGAGTCTTGTTTTACATGACGTCAATGAACAAGTTCTGTGCCCGAGTATTAAATGAAACTGTCGGACAGTGTTGTTGATCTGTATTGTTGAAAATTTAAAAACAATTAAACAGAATTGTGAAATATTCGGCCTCCTGTTATACAAGCAGAACTAAACTATGTTTTAGGGAAATAGTAAATGCCTGACTACTGTTACAGTCTATAGGCCTCAGGTCTATAGAGCTTTGCGCTATAGCGCAGCCAGGTATGGTGCTTAATGGAGATTCCAAAGCGCTCTTCTTTGGTCAGAACCAAGGAGAGCGGTCGCCGATAGGGCCGTCCTATACAACGAAATGTTTGTACAATGTTTTTACAACATATTTAAAGAGCATCAAGCTATTGAAATATCTATTATGTTAGCACAGATAATATAACAGTATATTAGTAATTTGTATTAGGTTAAACAGTGATTTGATAACATGTTTTAATTTAAGGCCCACCCACAATTGGTCTGGCCCATCCAAAACTGGAATCCTGGCACCGTGCCTGCTTCCCATGATGCACTGAGCACCTCTGAACTTGAATTGAATTGAATATTGTTAGGGAAGTGAGGAGTCGCAGCGTCCGCCTAACCCGGCCCACCTGCTTATCGTCATAGTTGTCAGATGTATCTATCATATAATCAATAATATAATAAAACTAGAGGGAGGCAGGGCATGCAGCCCGATCCGGTTGGAGAGAGTTCTAGCCCGACCAGGCTCCTCTCTTTACCCTGTCTCTCTTAGTTATGCTGTAATGGTTTTAGACAGCTGGGGGACTTCCTTTGACACACTGAGCTCCTCTCTCCTCTATCTTTCTATCTTCCCATTTTGTGTGCATCCATGCCCCAGAAATGCTTGTTACTAACCTAGCTCTGGGGAGTCATTCCCCAGAGTCCTTATGTTCTTTTTCCCCCCAGCATATTTCCTCGGATCATGGAGGCTCCAAATTCATGGTTGCAGCTGTCGCCATGGTCCCGCTACACGTTTTGTGATTCCATGTTACATCCTGCCACGATCTGCGGTGCCCAGCTACGTCCTGCTGTGCCTTGTAATGCCGCATAGTGCCCTGTTATGCCACAAACTACTACAAAGAACTACTACTATTTTTTGGGACTGTTATTGCCACTCTTCATTTCAACCCCAACCGGTCTTCAGACACTGCCTACCAAGAGCCTGGGTCTGTCCAAGGTTTCAAAATTTAAAACACTTTTGAAATTGCCTTTATTGATATGCCATTCCTCTATCTGACCTGCATTTCTTTTTAAATTTTATACCACCTGAGCAGTTTCTGTACCATGTTTGAAAAAGTACTACTTTTTTTAACTACAAATAAATTATACTAAATGCATACATTGTAAACCCTAATAAGTCCAGAGAACTCAAAAATGATTTTGTAACAGATTACACAAAAATATGTTTGTGATGTTTTAAATGTTTTAAAATAAAAATTACATTTACAGTTGCCTTAAATTATTTTTATGTTATCTTATAAATATTGATATTTCTCAACTAAAAATTAGGAAGTAAATTCACTCAAAATATTTAATATTTTTCAACTCATAAATGTGGGAAATACACTCAAAATGTTTAATATCTTTCAACTCATATAATGTGGGAAATACAATCAAAATGTTCAATATTTTTCAACTCATAATGGGGGACATGCACTCAAAATTAATTATATTTTAATAAGTTGAATGTAGACAAATGAGACTATAGCTGTGTCTGAAATCACACCCTATTTACAATATTGTGCATCACATTTACCCACATTTTATTTGAGTGTCCAAATTCAGTCAGTGTAAAATTAAATTCACTGTACAGTTTCCTAAAAGATTCCATCAATGGAAACAAACAATGGATTGATTAGGAAGCCATTCACCTGTCGATATAAGACCTTACAGCTCACAGTGCATGTCAGAG
The DNA here is from genome assembly GCA_026937815.1 of Etheostoma perlongum. NCBI lineage: Eukaryota > Metazoa > Chordata > Actinopteri > Perciformes > Percidae > Etheostoma > Etheostoma perlongum. Next base: position 30,369,890 of record CM049371.1, read on the forward strand.
CAAATGACAATCATGAGGTCAAAGGAACTGCCTGAAGAGCTCAGAGACAGAATTGTGGCAAGGCACAGATCTGGTCAAGGTTACAAAAAAAATTTCTGCTGCTAAGGTTCCTAAGAGCACAGTGGCCTTAATCCTCAAATGGAAGACGTTATCTGACCAGAACCCTTCCTAGAGCTGGCCGTCGGCCAGTTTCGGGGAGAAGAGCCTTGGTGAGAGAGGCAAAGAAGAACCCAATGGTCACTGTGGCTTCAGAGATGCCTGTTAAGTACCATCACTGCAGCAATCCACCAGTCGGGGCTTTATGGCAGAGTGGGAGGAAGCCTCTCCTCAGTGCAAGACACATGAAAGGCATGGATTTTGAAAAACACCTGAAGGACTCCAAGATGGTGATAAATAAAATCCTCTGGTCTGATGAGACCAAGATAGAACTTTTTGGCCTTAATTCTTAAGCGGTATGTGTGGAGAAAACCAGGCACTGCTCATCACCTGTCCAATACAGTCTCAACAGTGAAGCATGGTGGTGGCAGCATCATGCTTGGGGGTCTTTTTTTTCAGCTGCAGGGACAGGACGACTGGTTGCTTTCGAGGGAAAGATGAATGCGGCCAAGTACAGGAGGATATCCTGGACGAAAACCTTTTCCAGAGTGCTCTGGACCTCAGACTGGGCCGAAGGTTTACCTTCCAACAAGACAATGACCCTAAGCACACCGCTAAAACACGAAGAGTGGCTTCACAACAACTCTGTGGCTGTTCTTGAATGCCCTGACTTAAACCCAATTGAGCATCTCTGGAGAGACCTGAAAATGACTGTCCTGGTTTACCATCCAACCTGACAGAACTGGAGAGGATCTGCAAGGAGGAATGGCAGAGGATACCCAAATCCAGATGTGAGAAACTTGTTGCATCTTTCCCAAAACGACTCATGGCTGTATTAGATCAAAAGGGTGCTTCTACTAAATACTGAACAATGGGGTCTGAATACTTATGACCATGTGATATTTCAGTTTTTGTTTTTAATAAATATGCAAAAATTTCTAAATTTCTGTTTTTTTCTGTCAAGATGGGTTGCTGAGTGTACATTACTGAGAAATAAAATGAACTTTTTTGATTTTTTGGAAAAAGGCTGCAATGAAACAAAGAGTGAAAAATTTAAAGGGGTCTGAATACTTTCCGTACCCACTGTAACTTTCAGTTAAAATAAACCTTGTGTTGTAAGAAAACTTGTTTAATTTGTTATGAATCTATTTTGTAATTTTATATATGTTTAAAAATATCGGAATTCATACGATGTTGCAATATCACATTTTGTCAATGTTGTCAACCCTGGAGTGGGGCTGCTAAATGTCAAGGTCTGGGAGGCAATTGATGCAGAACAACGTGGTCTAAGTGCTTGCGTGTGTGTGCGTGTGTGACAGAGAGAGAGACAAATATAAAAAGCTTCAAGTAGACTCTAATAATATAATCATTGTTTCTTGTACTTAAATATCTGACTTTCACGGTCACCATCTGTTTCTTCTTCCCTATCATATTTATAATGTGTGTGCAAATTATTTTTTTCTATAATAGGTATTTATACCTATTATAGCCTACATCATATGTGACCAAATACCTATCATTTACAAATGATATACACCGAGGATGTCTGGTCTAGGGTGACCATATAGGGGACATCGTTTTTGTCCCCTGACTAAATACAGAAGAAAAAATACCTCTGTCCTTGTTCAAAGACAACATTAGTTTTTTCAATCAGATTTATAGTCAAACTGGAAATATCCGTTGCTCTCCCTTTTCGGGGATTATGTTTAGTTTTGACAACGTCTGGTGAATTTATATCATATCAGAATATTCTATTACTGTTGCACACTATGAATATTAAAATACGCCTAATCATGGTCCTGTATCATAGCTACATGTATGACCTTTGTAGCAAAAAAAAACATGAAAATCAGTTGGGTATTCAGTGAGATTGATTAATTAAACGCGGCTGACAGCTCATTGCACCTGCCAAACACATTACACTGAGTGGGCGGGTGACCGGTCCAAGATGGCGGCCCCAAATCTCGTCAGCGCCAATAGGCAGTAGCGGTCGATGCGGCGTCTACTCTTTATTATGTCTATGGGTAGGCCAATGACGGTGCTTTCATGGGCCGAGGTAGGGGAGTTTAGCCAGAAAAAGTAAGTGTCATGCATATAAATACTGCACAAATGACATGTGTTGATGGAGAGATACTCTCATAGATAAGTGATTTTCTATAGTTCCACACCTGAGAACAAAGAATGGGAGGGGCGGTTGTGTTTTTGAAATTAGTGTGTTTTCAAATTTGTTTGTATTATTTTTGTGTTGTTGTACACAGTGTTTGAGTCAGGAACAGAAGATTGAATATCCTGTACCAGAAAATTTCAATAAATTACTGGCATGGGTCTTGTCCTGATCCTAACCCTCCCCTCTGCAGCCACAGTGCTGCAGGCGTTCCTATATAAACATTAGATCATGGTTTCTGGCTGGCTCTGGGTGGGGCTGCCTGCCCATCTGCATGCAGAGATGAAGGGATGGATGCAGGGGTGGAGGGGTGGATGGATGATCGCTAGGGGCATGCTGGCTGGCAGCGATGGAACATTACAGACGCAAAGACGGAGAAATGGGCTTTGAGTGATGTTTCCATGGCGGAAATCAGATTCTAATGGAGTGGAGAATGGCACCAGTGAGCGAGATCCAGCAGAGCTCAGAGGCCGCGCTAATGCCTCCATTACCACGATAAAGATAACATGCACTCAGCTGCTGTGCTCTACAGAGAAACCTTAAATCACATTGGAAAGATGACTTTTGAACACGTTTTAACATATGCACTGCAGGGCTACATTATAGGCGAAGTAGTAAAAAAATATGCAGTACATAGTATATAGTAGTATAATCATAATAAAAAGGCCAGCCAAGGCAAGGCATTTATATAGCACATTTCAGCAACAGTTCAATTCAAAGTGCTTTACGTAAAACATTAAAGAGCAGTTTAAAATTGGTTATTTATCTTCTTTCCCACCCACACAATGTATTTAATCAATATACACATTTTACACAATACACACAAAAGTTGCAGTGCAGTATAAGAAATGAACAATTATATTATCAGCATCAAAAAGAGGCTGATGCTACAATGGACTGTTGCCTTGAATATGTAAGATGTAGGTGAAATAGTAGGAATAGATAAAAAAAAGTGGGAATGGGTTTAATTAGAATGAATGTCATTGAATAGTTGAATAATACCCAGAATGTTTGAAATAATAATAACTATAATATTATATTATATAAATGAAAAGCAACGGTTGTGGACATACAAGGTCTACACAGCCTACTTACATGGAGTTCTGTGTTCTGGAGTTATATAGTTGGAATAGATGCTATGTCAAATGTATCTGAGTGGTTGACTGCCACCTCATTATACATAATGTTGGAGAAAAAAACATCTGAGACTTTAGAAAGTTCCCTTTACTATCCATTCACTTTATTGTTTCTGGAAAGACAGTTCAGGTTTTAAATGGATGTGAGCATAACTAATGAAACCCGTAGTATTGCAGCAGAGGCAACACATCTCAGAGACAGACACCTCATACATGATGATTTGAACAGTCTTGCAAGGGAGATACAAAATACAGCTGGAAACAGTTGGAAAATGTATTAGTATGAAAATGGTTTGATTTAAACCTTATGGACACAGACTTTTTGTATTAGCCACAAGTAACTTTCATAGATTGAAAAAATCTCTAAATGCTTAATGAGAAGCATCCTACCAAATAATTTACAACATTGTTTTAACTCTTTGTTTAAGCTCCCTGTCAGCTCTAAATCCTCCCAGTATACTGACTGGTTGCATCTACAAGACAGACAGACAGACAGACACACAAAAGACACTTGTTTATTACCACAAAAAAACAGTAGTTCACAAAATAAAAAAACCTGACTTAAATTATGGACCTTTGGCAGTGTCTACAGGCCTGACTAGCCTATGTGCAGAGGGATCTTCCACCTGAACTAACTGTGGGGACCCTTGGGTGCAGAGCATGAAGAGGGCTCCACCCTGAACTCAGCATAAAACCGGCCCCTGAACTCAGACAAGCACCTAATTTACTGCCATGTTTTGCTGGTGCTGAGAGTGTTTTTTCCTCTTCCTTTTAATGGGAAGCTGACTGTAGCAGGTTTGGCAGCATGAATCCAGTCTTTGTCCCAGTGACTGCGTCTGGTAGCTACTTTGAACTGTTTTGGGTGTGTGTGTGTGTGAGTGTCACTGGGTCCACCAGTGCTAGTTGGATTACTCTGAAATGTGTATTCTGGGTCAATTCCAAATCAAAATGTAGTTCTATACTTCTCACTGCCTTTTGAAGATGTGGACTAATCAATCACAGTCCCTGACTAAGTGTCGGGGTGGCTGTGGTAGAGCTGTTCCCTGCCAATTGGAAGGTTGGTGGTTCAGTCCCTGGCCCTGCATGTCCATGAGGACCACAATGGAAATAAGTCCTGGACTTTACTATGCTTTTATTCTCGATTGTATTTGATGTCTTTTCATGTGTAAGGCATTAAATCAAATCAAATCAAATTTCAAAGTGTCCTGAACCTCAAATGGCTCCTGATGCTGCGCCTTTGGAGTGTAAATGTGTGTGAGTGTTTATTTGATGAGCAGGGCACACCTTGTACGGAAGCCTTGGCCACAGCATATGAATGTGTGTGAATGGTGAATGGTTCCTGTACTATACAAGCGCTTTGAGTAGTCGTTAAGACTAGAAAAGCGTTAAATAAAAACAGTCCATTTACATTTACTGACAGGTGACCAGAGCTAGAAATAAGGGTAAGAACCTTATTTTACTCAAAATAAATAGTTTTTATAGTTATGTTTTTATAAGTTTCTATATCACATGAGTTTCTTTCAACCAAATTGCCCCAAAATAACATGGATGGTTCCACACAACGCTCTTAACCCTTGTGTTGTCCTCGGGTCAAATTTGACCCTGTTTTTTGAAGTTTTTATATCAGAAAAATGTTTTTTTTTCAAACCAAATTTCCCCAAAAATAACATGTAACACTAAAATAATTAATATTTTAAAAATAATAATTGATGATCACTACTTTAATGGTTTACCCTGGTCAAAGTCATAATACACAATATGTTCCTTTGATCTTAACTATTAATCAACATAATTCAGAATTTCTGCTAATTTTACTCAACAATTTGGCATCATTTCATGTAAATGAGGTGCAGTGACCATACATTTCAGAAGTGTAAAATGAGTAATGATTATAAGTTGGAATCAAGTTGGCTAAGAAGACGTAAGACAGAAATGGGGGATACTTTACAGGCTACTTCATGCTTTATAAGCCAGGTAAATTTTGGTTGATAGGAAAACTATACAAGGGTTGATTCAAATTAAGGATAAGATCTATACTTTCATTGAATTTTGGGTGTTGTATTTCATTTTATAGCATTATCCTGACTGAACTTTGACATACAGAGAGGAAAATAAGTATTTGAATTTTGCAAGTTCTCCCACTAATCATGGAGGGGTCTGAAATCATCATCGTAGGTGCATGTCCACTGTGAGAGACGTAATCTAAATAAAAAAATCCAGAAATCACAATGTATGATTTTTTAACTATTTATTTGTATGATACAGCTGCAAATAAGTATTTGAACACCTGAGAAAATCAATGTTAATATTTGGTACAGTAGCCTTTGTTTGCAATTACAGAGGTCAAACGTTTCCTGTAGTTTTTCACCAGGTTTGCACACGCTGCAGAAGGGATTTTGGCCCACTCCTCCACACAGATCATCTCTAGATCAGTCAGGTTTCTGGGCTGTCGCTGAGAAACACGGAGTTTGAGCTCCCTCCAAAGATTCTCTATTGGGTTTAGGTCTGGAGACTGGCTAGGCCACGCCAGAACCTTGATATGCTTATTACAGAGCCACTCCTTGGTTATCCTGGCTGTGTGCTTCGGGTCATTGTCATGTTGGAAGACCCAGCCTCGACCCATCTTCACTGCTCTAACTGAGGGAAGGAGGTTGTTCCCCAAAATCTTGCAATACATGGCCCCGGTCATCCTCTCCTTAATACAGTGCAGTTGCCCTGTCCCATGTGCAGAAAAACACCCCCAAAGCATGATGCTACCACCCCCATGCTTCATAGTAGGGATGGTGATCTTGGGATGGTACTCATCATTCTTCTTCCTCCAAACACGGTTAGTCGAATTATGACCAAAAAGTTCTTTTCAAGTCATTGACCAGCTCCTCCCGTGTAGTTCTGGGCTGATTTCTCACCTTTCTTAGGATCATTGAGACCCCACGAGGTGAGATCTTGCATGGAGCCCCAGTCCGAGGGAGATTGACAGTCATGTTTAGCTTCTTCCATTTTCTAATGATTGCTCCAACAGTGGACCTTTTTTCACCAAGCTGCTTGGCAATTTCCCCGTAGCCCTTTCCAGCCTTGTGGAGGTATACAATTTAGTCTCTAGTGTCTTTGGACAGGTCTTTGGTCTTGGCCATGTTAGTAGTTGGATTCTTACTGATTGTATGGGGTGGACAGGTGTCTTTATGCAGCTAACGACCTCAAAGAGGTGCATCTAATTTAGGATAATAAATGGAGTGGAGGTGGACATTTTGAAGGCAGACTAACAGGTCTGTGAGGGTCAGAATTCTAGCTGATAGACAGGTGTTCAAATACTTATTTGAGCTGTGTCATACAAATAAATAGTTTAAAAATCATATATTGTGATTTCTGTATTTGTTTTTTGGATTATGTCTCTCACAGTGGATATGCACCTACGATGACAATTTCAGACCCCTCCATGATTTCTAAGTGGGAGAACTTGCAAAACAGCAGGGTGTTCAAATACTTATTTTCCTCACTCTATCTGTGATTATCTATTACCTCCATTCCTCTGAACCGATCTAAACTGTCTAAGTAAAGTGTAAATTTTGATCCAGGAGGACTACACATACTGTACAACACTTCAACTTTGTCGTAATATGAAGCCTGACAAGATGGGTTTTTGTGTGATATGTTATTCCAGGATTTCCGCGTGATCTTGTTATATTGAGAGACTCCAGCTGCCGTGCTGTGCATACACAGCTATTGCAGAATCCCTGTGTGAGTGGTCTTGAAACAGTTATCCAATGGACAATCCAAAAGAAACGGACAGAGCCACGGACCATTCTTCAGCAGGAGTGTGAGTTGCAGTCTGAAACATGTTCAACTGTAGCATTTCATCCAAAGTTATAAAAGTAGATAGTGAATTGACTTCTTGTATTCCAAACTATTAAATCAGTACACTGTTAACATGAGCACGTTGTGGCTATGCGATCTTTATTAACTGGGCAATGACACAAATGCATACTGTATGGCGTCTTGGTTAGTATTTCATTGGTTTGAATACTAATAGTCTATATCCTTGACGTTCCACTCCCGGTGTGGCATGAAATTCTGCCAGATGCATGTTTTTTCACTCATGTCCGTTTCCTTTCTCTTTCTTTGTGTTGGCGTTCTAATCTCCAGTGGATTTCTGAGGACTATGGTTAACTTCTCCTCAGATCTCTGCAGAGTAAATCCAGACAGCTAGCTAGACTATCTGTCCAATCAGAGTTTTCTCTCGCACTACTATTTTGCGCTTAGCAGATGATTGTGATTGGTTTAAGGAAATGCTGAGATAGCTGAGTTTGTAGAGTGGGCATCCATATTTAGAGGTGTACTCCTCCACAATAGGCCTGGGTTCAACTCTGACCTGCCACTCTTTGCTGCATGTCATTCCTGCTTTCATGTCTTCAGCTGTCCCGTCAAAAATAAAGGCTGAAAATGACCAAAAATCTTTAGAAAAATTAATAAAAGAAGAAAAAGAAATGCCAATAAACCAGAGCACGTTTTTCTCCCATTCCAGAATGTTATGTGGACTAGCCAGACCCTCCCCCGCTCTGCAGTGGTTTGGTTTTATTATATTCAGTGTGGAATTGGTTCAGTAACCACCACCCCACCCCACCCCACACACACAGCAGATTTGTGTTCAATGGGAACTGGGCAGTTTCCTGAAAAGAAAAGGTGAAATGATGAAACAATAGTGAATCATTTCCAAGCTTGGTGTTACATATCATTGCTCGGCAGAGAGACAGATGGGTGAGCTGTGAGTCTCGTTTCCATTGACTCCAGGCTGCATTGATTGGCTGTTTGGCAGAGATCCAGGGCAGGGCGAGTCTCCTGGCCTCTCAGCTCTCCCAGAAAGGCGCTACCGAAGTGGGGCTTGCTGCAGCTCAATGCTGGCTCTGTTCTCTCCATGTGTGTCAGGTCACCATCTGATGACCTAGCTGTGGATGGTCGATAGTCTTGTTCCTCTCCTTGTCTCCCCACTGTCTGGAATCCTGAGTGTATATATAAAGAAATGGAATTCCGTTAAGGTTTACATTACTCCACTTCAGGGGCGGATTGGCTTCTGGGCCCCAAGCCCTGAATTTTTTCTCAAAAGCCCAGAATCTTTTAGGTGTCTGATTTCAGAATGCTGAAGCGAATGATGAATTATTGGAGAACAATTACATACAAAGCACAATGTCTGCTCTACAGGATGAGTGTTTTTTCTTAGCAACTATGATGTATTTTTTCCAAATGATGTACAGATTTCTAGACATTATTTTATTAAATTGCTTGAAAAATAGTGCGTATAGCTGCCGTTAATGGGACATGTCTCTGAACCCCCCCTAGGTTTGGGCTGAGCCCTGAATGTTTGCAACATCTTGCTCCGCCACTGCTCTACCTGTTTAAGAGGATTGGCAGACAGCTGAAAACTGCAGAAAAAAGAAGCTGTTTTTTTAGTTTATAAGTGCCTGAAAAACAATCAGTGTGAAGTAGTATATTACAATCCTCTCAGCACTAGCCCACACAAGCCCTTCAAACAGGAAGAACGACCTCATCTCCATCTGATCAGTTAATGGCGAGCATAATGGCAAGAAGGTAAAATTATCTGTGCAATTTTCTGTCCTTTGGATGAATGCAGATGAATGATGGCGGGTGGTAGCAACTGCTCCTTGGGCTACACTTCTTACACCCTGTGTGATTGACTAAGTGCTCCAGTTGTTTCAGTTTACGAGAGAGTAGTCTATATCGACAACGTTTCATTTCAGGATTGCTCAAGTGCCGCCAGATGTCCCTCATTACGGCCAGATGTCCGTCACCTTCCTCTTTCTTTGTGTTGGCATCCTAAATTTTATTGGATTCATGAGGACTATGGCTAATTACACCCACCCAACCAATCGTGGATCAATTACAGCTGTTAATCATGATATTTCACCCTGTTTTTGTTTTTATAACATCAAATGACTAATAAAAAATAAACTGATCAGATAAATGAACCCTTGAACAAACATCAGCGTGATCAGAACTAACTAAAATGACAACCATCTCTGGTAGAAATGTATTTGACCTATACTGCACCCAGTCACCAGGGGGCCATCCAGATGTTTTGGCTTCACTTATACTGTCTAATCTATGCATCAAGATCTGGTTTAAATCAGTTGATGAATTTGTAAACTTGTTTTTTTTACTGTTTCCATGGTGTGAGATGGTGACTGTAGAGCTAAAGTTAACAGCAGACCCTCAGAAATAATCAGAATCAGAATCAGAAATATTCAACTTTATTGATCCCCGAAGGGAAAACTCTGTGTTGCAGTTGTACAAATAGTAGAAATATCAGAGTAGAAATAAAAATAAGAAATATAAGGAGTGTGGATATGTATGTACGTATTTACATAGTTAAAGGAATATTATTATTATACATTATTTACGTAATTTACATAATTAAGGAATTGCAATGGTAAACTTGAGAATTGCACACATTTGAGGCCAGTGTTATTGCACAAAACAGATAATACAGATAATAATATTGTCCAGTATCAACCTCTCTAAGTGTCTGTGTGTCAGACACTGTGTGTCAAACACTTAGAGGGAGGAGTTATAAAGTTTGATGGCAACAGGCAGGAATGACTTCCTGTGGCGCTCTGTGGTGCATTTTGGTAGAATGAGTCGATCACTGAAAGTGCTCCTGTGATTTATCAACAAGCCATGGAGTGGGTGCGAGACATTGTCCAAGATGGCATTTAGTTTGGACAGCGTCCTCCTCTCTGACACCACCAACAGAGAGTCCAGCTCCACCCCCACGATGTCACTGGCCTTGCGGATCAGTTTGTTAAGTCTGTTGGCGTCAGCTACCCTCGGCCTGCTGCCCCAGCATGCAACAGCAAAGAAAATAGCACTGGCCACCACAGACTCATAAAACATCCTCAGCATTGTCCTGCAGATGTTGAAGGACCTCAGCCTCCTCAGAAAATAGAGACGGCTTTGGCCCTTCCTGTAGAGGGCTTGAGTGTTCTTGGCCCAGTCCAGTTTATTGTCCAAGTGCACTCCCAGGTATTTGTAGTCCTCCACAATGTCCACACTGACCCCCTGGATGGAAACAGGGCTCACCGCTGCCTTGGCTCTCCTTAGATCCACCACCAGCTCGTTAGTCTTTGTCACGTTGAGCTGTAGATGGTTCTGCTCACTCCGTGTGACAAAGTCCCCCACCACAGCTCTGTACTCAGCCTCACTGATACATCCAACCACAGCAGAGTCATCAGAAAACTTCTGAAGATGGCAAGACTCTGTGTGGTAGTTGAAGTCTGTGGTGTAGATGGTGAAGAGGAAGGGAGAGAGGACAGTCCCTTGCGGGGCCCCGGTGTTGCTGACCACGCTGTCTGACACACAGTGTTGCAGGCGCAGATACTGTGGTCTGCCAGTCAGGTAGTCAACAATCCAGGACACGAGGGGGGGATCCACCTGCATCGCTGTCAGCCTCTCACCCAGCAGAGCCGGCCGGATGGTGTTGAAAGCACTGGAGAAGTCAAAAAACATGACCCTCACCATGCTCGCCGGCTTGTCCAGGTGGGCGTAGATGCAGTTGAGCAGGAAGAGGATGGCGTCCTCAACTCCCAACTGGGACGTGGCGTCTTTGGCACAGGAACGAGGCAAGATGTCTTCCACAGTACGGGGACCCTTTGGAGACTAAGGCTCAGGTTGAAGACATGGTGAAAGACTCCACATAGCTGAGAGGCACAGGCTTTGAGCACCCCAGGATGGATACCATTAGGGCCTTCAGCCTTATTAGAGTGGAGTCTGGTCAGCTGTCTTCTCACCTGGTCCGCATTGAGGCACACAGAGGTCACAGGTGGGGTAGAGGGAGGGGGAGTCAGGCTGGAGAGAGGTGTTAACCGGAGGGCTAGAGGGGGGGGAGGTAGGGATCTCCCAGGAGGAGGGCAAGGGACAGTGAGGGGGGAGGGGGAAGTAGTGGGGTTGGAGGTGAGACAGCAGTTGTGTTAATGGGGGGATGGGCAGGAGCAGGAGCATCAAATCTGTTAAAGAACAGATTGAGTTCGTTGGCCATCTCCGTGTGTGTGTGTGTGCGTGTGTGTGTGTGTGTTAGAGTGCGGATCGGGCCGGATTTTTCTGTCCGAGCCCGGCCCGCGTCCGACAGAGCAGTAACCGAACCCGACCCGAGCCCGACAGGCATTAAGATATTTCTGTCCGAGCCCGACCCGAGCCCGACACAGTTAAAATCGCATTTGTTTCTCATACTAATGACACATGTACGTTTGTTTGTGTGGAAAGCCCGCTTTTATTAAGCAATTGTAGGAAGGCATTCGGAAATGTCAACAGATGAGCGCATCAATGCACAGCTGACTTTCCTTTGTTTTCAATAGTTTTAAAATCTCCTGCGGCCAACTTCTTTTTAACATCTTCCATCGTTGCGCTGCCACATGTAGCTTAATACGCACGTCTTTCGTTGTCACAGCACACAGGAAGACGGATGTTAGGGTAATATTTGACATTTATTTTAAGCTGTTTTAAATTCAAAATGTTCAATGCCTTATCGCGCTGATGTGACCGAGCCCGACCCGAACCCGAGCATCCTTTCTAAAAATCTGTCCGAACCCGGCCCGACCCGTCGGGTACCGTCGGGTCCCGTCGGGCTCGGGTCGGGTATCCATCCTCTAGTGTGTGTGCCATATTCACTATCATGTGGACAGATTCAAAAATGCCATTCAGTCATATAGGCTTCCCATCCACCCAGGTGTTCTCAGATTGCTCCTAAAGCCCCTTTCAGACATGCACACCTTTAAATCTAACCTACCAGGCTCATGTCTGAATATGCACCCTGGTCACTTTTTACACATAAAAGTCCCACTGACTGTTGTTAGAATACACAATACACACAGGCCTGAAATACACAAACATGCTCAGTACTTCTACATACACTAATGGAGAAATGTCAGAGTGGGGGAGCTGCAGCTGACTGACGCCTGAGCAGTTGGGGGTTTGGTGCCTTGCTCAAGAGCACATCAGCAGTGCCCAGGGGGTAAACCAGCATCCCTCCAGCTCTCAACCCAACTCCCTGCAGACTGAGCTGGTGCCACCACCATCATTTTCCCTATCACTTTCAACATGGCAAGCATGGCTGAATTTAAAAGCTAATTTTGGTAATTTTCAACATGGGCTCTCTTTCAACCAATTGTTGGTGTCTAAGTGACTAATGTGAACAAAAATCTTTGAAATTGTCCCAGTATTGAGCAAGAACGTTGTAACCCGCAGCCGCGAACCAAGCTGCTTACTACCGAAAGGCTTTGGTAAAAGCTTGCTCTGCAAAGTCCGTCACCCGGATCGTTGGTCTGATTGGTTGAAGAACTATCTAATTGCATAGAGTAATTTGAACTATGGTCACGCCTCTTGTGCAGAGAAAATACAGAGCAGACTCCCCAGACCAACGCTCAATCTCAATTTGGCTTGGTCTGGTGATAGCCAGACTAACTGAAAGACTCAGATTACTATTCTAAGTGTTTTAAAACATTATGGAAAAGATCCCTACAGAGATAAACCTTTTTGTTTTACCAAAAACAGCTCAGAAATCGCCATGGCCAAACCAACCAGACTCCATTTAAATATACAATACATTTAGTGTATTTCCACATTCCACATGGTGAATTAAGGGTTTATAATACATAGGAAAATATGTTCCAGGTTGAAAAAAAACAAGTTACCCTTTAACCTTCCAGGCTAATGTCTGAATAAGCACCCTGGTCACTTTTACATAAAAGTCATAATGACACCCTGGTCGGAACTGTAACATTTTCCGTATCACTTTCAGGATGATACAGTGCCTCGGGATGCTGATCTGATGTCATCTCAGCTTAATCACCTGTTAGAGAGTGCACGGGCTGACTTGGGATTGGAGCCTCAGGGCACCTTCTGAACCACCAAAGTATTTCCACTCTTAGCAGCAGCGCCGCTAGAGATAGAGTCATGGGGATGAGAGACTGATATCCAACACCAAAACACATCCACACAAAGAGCACAAATCTAATGGGCTAAAGCTCAGCACGTACTGTATGTGTGTGAACACACGTAAATATTTGAAATAAATACATTTTAAATAAACAATAGAAATAGACACACAAAAAAATTAACCAAAACATTTGGCTGTTATTGTACCCTCACTGAAAATTGTGCTTCCGTTCAACGTACACACGTACATAATTTCTCATTGAGCATATGCAAATAAAATGAGCTAAGATATCAAATGCATTATTCAAATGACAGTTTGTTAAGCACTTGAGAGCAATATGATTTCAGAACAAATGAATCGGAAGCTCAAGGGTTCTCTGGATAATTTCTAGCTCTTTAAAATGCAAATACTGCTTCCATGCTAAAAAAGATAATACTTATGCAATGGTCATTTCAATAACACATTCTTTTCACTCTACAAAGAAGGCCAACACCCGCACAAATGTAGCTGTGTGGGCGGATAGAGAGCTTGGGAGAGATTAAGCCATTTCAGGAGACACACATAAAGCCTATCAAAATCTCAACAAGCAGGCAGCTGAAGTAAGGATGCGTTCAGACAGTGAAAACAGCAATCCAGAGGTTGTGCAGTAAATGGACTGTTGTTATATAGCGCTTTTCTAGTCTTAATATCTCCTAGCTTTTACATACACACACATTCACACACTGTGGCCAAGGCTGCCATACAAGGTGGCACCTGCTCATCAGATAAACACACGCACATTTACACTCCGATGGCAAGTCAGGGTTCACATACTTCGACATGGTACGGCACGGCCAGGGACCAAAACACCAACCTTCCAATTGGCAGGCGACCACTCTAGCACTGAGCCGTAGTCACCCAGTGGGGTCAGTGTCAATGAAACGGCCCATTCGTGTGACGTCCTGTTGTGTACTTTAACCTTCAAGTCTATATCCACAACGTTTCACTTCTGGGATTGTTCCTTTGCTGTGTTGCCGTTTCTGAGGACTATGGTTAACTGCTCCTCAGATCTCTGCAGGGTAAATCCAGACAGCTAGCTAGACTATCTGTCCAATCTGAGTTTTCTGTAGCACGACTAAAACAACCTTTGAACGTACACGTACCACCGAAACAAGTTCCTTCCCGATGCTTTTTTGCAGAGGCACCATTGCTCCCTCCAGCACTTATCACCGTCCAGGACGATTGTGATTGGTTTAAAGAAATGCCAATAAATCAGAGCATGTTTTTTTCCCATCCCAGAATGCTGTGTGGACTCGCCAGACCCTCCTCCGCACTCTGTGGAGGAAGGTCTCACAAAGCAAAATAACGTAGTACAGATCTCGGTGTCAGATCAAATGTGCTTTGTTGTTTGGTGTTTTAAAACTGTCTTGTGGCAGCGATAGTGGCAGTGGCATTGCCTGTTTTTGGTACGGGACTCTCACACCGCCTTAAAACATTTACATGATTGGCCACAGCAGCCTGATGGGGGGGTTGCTTTTCTCCAGAACTTGAGAAGGTCTTAACTTTTCGCCACAAGCCCTTGCGTTTTTTGCGGGTTTTTTTGTCTTCCTGTCTTCGCCCCCCCCCCACCACCACCAAATTGAATTCAAAATGAATGAAAACACCTGCGTTTTGTGTCCCACTAACAATCATGGTTGCAGCTGTCGCCATGGTCCTGCTACACGTTCCCTTCCCTGCCACGATCTGCGGTGCCCAGCTACGTCCTGCTGTGCCTTGCCACTGCACAGTGCCCTGCTATGCCATGAACTACTACAAAGAACTACTACAAACTACTATTATTTTTATTTTATTTTTTTGGGACTGTTATTGCCACTCTTCATTCTAATCCCAACTGGTCGTCAGACACCGCCTACCAAGAGCCTGGGTCTGTCCGAGGTTTCTTCCCAAAGGGGAGTTTTTCCTTGCCACTGTCGCACTGTTGCTTGCTCTGGAGGAAATTACTAGAACTGTTGGGTCCTTGTAAAGTGTCTTGAGATAACTCTTGTTATGAATTGATACTATAAATAAAATTGAATTGAATTGAATTGAACAGCGTTGGCTATTCTTTTGCCAGCTTTCTTTCCTTTTTTAGGACACAGCAACTGTATTGCGTTTTGTCTGTAAAACAGTGTCTGTGTTCTTCAAATTTTTGTAGAATTATAGTTTGCTCTTCTTATGTAAAATATGCAGCTCTGGTAGAGGTTTGCGATTGGTCATGCTGTGCAAACACCGCCTTTTTTATGTGAACGCTGGATTGGGAAACCCTGGGTTGATTGAACTAGTTGTTAACCACTGTCGTGACACAGCTTATGCGGGACCGTGGCTGTTAGGTTAGGTGAAGCCTAACCTAACAAGGGTAACTGAAGGGTAACTGAAAGAAATCCAGGGCATGTTGATCTAAATTCGTAGTTCGGGCCTCTGCCTTATCCCACGTGAGCCTGTAAGTGTTTTGATCTTCCGCCTTTGACTCAGGTTTGTTGACCTGAGTCAGAGTTTAGCGTTTTTAGATACTGTTGCCAGATTAACTTTTTTGTCTACTGCCTGCCAGTGTTTTTTGAGACTGTAGAGAATGAATAAAGAAAATATAATCCAGAATTGATTAAGTAACCTTGAAACTAGTAGACCTAAGGAATCCATTGGTACCAACTATGTCATGCTAGCTTGTCAGGAAGGGGGTTAAAAACCGGCTACATTTTGGCAAGGGAGAAACTGGCATGGCCCTTTTAAAAGTGGTCCCTTGGACTATCACCTCCAGATATCTGAATGAAATGTCAAAACTCACTGGCCCTCATTTACAAAATGGACGTACGGTCATTTCCTCGGTATTTATCATTATGGACGTGAGGGGAGGCTACGATCAAACTCATGTCAAGTTTGAACTAGTGTACGCAGGTTTTCGAGTCAGTGTGGACTTGCCGTGCAGCATTTAGAGTCCCAATTGACAGGAGAAGGAGAAGTCATCAGTTGTCACTCAGCTCAGGCTCTTTTAATAGACATCTATGTACCAGTACAACAATGCACACGTATGCACACGGGCACAGTGGAGGGCTGCATTGGATGGATTAAAGCTTTGTATTGCATGAGCGGGGGGGGGGCCCTGCAATAGGTTACATGGCAGAAAAACATAGTTTTAGCCTGTGGGGTTCTGCACATCACACAGGCAACAGGGTGCCATAAATGTAGTGATGGAGCCAGATGACCAGATGCCCAGAGAGCAGGGTCCAGCACAGCCCCAAGTGGGGTTGTACAAGGGAGACAGGATATTATTCTTCACTGGTAAAAGGTATAGTGTTATGTTTGGCAATTATATTCAATACAGGAAACATGACGATGCACAAAAATTAAATTTATTCTTATTTCTGCCATTGACCGACATATTTCACCTTGTTTTTCCAGTCCCTCTGCTGTCAGGAGACAGGGTCGGGGTGGTGGTCCAGCACTCGGGGGGCAGAGGACTTGTGCTCTCTCTCGCAGCTTGGTTGGTTTGTGTATAGCAACCATAGCAACGCCGTAAATGGGAAAGAGGCTGTAAACTTGGCATAAACTGTTGTAAAAACCATGATTGAGACGCATATTCCTAATGCACTGTATTCAGGTCTAAAGAATGCCTCTAAACCCAAATAATACGGATATGTCTTAATTAAAAAATATATTCTGAAAAAGGCCTTATTTGAAATATCCAACTAGAATATGCTGTTTACATGACCCGAATCAAATTTGGAATATTGTCATATTCAGAATAATAGGGGAATATTGGTGTGCGTGTAGAAGTACTCATTGTCATTCCCTGCATCATTCCCTGCTTTCCCAGTGTGCTTTGGATTTTTTGGGGATCTTCTATTTATTTGGTTTCCTGATTTACCTGCCTGCCTCAGGACACCCTTTTTGTTAAAATACTTTTTATTTGAATAAACCTGTTCCCTAGCCTCCACTCTGCACTTTTGGTTCCAAGCCTGCTAATCCCCACACGTGACAGTCGGAAAATGTCCTGGAAATGTACTTCCATTGATCCTGACTAGCTTATGAGTAACAAGTATTTGCTGCAGAGTAATGCCAAAGATATATTTGAGGTAATTTAGAAATATTGTTGCCATTAACATAGTTTGTCACCAATAGAGCACCGACAAAGTTTATTTTTACATTTTAAAATGTCCCAATCAGTACAGTAGTCAGTAGTGATGTCCAAATGAAGCTTCATGAACCCTTTTCTTTATTATCTGAGCCCACTAGATGGCGCTCTATGTTCAACAAAGGGCTGAATGCACACTGATTTATCATTCCATGAGCCTTTTTGTCTTTAAACCAAGAGCAGCATCTAGTGGGCTCAACAAATGCAATTAATGGTTCATGAAGCTTCATTTGGACATCACTAGAAATCTAACTTTTTTTTTTTACCTTTCAAATATTGATACCACGCGGCCTGTTGGTTGGGGTATAGTAGGTATTGTAGCAAATGGTGTGTAGATGTTTTTCAGTGGCAGGTACATAACAGCCACGGGGTAGGAACCCACCAACAGCAGACACCTTAAATGAGACAAGGTGCTGCAGCCAAAACAACTGTAATGTTTGATAAAACAGGGCATAAAGGAGGGGAAGGCAGACCACAGGTGAGCACCTTTTTATTTACAACAATGGAAACATTGCAGACAGAGGAAGAGGTAGGGTGAGAATGAGGGGGAGGAAGAGTAAGAGGTAGGGCTAGAGCTGGTAGGGGAGTTGATGGCTCCCCTACCAAATAAATTCAGAGCAACTATAGTTGATCTTGTCATCACCCATGGGTTGACGATGCGAGAGGCTGGACAGAGAGCCCCTGATTCATCCGGACATTTAAAATTGAGTACCAGTATGAATCCAAAACTTATTTCATACTATGTAGTACACCCCATGTCATAGTATATCAGTACTTCATGAATGGCTAATGTCATACACTAACTGTACAAGTTTCCTGTACAATTTACTCTAGTGTCTTTAGGCTGCATTGTCCAAGCCCTATATTTTAGCTTTTTTGTTTTTCTAAAGGACTGCAAGATGCATGGTGGAGAAAGTGGCCAAATGTTCACCGGGGTACAGGAAGCTGGCATTGTAAATTTGGTTTTGGAAAATAATGAAATCAGATTATGAGAAATTCAAAGCCACATCATGCAGTACACTAAACACACCATTGTTTCCCAGTGTACTGGATAACACCATATTGACTGATTGTTGTTCTTTGTTTTCAGGGAGTACTGGGAATGGATGCTCATGCAAGCCCACATGAGTTCATCTTTATACATGAGGCTGGGTTCAACCTAGCAAAGACCCATAGAAGGGGGAGAAATGGCATTGGCCACAGAGTCATTATAGATGTTCCTGGCCAACGTGGTGCGCTGCAATCTCCAAAACGCATGGTGTCCTCCACCGTTATGCCAACCTTGGACCATACAACACAGCCCATTTCTGGACAGACTCCACAACATTCTTATACCACCAGAACATATGAATGATGCAGACCCTCAAAGAAACCAGTACGCTGAGGTTTGGGACAACATGAGCTTTCATTGTGCCGCCCCAGTCCAAAACTGGTTTGCTGACCACCCAACATTTCTTGTGTAATACCTCCCACCATACTCACCATTTCTGAACCCCACAGAAGAGTTATTTCAGCATGGCGGCGGAGGGTATACTATTATCTTCATGCCCTGTAAAGCTGCTTTGAGTTCATGAAAAGTGCTATGTAAATTTAATTTATTATTATTATTATCATGACCGGCAGTGCTTTGTGCGCATGCCTCTTGTGCATGCTATGGAAGAGGCATGTGATGAGATTCATGTGGGTGCGATTCAGGGATGGATAAGGCACTAAAGGCGCTTCTTCCCTTGATGTCTGGCAGGGGAACATATTGCCTGTGATGTGGCCAAGGCGTTGTGGCCAGACACAGCTGTGCAGCAAGATGCTGCCTAATTATTTTTTCTTGCCTCTTTTTTTTAAATATATTTTTTACGCACATTTTCTGCAATTTTCTTTTTCAATTTTCTGTTTTTTTTGTGAGCATATTTTTGTTCAGTCCAGTGTAAATATATCTGCTATGCGTATGTTGCACTGACTTGTTTGGTGGAAAAAAAAATGTTTTAACAGCATGTGTGTATTTGCAAATATTTCTGTGCATGTGAACAATCTGAAGTTAAACTTACTTAAAGAGGTGTTACCCTTAGTCAACACTTCTCTACTAGATATAACCAATCTGTCTTTATTAACAGGCTATGTACCACAGCACTTTAAAGTAGCTGTTATTAAACCTCTTCTGAAAAAGCCCAACCTTGATCCAGAAGTTCTAGCCAACTATAGACCTATATCCAATCTTCCATTTCTCTCTAAGATTCTTGAGAAAGCAGTCGCTAAACAGCTATGTGATTTTCTGCATAGCAACAGCTTATTTGAGGATTTTCAGTCAGGATTTAGAGCTCATCATAGCACAGAGACAGCACTTGTGAAAATTACTAATGACCTCCTGATTGCATCAGACAAAGGACTTATCTCTGTACTGGTGTTATTAGATCTTAGTGCTGCATTTGATACCATTGACCATCATATCTTATTACAGAGATTGGAACATTTCATTGGTATTAAAGGGACTGCTCTGAGCTGGTTTAAGTCTTATTTATCAGATCGATCTCAGTTTGTTCATGTTAACGATGAATCCTCTGTGCACGCCAAAGTTAGTTATGGAGTCCCACAAGGATCTGTTCTAGGTCCAATCCTGTTCACTTTATATATGCTTCCTTTAGGCAATATTATCAGGAAGCACTCCATAAATTTTCACTGTTATGCGGATGATACTCAATTATATCTATCAATTAAACCGGATGAAACTAATCAGTTAGCTAAACTTCAAATGTGCCTTCAGGATATTAAAACCTGGATGAGCTGTAATTTTCTAATGTTAAACTCAGATAAAACTGAAGTTATTGTTCTGGGGTCCAAGCACCTCCGTGACGCACTATCCAAAGAGATAATTACTCTGGATGGCATCACCCTGGCCTCCAGCACCACTGTGAGGAATCTTGGAGTTATCTTTGATCAGGACATGTCCTTTAATTTCCACATAAAGCAAATGTCAAGGATCTCCTTTTTTTCACCTACGTAATATTGCAAAAAATCAGGAATATCCTGTCTAAAAATGATGCAGAAAAACTAGTCCATGCATTTGTTACTTCTAGGCTGGATTACTGCAATTCTTTATTATCAGGCTGCTCAAAAAGTCCATAAAGACTCTTCAGCTGATCCAGAATGCTGCAGCGCGTGTTCTGACAGGAACCAAGAAAAGAGATCACATCTCTCCTGTTTTAGCTTCTCTGCATTGGCTTCCTGTAAAATCCAGAATAGAGTTTAAAATCCTTCTTCTCACCTACAAAGCTCTTCATGGTCAGGCACCATCTTATCTTAAAGAGCTCATAGTACCTTACAACCCTACAAGAGCACTACGCTCCCAGAATGCAGGATTACTTGAGGTTCCTAGAGTCTCTAAAAAGTAGAATAGGAGCGAGGGCGTTCAGCTATCAGGCTCCTCGCCTGTGGAACCAGGTTCCAGTCTGGGTTCGGGAGGCAGACACCGTCTCCACATTTAAGAGTAGGCTTAAGACTTTCCTTTTTGATAAAGCTTATAGTTAGGGCATATATAATAATATGCCCTACCTTAACTCAGGGTTTGTATCTCACCCCCCTCTCTGACCTTCCTGACTCTAACCCCCATTTTCTCTCCCCTACCCTAACCAGGGTTTGTATCCCATCCCCCACTTTGACCGTCTTGATCTTAACTCTATCTTTCTCTCCACTACCCTAACCCGGGTCTGTATCCTTCCCCTACTTTTGACCTTCCTGCCCTTAGCCCTGACCCTCATGACCTTGGCCCTGGGTGTCTCCCCTACCCTAGCCAGGGGAGGGTTTGGGAGAGTTGTGGCCTGGCCAGGCTCCTCTCTTTACACTGTCTCTCCTGGTTATGCTGTAATAGTGGTTTTAGACAGCTGGGACTTCCTGTAACACACCTAGTTCCTCTCTCCTCTATTTTTTCTATCTTTCCAATTATGTGCATCCATGTCCCAGAAATGCTTGTTACTAACCTAGCTCTGGGGAGTCATTCCCCGGAGTCCTTATGTTCTTTTCCCCCAGCATGTTTCCTCGGATCAGGGAGGCTCCAGAATCGAGGTTGCAGCTGTCGCCATGGTCCCGCTACACGCTCTGCGATGCCATGTTCCTCCTGCTACACTCTGCTATGCCGACTACAAAGGACTACTAACAACTACTATTTTTTTGGGATTGTAACTGCCACTTTTCATTCTAACCCCAACCGGCCCGTCAGACACCGCCTACCAAGAGCCTGGGTCTGACCGAGGTTTCTGCCTAAAAGGAAGTTTTTCCTCGCCACTGTCGCACTGTTGCTTGCTCTGGAGGACACTGTTGGGTCCTTGTGAATTCTGGAGTGTGGTCTAGACCTACTCTATCTGTAAAGTGTCTTGAGATAACTCTTGTTGTGAATTGATACTATAAATAAATTGAAATTGAAATTAAATTGAAATTGAAGAATTTTCAACAATTTGAACTATTTTAGTATTATGCCAAAGCATACTAAAGATTAGAGTACTTTTCATTATGTCTAACAATGTGTACAGGATATATGAGGTATTTTGCAGCTTGGGTGTGTGGTTTTGTGAATTGTGTTTTGATAATTTATTTAGACAAAACCAGCCTAATTTGCAAAATTGTTTTTTTCAGCAAAAAAAACTGTAATGTCTACATTGAATTGAAAACTGTGAATTCACAGTTTGGATCAAGCCAGGCTTCACCGAGCCTGAATGTCACTCAGCAAGACACACACACACACACACACACACACACACACAGGGATCCAGTGGGGGTTGAAGAGGGAAGGGGAATTCTGCAGCGGTGCTTAACTGACTGGAACTGGCTGGATTCATGTTGACTCAAGAGAACATTCCTACTGTATGAAAGTCCTGCGGATTCCGTGTCTCAAGGTGATGAGGGAGCAGCACGGTGCAGAAACACAGTGTCAGGAGGGCGGCTTCAGTGGAAACTGATCCATGTTCAGTTCAGGCTGTTTGGAAAGACAGCAGCCCGCCGGCAGGCTGGGGTCTTCAGAGAGCGTGGGCGAGTTGGCCTAGCAGAGTTGGCACAGTCAGTGCCAGTTCAGTGTGTGTGTGTGTTTGTGTATGTGTGTGTGTGCTCCACTGAGAATGTACTGTAAAATACAGAAAGTCTCTCTCACACACCTACACATTACCTTTTGAACCTTGTAGATTTGTTTGTAAGGGAATGTTCAGGTTTCTGAAATATTTCTGGATATTAATGCTACCTGGAATCTATGTCAACAAAAGCTGTCACAATTGTTTCTAAAAAGTGTTTTTGCACTGTTATAAAGAAATTAAATGTATTAAAAACTGAATTTACTATGAGACAATGTCGCTTTTGAAAGAGGATATAACACAAATGAAAAGTGAAATGCTTATGCAGTAAAATACAATTTAACCCTAACAGGGGTTTCGCTGCTACAGCCTTAAGGCCCGTACACACCGGTGAATATGTTATTCGTCAGCGTTTCTGAAGCGTTTTTTGTATTTCACCCTGCGATTTTCGCTGAAGATGAGCCGAATGAACATGCAAATTCATTATCTGTCACTAGATGGCGCTTTTAATGTAAAAACAGAAATACCCCGTACATAGGGTGGCGCTGCGCAACTTTGCGCTTCTGATACTGTTGCAACTCAGAAGAAGAGCAGAGAGAAGAGAGCAAGTATTTAGAACATTTCTTCTAAATCAGATATAGCTCTTTATGTTCCGAAACCAACGAGACCAGCAGCTCAACATTTATTTTGGACATCGTGCTTTGCCTCTTCCTCGTCTTGTGGCAGTGATGACGGTGGCGTATGTCTTCTTCGTTTGTGTGCTCGGTAAGACCGTTTTGTGCTTGAGCGCCGCCAAGTTGTGTTTTACTGTAACTTCAGAAGCACAAGACACGTGAGCAAAAGGGCCGATTTCATTGGTCGGATAACACAAACCAAAAACGAACCCGAGGCGTTTTTAAAAATGCTTGCGGTGTGCACACTCTCAAAACGCCCTTTGTTTAGTCAATTTAACGTCCGAATATCGCGCGAGGGGTTTTCCCGGTGTGAACAGGCCTTTAGTGTATGACGAGGAGCTCATGGGTGCTTGTTCTGACTTTGAACAGAATATTGATCCTGAAATGAACTTTTATGATAACATAAATAACAGCTGTGGCAATTACACAGAGCAACAGTTTAACAATAATGAGTACAGCATTTCTATCATTCATTTTATCAGTACAAGTCCGTATTCTAATTTCCAGAGTATAAAGGAATATTTAGGACAGTTCAGAAAACTCTTTAATATTATAGCCGTATCAGAAACGTGGATTAATGCTGATAGGGACATGGATACATGGCATGGATCACATACTTAACTATGTGAACAGTGAGAGCAGATGTGTGTGTGTGTGTGTGTGTGGGGGGGGGCTTTTTGTTGACAAAGGTCTCATTTACAAAGTTGTTGATAATATGGCAGTAGTCATTGATGATTTAATGGAGTGTATCTCAATTGAATAATGTATGGAAAAAATAAAGAAGTTGTGTGTATAGGAAACCAGGATCCAACATTAAAATATTTACAGAAAAATTGTAACAAATGTTTCATAAAGGGGATTTCAACATTGACCTATTAAATCCCAACAAACACAAATTGACGGAAGAGTTTATTGATTTATAGGTTGTCTTTTTCCAACCATCACAAAACCAACCAGAATAACATCTAATGGTGCCACTCTGATAGATAATTTTTTTACGAACAATAGGGAAAGCAACTCTTTAAGTGGAATATTAATTAATAATATACGTGACTACCTGCAAATCTTTGTGACCCATGATTGTAATTATAGTGGGAAAAGGGAGGGCAACCGAAGAAACTATAGCTGCATTTAGAAATGAGTTAATAAAGTATAATTGGAAGTAAGTAAGTGAAGAAGCTGACCTTAATACTGCATATGAACTTTTTTAGACATATTTACAAGTCTATATTATACAAACTGTTTGATAAACAATATTGCAATAAAAGGAAATATTCAGAAAAACTCTGGATGTCAAAATGCCTGAAAAAAGAATACCCTTTATAGGAATTTTAATAAAATATAGAACAAAAGAATCTGAGTTAAAATATAAGAAATATTCAAACAAATTAACTAACGTAATGAAGTAATATTATAATAAATTACTGCAAAATAACAAACATAATGTGAAAGGAACACGGAATTCAATAAATACCATTATTACAAGAGGCCTTTATTTAATTATTCAGGTTGAAAAAAATGGTAGTTACCCTTCTAAGATATTAGATTATTATTCACACATATGCCGGGAACTGCATGGTGTATTGTTGAGAAACCTCATGTTCTAAAGCTGTGTTTTTAGTAATTTGAATAATTATTGAAATCAATGTGTTTTCTTCTGCAGGAATAGAACCTGCCATGTGTAACCCTTGTGTTGTCTTCCTGTCAAAATTGAAAATCCACACTTTTGTTGTTTTTAAATGTTTTTAACTTTTTCTTACGTTCTTGTCCCTTTTTTCCACACCTTTTTCAATGTTTCAATGTCACTTTTTTGACAATTAACACTATGTAACACTAGTTTACAGTTATTTTTGGAATTTATCGTCAACAAACCTCATTTTTATAAAAGCAGAAATTAGGAATTCGACTAAAATTAAAGGAATGTCTGTTGCTGGATAATCACAGACTGGAATATGTCAACTTTTACTCAATACTAGTTTGAAACCACTTCCATTTTTTTCAAATGCTATAAAATTGAACAAGACACCCCAAAATTAATAAAAGTAGAGATTTGTACTTGCCAAAGAGCGTTGTGTGGAATCAATCATGTTATTTTGGGTAATTACAATTGGGTAGTTAAAAAGAACGTTGATATAAATGTGCTGTATTTATATAGCGCTTTTCTAGTCTTTACGACTACTCAAAGCGCTTTTACATCATACAGGATACATTCACCATTCACACACATTCATACACTGTGGCCGAGGCTGCCGTACAAGGTGCCACCTGCTCATCAGATGAACATGCACACACATTCACACTCCGATGCGCAGCATCAGGGGCAACTCAGGGTTCAGTGTCTTGCCCAAGGACACTTCGACATGGGACTGCAGGGCCAGGGATTGAACCACCAACCTTCCAATTGGCAGGTAACCGCTCTACCGCTGAGCCATTTCCATATAGGAACATGGGTCAATTTGACCCCAGGACAACATGAGGGTTAACTTCTAGTAACCATCTTAATCCTTAAAGGCATAGCCTGTGATCCAAATGTGAACATTAACAAACACTGAACATAAACCCGATACCACTTTTAAAGTGATTGACTGGTCCTAAAATACAGACACGTCCATCATTGGCCATACTATGATGAAACTTTATATTGCAAGTCTTCCTTCCACCTAACATGCAGGTCATCAAATTGCCTCCTCCAGGTGTGTCCCAAGGGTTAACTGAGACTCCCCCCCACCCTCCCCTTTGATGTCAGCTGTGACCCTTCAGTTGAAGCCTTAATTAGTGTAATTAGTGGCCATCAGATGAGCAACAGATGCTCACCCTAATTCTTCCTACTGGATCACCTAATACGTACTCAATCATACTATTTATTAGATAGAATTAGAAGATATAGATATAATTCGAGAAAATGTAACTTTGCTGCTTGTTTTACCGTTAAATGTTTTACCATCAAATTTGACCCAAGGACAACAGGAGGGTTAAAATCCTTAAATCCTCCAGGTACAAAGTTAGCCACGGCATTCCACAAGGCTCAGTGCTTGGACCAATTCTATTCTCCTTATATATGCTTCCTCTAGGCAATTTTATTAGGAAACACTGAATTAACTTTCACTGTTATGTGGCTGACACCCAATCATACTTATCAATCAAGCCAGTAAAAACTAGTCGGTTACTTAAACTTCAGCTATGCATTAAAGATATAAAATCATGGATGGCCTACAATTTTCTGATGTTAAGGTATTGCTCTGGGTCCTAAACACCTCCGAACATCATTATCCAAAGATATATTTACTCTGGATGGTATTGCCCTGGCCTCCAGCACTACTGTCAGAAATCTAAGAGTAATTTTTGATAAGGATATATCCTTTAACGCCCAATTACAACAAACTTTGCCCAGCATGCTGCCTTGGATTAGGGTGGCACCAAAATCATGATTGCAGCTGTTGCCGTGGTCCTGCTACACTCACTGCTATGTGGTGACCTGCCGCGCCCTGCTGCGTCCTGCTACGTCTCTGCTGTGACATGCTGCATCCTGTGGCACCCTGCGGTGCTCTGCTGTGCCATGACCTACTACGACTACTATTTATAGTCATTGTTCCATTATCTTTATTGTAACTGTTAATCACACCCCCAACTGGCACAGTCAGACACCACCTGCCAAGAGCCTGGGTCTGTCCCAGGTTTCTTCCTAAAAGGGAGTTTTTCCTCACCACTGTCACATTAAATGCTTGCTCTTGGGGGAATTACTACAGCTGTTGGGTATTTGTATATTAGAGTGTGGTCTATACCTACTCAATCTGTAAAGTGTCTCAAGATAACTGATGATGTGATACTATAAATAAAATTATCTTGAATCTGCTGAAGAAAGTCTTCTTCTGTTAAACACACATGTTCATATACCAGACGCAATTTTATTAAGACTGCAATGTCAAAAAATGGTCAAATATGTACTATTGTGTTAACATTTTATTGACTAAAAATACGGTCATTTCAAAGACGAGTTTGTTCAGAATCAGCTGACTCGATTTCCTTCTCATACATTCCCTTAGCGTCACAGTGCCTTTCCCTGTTGAAGCCTAGTGTCCGTGGACTTCAATGGGAATTTTTGAACAGTTTTTGCTTCGAAGGTGCTTTGAAACTAGACGCTCATTGGATAAATGCTGCAATTATGTCCCGCCCACGAACACTCAGCATCTCTGGGGGTCAATGGAAGACTTTGAATGACCATGCAGCCGCCATTGACGTATTCGTATCACAACTAGTTTGGAAGCCAATCATAACTAACACAAGTGTGAGATTCATGTAAACTTTTTTTTTTTTACTTAAAAATAAAATGAAACATAATTATAGAACCAGGATTTTTTTTTCTTTTTAATCTGGGCCCGCTGCGTCAAGGAGTAAACCTCTATATATGGGCGCCTGCTCTACCAGCTGAGCTATCCGGGCGGCCAGAATCAGGATTTTTCAATGCGGCAGGAGTAGATTGAACAACAACACAACCAGATATTTAAAAAAGAAAATGATAACTTACTACGTCTTTAAAATGAATTCCTAACAGCTGCCATTTAGGATGTGGGACTTGCTGTCCTAAACCCACTCTCATATTAGGCTTTGTCAAATGTAGGCGCCTAAAACATGGAAACCAGACCAGTTCTCACAAGCATAGAACTACACACACACACACACACACTCTCAACACTGGCCTATTGGCCTGGCACAAGCTGGCACACCAGCCGGATAATTGGCCTCTCAACACACTCCACTCTTTTACAGCCCCAACAAATAGAGAGAATGAATGAAGGCAGAGTCAGCTGGCACATGAATAGAGAGCCAGCCAAAGATTTCCCTAGCAGACAATGCAGCGTGCAGCGACAGCGTGACAAAGCGTTCACTAACCACATCACTGTCCTGGCATCAATATGAGTCTGTGTTTGTGTGTGTGTGTGTGTGTGTGTGTGTGTGTGTGTGTGTGTGTGTGTGTGTCAGTGCCCTGTGCTGTCTTGCCAGATGGACAGCAGAGTGTAAGGGATCTTGTGTGTTGTGTCTATAAGGACTTGCCAGAGAGCTCCTTTAGGGCATTTCTCCTGGAGAGAAAAATCAACTCAGCTCTGCAGAACACATTAGCAGAGTGCAGTGTCAGCACAAAGAGAGGGAGAGAAAGCGAGAGAGAGAAAGATGTAGAGGAGTAGACACCTCTGGTTGCCTGTTGAATGAGGAAAGATATAGACAATAGGGTCATTCCCCGTGGCAGCAGACAAAACAAGCCTTATAGAGAGCGGGAGGAGGAGGAGGAGGGAAACATAATCTGTTACTCCACTCTGAGTGTGAAGCTTTCAGGGGCTTTGCACACAAACACGTTCCTCCTGGACCAATATATTGATTTGCCAGTATTGGCATTAAAAACCTGGAACTGGATTAGTAGTGCTGACAGTCTGTAAAACCTGCAGTAAAATGAGCTTCACCCAGTTCAAGAACTGATTATGCTCCCAGTGATTTTAAAAGGACAGTTAACCCCCAAATCAATAATACACATTCATTCTTGCTAACATTAGGCTGTAAAAAAGAGATATATTTTCTAGGGGATCGGTTAGTATAACCCTACATCACAAATTAATACAGTAAATACAACGATGTACACTAAATTACTTTTAATTAGCCTTAAATCCAAGCAGTCCAACAATTACAAAAATTGTACACCGGCATATACAAAAGGGACCAAACACACAGAAGTGAAAGGCTGTAGCACAAATCTACAGAATGGTACGAACAGGCAAGTCATGAGGGGATTTCCAACGGGTTGCAATCATTCTCTGTAAGTCCAGCAAAAACTGCACATTTTTGAGTTTTACAGAGCTGGAGGGCTGACAAATCATTCAGAATCCAAAAATGACAATATCATACATTTAGGCAGATACTGTGGATGCAATATTGTTCCAGAACTGACACAAAGGATAGCAATCCCAGATCATGAGAAGATATGTACTTTGAGCTTTTATTCAGCAGAACCTGCCCATAAAGGACTTTTAATTATTTTCTTGTGATGCATTTTCACAGGGGTGAGATACGTCCTTCAAATGAAATTGTAGTGAATCTGCTGATGGTCTAGATTTCGTGATACTTCCAGAATATTAGTCAAGATTGATACTCTGGCCTGGGCAATCGTGTATGCAGATCCTCTCAATAGGAAGGGCAGAGTAGCCAGATATCACCAAGAAGCCTGGATACCATGCCACAGGTTTTTGGCTGCATAGTAAATAACTTTGGGATAAGATGGATGGGCAAAGGCCTCTGCCAGGGGACAGTGTATGCCTCGAGTGCTGATCTTAATTGAAGATAAAGGAAAAAAGAGGAATGTGGTAGATTGAATGCATTTTTAAGTAAGAAAAGGGTGATAAAATATGTCTTTTAGACAATGACCCCCCCTCTGTTCCTACTGTGGAGCTGTTATATGCCTCCCAGCAATCAGAAGTGATGTATTGTTGAATAATGGAGAACATGTGTGCCAGTTCTCCAAGTTTTGATAAGATGAGAGATAATGGGGCAGTTTATTAGAGATTGGGTTGAACCAGGTAAGGAGGGGTCCTAACACAGAGAATCAAGAATAATGGTTAAAGTTGGGAAATGAGAGGCCACCATCCTCTTTCCTCCTTTGTAAAGCAAAACTATGTAACTTTTCCCGCTACGGTGCCCCTACAGGTTGGAAGCGGAATTGTCCCATTATGTCTCATTATGTCTATGAACTACAGACCCAAAGCGAATGTAGAAGTGCCGTTCACCCTGTTACGAGTTGATGAACCACTGAAACAATTAAAAAAGTTCTCTAGTGTTGTTTTAAGTTGCAGCCGTTTTCCTTTCCAGATAAAATTAGATACTGCTGATTGTAATTCATGCCAATAACCAGAAGGAGGGGAAAGAGGTAGCATATATCTCACAAAATGAATCCTGTATAAAACATTCATTTTAACCACTGAGATACAGGCTTGAATAGACATGAGGAGACCCATCCATTTTTCCACTTTTTTTAAGAGTATTTTTGGCCATTTTAGGCCTTTAATGACAGGACAGTTGACGAAGTGAAAGGGGAGAATGACATGCAGCAAAGGGCCGCAGGTCATAGTCGAACACGGCCCACTGCGCCAAGGAGTAAACCTCTATAAATGGGCATCCGCTCTACCAACTGAGCTATCAGGGCACCCATTTTTCCATATCTTTCTAAACGTTCAGACTAACAGAAATGTTAACAATCAGGTTTAAGCAAGGGAAAACCTCAATGCCTAAATATTTAAACTGCTTAACAATGGGGATGTTAGCAGTGATGATTGCACTATTGCAAGCAGGATCATTTAAATAAAGCAGTGCAGACTTTGACCAGTTAATTTTAAAGACTGATAAGCTTCCATACTTCTCGCATAATGATAGAAGGTGAGAGGGATTTTCTAAAAAAAACAACAAAAAAAACATTGTCCACAAAAAAGTAGGAGGTGATGCTGTGTATTTCAAATGCATATTAGTGACACCATAATCGATTGGTGAGTAGCTTGAGCCAGAGGCTCTAGAGAGGGGCACCCTTAGCATGAATATCTAGAAACTGGAAACAAAGAGGAGGAGGCGTGTCCAGTTAAGACTTGGGCTGAGGAGTTAGAATACATAACTTTAATCATACCAATGGAAGTGTTACCAAAGCCCATCACCTATAAGACTGACCATAGAAATGACCACTCAAGCCTAACAAAGGCTTTCATTGCATCAAGAGAGAGAGAAGTGACATTGGGGTCTTACTGTCTATTGCCATATCAACAATGTGGAGAAGGCGTCTAACATTATCTGCTGCTAGTCTTGCTTTTAAGAATCCTGTTTGGTCAGAGTTTACTAATTGTGACATATGGGACTCCAAATGACGGGCTAGGAGCTAGAGTTAAGCAGGCTAAGAAGTCGATAGCTAGAGCACTCTGTAGGATTGTTATTCTTTTTCAAGAATAGGGAGATCAAGGCTATGTTAACATCCCTTGAAAATTTGCCCTTCACAATAGAGAAGTTAATCATGTCAAAAAGAAATGGGCCCAGTTCCCAAAAAATTCCAGGGGGGATCCCTTCAAAGCCCTGTTTCAGAAGATCGTTTATTTCTTTTTTGACTAGTGATTGTTCTAAAGTTATTTGGTCAGTAAAATTAGTTTGCAAGTTGAAGTGATCTAGCTTTGCGTGTGTCAGAGCAAGAATGGTATGGTACTGCTCCTAATAAAACCTTTTATCATGTCCCACAATATCCTGGTGTCTTCTACAGAGCCAACATTAATGTCTGCAAATATCTGGAATTCTGCTATAAACTGAGTGATGTAGGATTCATTTTTCAGTGAGGAAGAATTAAAACGCCATCTAGCAGCACGTTGAGACAGTCTAGGGTGGTGACACAAAGCACCACTTTATGGTCAGACAATGCCATTGGAAGTAACACCACTTTATCAATTGAATGAAATAAATGAGGCGATGCAAGGTTTTTCCTAAAACTATACTCTATTGTAGAAATCACAATTCTGCCTGTATTGTCTGGGAGGACAAAACCTTAAGAGGAAGATTCCCTTTGACAATAATGGCCACTCCTTTTGTTTTTGAGCTTGCTGAGGAGGATGCAATTGTATGATAGAATCTGTTGGCTAACGTGGCTGGGTTAGCTCAGTGGTGGAGCAGGCACACATGTATTGAGAGCTTTGTGCCTTAACGCAGAGGTCCATGGTTTGAATCTGACCTGTGACAATTTCCTGCATGTCTTCCCCCTTTCTCACTTAACTGTCCTGTCAAATATGAAAGGTGGAAAAAAATATCCTTTAAAAAAAAAAAAAAAAAAAAAAGAATCTTTTGGCTAAGCAGCCAGTATCAGTCTGTAGCAAATGCACTGTCAACATTTTTAAGTGAGGCTAGGGTGCTGGCTTGTTTGTGAGGTGCATTCAGACCACTACAGTTCCAAACTAAAAATGTAAGATCACCCATTATCAAAAAAGCTGCATTCTAAATGAAAGTAGATGTGGAAAAGCAAAACAACATAAAAAAACAACAACAACATAAAAGACACAAAACAAAAACAGATGAGACAGTGATCAAAATAAGTCTGTGATCAAGATTTGACACAGGGCAACAAAAAGGAACAGCAACCCATAGTTACCTGGTTGCAACAGCAACTGGTTCCGCACTAAATTGACTTTTAAATAAATGCATTTCTCATCAACAAAAAGCACAAAATAGCAAGCACATTAGAAAGAAGACTCTAACCAAGTAGTGGCCTAATTAACCTATGGAGAGTAGGTTATATTAAACAGGAAAGACATGTGATTCAAAAACAGTTTCTGTAATCATATCAGATAACAATGCAATAAAACTAGAACACATCAAGAGATTAAGACAAACCAAGAGTCCATGTTCATCAGGCAGTTTTAATCCTGATCTTCCACTGTGTTCTCCACGATGGAATCCGAGGTGCCGGCTGTCTCTGCAGAGATGGCGAGAGATATAGAATAGCATTAGAGCCTTCTAACCCCTCTTTCAGCCCGACGATGCGGATGTTGCATCTTCATCCTCCATATCTGCTAGCTTCACCTCCATCTCTTTAAAAGCGTGGAGATGGCTATCGAGAATATTTGAGTTGCTTTCCACTGTAGTTTAAAGATTGTCCACGTCAGATCTGACAGAGCCAAGGCTTGCAGTCAGAGATGCGCTGGGCATGAAAGCAGTTAGCTTCTTGTTGTTGACAATCCCCGCCTATTGAATTTGAGACTGAATCTGAGAAAAACGTGGTTTGAGGTAGCTTTTCTGTTTCTCCAGTAGTGCCTCTGCGATGGCATCCATATCGCCGCGTTGGGGTTTGGTCTTGTTTGCCATTCTGTTTTAAATGACTCTATCAAACACAAAGTGATAGAATATCGGAGTTGGAACGCTATAACGCAACTATTTTGCAAGGTTGGGCCAGGTGCTATACCTTAAGCCAACATCTCTGTCGAGCTGATCACGTGACTCCCCAGACTTTCGCCTTTTCAAAGTCTTCTAGTGTCTGGTAGGTATTAAATGGGTGTTTTTTTGGATCAGGACAGTATTTTGATATCTAACTGAGCAGAACTTGAAATCCCAGTTTCTATACACCTAGAGGTCAATGAGCAAATATGTTTTCTTGTAATAACTAACTAACTTAATTTAACTGACCCCTAAAATGTATTTTAAGTCTCAAATATTCACAAATGCAAACACAGTGCCTGGCCTCCTTAGCTCAATAACAGCCAGTGTGGTTTGTGCAGAAGGAAGAGAGATGAATGAGGTAATGGCAGAGGTAGCCCAGCTCTGCTCACAGGAAACAAAGGCAATTAATCTGTGAGAGGCAGCCTCCAGCCGGGCCTCCCCTTACCTCACCTCTGTGAAAACGTGAGAGACAGACAGCAGCCTGCTACTGCAAACTCAACACAATGCCTTCTCTGCTGTGTTCTCTTTACAACCTGCCGGGGTAAAGACAGGAAGAGTTTTTTATTTTTTTACTGTCCATGCTGATGCTGCAAAAAACAAAGAACCGTCTGTGTTTTACAGGGGAATGAGAACATTATTTTCTCTCTGTGCATAGCAGTATTTTGATTCAGAGCACAGTCATATCACTTTTAAAATCTGCCTTTTCCCAATACAAACTTCCATCACGCAAAGTGCAGGGACACATACACCACAGTCTCAAACAGTCCAATCCAGAAA
The DNA here is from genome assembly GCA_026937815.1 of Etheostoma perlongum. Classification (NCBI taxonomy): domain Eukaryota; kingdom Metazoa; phylum Chordata; class Actinopteri; order Perciformes; family Percidae; genus Etheostoma; species Etheostoma perlongum. The sequence goes on from CM049371.1 coordinate 30,403,808, forward strand.
CAGACAAATATTTTAACATGAACTGTAAAATAGCTTACTGACAAACCACCGGTGTTGGAAGAAGTATTCAGGTCCCTTACTTTAGTAAAAGTACTAATTCCAAAATTTAAAGTATCATCAGGAAAATGTAAGTATTAAAAGTAAAAGTATCCCATGCAGTCACTTTGTAGAGTATTAACAAACCCAAAAAGTAAAAGTGCTTAAAATACTTTTTAAGGAATGTGTGTGTGTGTGTGTGTGTGTGTGTGTGTGCGTGTGTGTGTTTGACATTTTCCTCTCTGAGCAACGCATGGGTCATTTACCAGCTGTACAGTGGTGAAAAAGTGGGAGAAGTCAGAAGTCAGTCTGCCACTGTAAATAATATACACAACTTAAGTAGTCTTTATCAGACGCACACCTCAGCAGACTTGACTACAGTGTGTGTGTGTGTGGTGTGTGTGTGTGTGTGTGTGTGTGTGTGTGTGTGATAGGGAGAAACATTAGGAACCACTCAGTGGGATCACAGCTCAGACTACATCCCTTCCTGTTGTTGCCTTTTTCACACACACACACACACACACACTGAGAGGAATCTTACTCTGTGTGACCCCTACTGGTCCCTTAGTTCCTCCATCCAAGACACCTGGACTGAACTGTGTGGCAAAATGCCTTCCCCAATCAGAAAACACATTCCGTGTGTGTGTGTGTGTGTGTGTGTGTGTTTGTCTTTTATCCTCTCATATTACCTCTCTGTACACATTCATCCCCACACTGATACTGATCTTGATATTTGCTTTCTTTACTCAGACTGAAATTCGGGGTTGGAGTGTGTGATGACAAGCGAGGAGAGGAGAGGACAGAGGGATTAGAGGAAGGAAAGAAAGAAGAGTGTGTTTATACTGATCAATAGCCATGTGGTGCCCTCTGGACCTATTTGACTGAGAAGAGAGAAGGGAACAAGTCATGAGGAGTCCCACACCTGCTGAAGCAGTTGTGTTATGTCTTCTGTATTCTGTGTGTGTGTGTTTGTGTGTGTGTTTTGTGTGTGTGTGTGTGTGTGTGTGTGTGTGTGTGTGTGTGTGTGTGTGTGCGTGTGTGCGTGCATGCGTGCGTGTGTGTGTTGTAGTTGTAGTTTCCCCTTCTTCCAGGAGAAAAACTCGGCTCCCCAGCATGAAAGGTCTGTGTTTCAGGACCCAACAGTCCACCCCGCCTTCCTTCTTTGGATCTCCAGAAGGATTGAAAATCAGCAACTTTCCCTCTTTAGCGGTTAGCTTAACACAGACCCATTGCAACCATAAACAACACTGGCCTGGTTACATCATTCTCCTGAGCTTCACCCCTTGTCAAAAATTGTCACTTCCAGTTTAAAAATAATACAAGATGAGGATTTCCATATCTTCAACTAACTATGTACTGTAAGTAACTATGACTATAAATAGTAGTTGTATAGTTCATGGCGTAGCAGGGCACTACAGGGTGTAGCAAGACATAGCATGACGTAGCAGGGTGTAGCAGGGCACTGTCTGGCGTAGCAGGGCACTGCAGTGCATAGCAGGGTGCCTAGCAGGACCACGGTGACAGCTACAACCATGAATTAGGTTCCAGCCTAATCCTGGGAAAACATAAGCGCTCCGGGGAACAGGCTTCCCAGAGCTAGGTTAGTAAACTAAAACAATAACAGCATACCTAAGAGCTGCAGAGATAGGGAGGGGGCGCGCCATGACTGTGGTCCACCCTCCCCCGCCGGTCTAGACGAACACTGCAACTCATCACTCACTAACTATAAACTTTATCAAAGAGGAGAGTTATAACATTACTCTTAAATGTGGAGACTGCCTCCTGAACCCAGACTGGGAGCGGGTTCCAGAGTAGAGGAGCCTGATATCTCAAGGCCCTGGCTCCCATTCTACTTTTAGAGACTCTAGAAACCACAAGTAACTCTGAATTCTGTGAGCGCAGTGCTCTAGTGGGACAATAAAGTACTATGAGCTCTTCAATATATGATGGAGCTTGACCATTTAGAGCTTTGTAGGTCAGGAGAAGGATTTTAAATTCAATCCCGGATTTTACAGAAAGCCAATATAGGAGGAATATGATCTCTTTTCTTAGTTCTTGTCAGAACATGTGCTGCAGCCTTCTGGATCAGCTGGAGAGTCTTAAGGCTCTGACAGACAATCCCGACGGCCGATCTTCGGCAGAAAACCTCCCCGTGTTGGTCAAAAAAGTGCCTCGGAACACACCGAATCTGTCTTCATTTCAGATCGACAAAAGTCAGTTTAAAAGATTTTTGTCCGATTTTGAGAGGCGTTAGTCCCGTTCATCCCACTTGTCATTTCCAGGTTAGCACTCCACCAATCAGATTGGCCATTTAGTCCGACTGCCCGCATTCCGATTCAACATGTCAACGGCTCGTTCGACTGACGACGGCACGGAACACGCCGAACAGACTCAAGTCACTGACCTCGCCAGACTGTCCGATAATCGGGAAATAGGAGGATAGGTAGGTAGAAGGATATATCCTGATCAAAAATAGCTCCTAGATTTCTGACAGTAGTGCTGGAGGCCGGGGCAATGTCATCCATATTTTTAGATAATGAGGTTTGGAGGTGTTTAGGGCCAAGCACAATAACCTCGGAGTTTGACATCAGAAAATTGTAGGCCATCCATGATTTTATATATTTAATGCATGCTTGAAATTTTAGCTAACTGACTGGTTCCGTCTGGGTTGATTGATAGGTATAATTGGGAGTAATTTGCATAACAATGAAAGTTAATTGAGTGTTTCCTAATAATATTGCCTAGAGGAAGCGTATATTAGGAGAATAGAACTGGTCCAAGCACTGAGCCTTTTGGAATTTAAGCATGCCTGGAGGATTCATCGTTAACATTAACAAATTGAGAAATCAGACTTAAACCAGCTTAGTGTGATTCCTTAAATGCCAACTAAATGTTCCAGTCTCTGTAACGATCTAGCAAAACAAGTACAGAGACAAGTCCTCTGTCTGCAGCAGTTAGAAGGTCATTAGTCATTTTCACTAGTGCCGTCTCTGTGCTATGATTCTTTCTAAATCCTGACTGAGTCCTCCATCCAAGTCCTCCAGTAAACTATTGCTATGTAGAAAATCACATAACTGATCAGCAACTACCTTCTCAAGGATCTTGGAGAGAAAGGGAAGGTTAGATATAGGTATATAGTTGGCTAAGACATCAGGATCGAGGGTGTTTTTAGGAGAGGTTTTATCACAGCTATATTAAATGGCTGAGGTACATAACCTGTTAATGAAGACATATTGATCATATCTAGAAATGAAATGTTGCTTCTTTAAGTGGCCTAGTTGGGATGGGGTCTAAGAGACAGGTAAATGGCTTAGCTGAAGAGACCTTTAAAGCGTAACTCTCACCAAAATGAAACCTAGGGGCTTTTTGTGAATGTACCCCAGTCAAACTTTAGTTTAAAAGCATAATTAGGACGTAAGCGCCACTTTTAAGATTGACCGTATTTTTGTTGGGAGTGCTAGGGGCACTACTATCAAAATCATTATTTTTAAAACATTAAGAAGGCTCGACACAACATGAAACTTTGCTTTAAGTATCCCCAGGGGCTCTACACATGAACTCAGCATTGAGAACATTGTTTGTGTACAGAGTTTACTAAAAACAAAGGTTTAGAACAACTCCCTTTAGCAGTTTTGCCAGTCAAAAAGAATTGATCTCTAAATGGACTCCATAGGAGGAAATGTCATTCTTATATGAAGCTCTTTTTTCAACTACAAGTTCAATATTGTTTTTCAACAATGACAAAACAACATATTATCCATGCATTTATATGGAACTAAGCTTTAGGAGATTTCCATCTTTACTCTCCTCCATGTTATATTGCATTTGGAGATCGACTGTTCTTGACTGGCAAGATGGCGACGACCAGAAAAACCAACTGCTAAAGTGAGTTCAAAACCTTTCTTTTTGGTAAACTCTGTGTACACAACAATGTTCTCAATGCTCGAGTTCATGTGTAAAAATAGTGATTTTGATGCGACCCTAGCACTCCTATTCAAAAGGCCATTTGACTGAAAATACCGTAAATCTTAAAAGTGGCGCTTACGTCCTAATTATGCTTTTACACAAAAGATTGACTCAGGTACATTCATTTTGGCGAGAGTTATGCTTTAACATTAATTGTTGAAGGTCTATAGGATAAAAGCAGTCTACATATATGTCAGGTCTTGTCGTTCTTTCTAGCGGTCCTGCGTTTAAAGGTGAACCGTTAGAAGTTCAGGGCAAGAGGTGATGAATTTGATCTCTCACTGTTTTCTATTAGTATTATATTCTATTAGTGATTAGTAATAGTCAGATCTGGCATTTCTGAGGGCCTTCCTATACATTTTCAGGCTGTCTTGCCAATCTAAACGAGATTCTTCCAGTTTGGTGGGACACCATTTACTTTCAAGTTTTCGCGAGGTTTGTTTTAATTTGTAAGATTGGGAGTTATACCAAGGTGCTAGTTTCCTTTGCTTCATCATCTTCTTAGCAAGGCCGTAGCACCGTCTACAAAATGATCCATTTGGGAAGGACTAAAGTTAACATAGGAGTCCTCTGTTATATTAAGGTACGGCATTGAATGAAATTCTGCTGGAATATCTTCCTTAAATTTAGCTATAGCACTGTCAGATAGGCATCTAGTCTAGAAGCGTTTATTTAATTTTGTATAGTTGGGTAGTAAGGATTCAAAAGTTATTAAAGAAGGGTCTGATAATATAGGACTCTGCGGAAATACTATTAACGCTTCAATTTCGATGTCATATGCCAGCACAAGGTCGAGGGTGTGGTTAAAACCTTCCGTGGCCTTATGCACACGCTGACTGAAACCAATTGAATCTAGTAGTAGAATCTAGGCTATCGTTGTCATCGTCCACATGGATATTAAAATCACCTACAATAAGTACTTTGTCTTATTTAAGGACTACACATGATCAAAATTCAGACTATGGACCTGAAGTTTGGTAAACAACTAAAAATATGTCCATGTTGGATGTAGAATATTAAGAACAAGGCTTTTAGGTTTAGAATTAGGTTTAGGAACAGGCTTGAATCAAAGATGGCTGCAACTCCCTCTCCTCAGCCAGAGCCTCCAGGAATTTCAGTATTAATATGACAGCTTTAGTTACTAGTCAATGAAACTAGTCAACAAATAACGGCCTAAAAGTCTAGCTGAAATGATTAGACCATTAAACACACAACTGTTTGAAAAAGTGTATTTATCAGGGAGGAAATCACAGCGAGGTTGCAGCTAAAGTCAGACAGGTTTGATCAGAGATGGTTACCAATAACGCAGACAATGTCAGAAGTGTAGTCACCTCCTCTATTTGTTAATTTATTTTGTTCAATTATCTTTTTTCAACTTAATTGTATTTTATAATTGTACTTTATACTTAATACAGTACACTTGAAGCATCTCCTAATGTGCGTTCCTAATGCGTTTTATGTAATAAATAAATAAAAAGTAAGTTTAAAAAACAACAACACACAACTGTTTGGATCCTTTACAGTTTCTAAAATGAGATGATCTTTATGCATTGGGTACTTTTACCTTTAATACTATATTAATACTATTAGCAGAGTAAGTTTTGGATATGAGATTGCTTCCCAAAAAAGACAATACTGACAGGGCGATAATTCAGCCTAACACTATCAAGTATGTGCATGGGGAGGGACAGAGCAAAATAAAGAAGAGGTGAGTAGGAGGATGAGAGTGAAGTGTGAAATAAAAAATAGATTCATGGAAAGTGTGAGGAGATCTGGAGGAGGATGTGACAACATGATCCTTTGCTGAGGTCAGTGTAGCTCTGAGAACCATGAATCATTATTTCTGTTTGTAAACCACGTCAGGATAAAAACACCTGAAACATTTTGATATCCATAAGTCAGGTTGACTTTATTTCGTTATTTTTTTATTTTGTGGAATGTGTAAACAGCCCCAGGCTGTTAGCAGAGAGCTCATCCCTGATAATTAAAACTCTTGTCGTTTCCCAATTTTCATTATATTTATATTTTCCAAATAAAAAAAAGCTTTCTTTAATGTCTGCATAATGAAATTCCAAAGAAACAAGCTCTTCAGTTATGCATGGCTGTGAGTGAGTCAGCGGTGCGAGACGAGTTGGTGCTTTTGGTTGCATTAGCCGAGGTCTCACAGGAGGAGCTCGGCAGCCATTAGCAGGCAGCCCCGGCAGCATGGCCCCGACAGTGGGATAAGGCTATTTGCAGGCTTTTTGAGAGCGCGACACATGAACACATTAGACTGTGATGTGGTGTTTGATTACATTAGTGCAGATACGAAGCAGTGAAGATACACACTGTGGCACACAATGAAAACCATTGACCTCCCCTGGCTGATCAGCACATATTGTATTCTGTTGCTACAGTATCAGTCCCAAAATAGACTTATTTGGGTATTAACATTGTTTAAAAATGCACATGATGTTTTCATTTTCTATTGTCCTCATTGGAATTTTCTGTTCATTTGACTACGCAATTCATGGGCAAAATTAGTTTGCTGAAGACTTAGGTGCATTTTTTTGGCCCGGAGGTTTAGGGGTCCTTCCTTGTTGAAAATGTTACTTTATTCAATTTAACAAAAAAAAAATGCAATTTGACATAATTTTCCTTACTTTTGACCATTATTACTACCATACCTGTATCTAAAATATTGGAAAAGCTAGAGCAGATAATAAATATATAAAACAATTAAAAACATTGAATACAAAACTTGCTAAATAAGTCCACCAGAGACCGACTACAACCATTAGTTCTGATAAAAGTCATTAGGTTAGTGTTGATCCTCACACTGACTACGTTTACATGCACATAATATTCCTGTTTGTTCCCTTATTCTGACAAAGACAATTTTCCGACTAAGCTCTTTACATTTTGTTCAAAGTTTACCAGTGATGGCGGAATTGCTGGAGAGTGCGAACACAGCGTCTCTCTTTCATTCCTTTAACCAGTTTTTTGAAAAGGTCATCATTGTGATGGTTGTGCATATCCAAAAACCTGTTGATATCTAAGTCTTTGATAATGTTTAAAAGTAGCTGTGTTGGTCTTTCTTATCAGGTTTACAGGCATCTTTATAGATCCCACGTAACTTCTAGGCATGTCCCGCCCTACAAAGCAGCCCGATTGGTTGGGGTTAGGCATTGACATAGAGTGGTTGGGGTCAGGATAGCTGATTGGTTAAGGGATAGGACCTGAACAAATCGGATTACCTAGCGTAATCATGGACGCCTGGCTGATGGTAGTTTGTTGTGCTATTGTAAGGTGGGTCTTGCCTTGACATTGCATGGGTTCCATAATAACGGTCTGCAGCCCTGCAAACTGTTGGCTGGTTGGTTTGTGTACAGTAACCATAGCAACGCACAAAACTAACCATAAGACGTAAACAGTCAAGAGGCCGTAAACAGGCTTAAATTGGGGTAAAAACCCTGATTGAGGCGCATATTCCAAATGCGCCGTATACATGTCTAAAGAATGCCTCTTAAACCCAAATAAACACGGCCTTGTTCGAAATAGATTAGTTTAGTAAATTAGTGTCATGGACACTCCTCCTTAATTCACTGTACAGTAAAAGGAGCAGCTTTAGCCTCTATGGCTAATTTCCAGCTCTAGTCTCCGGCCAGCTGACAACAGGCATCCTAAAATACAATATTTAACATAAATTAATTACATTAAATCTATAATGACAGCAGGCCTAAGGAAAAAGGTTTAAGAAATACAAACAAGCAAGCACAGATGATGGCAAAGGCATTAAAGCAGTCCATACAGTAAAGACAATACAAAAGAGACAAGAGAAAGGAAAATAGTCACGGAGGCCACATTGAAAGTACATACAAGATGTAATATGGAGGCAGGCAGCAGAGAACAGCAGCAAAAATGACAGTGTCACATCAAACATACATCACATCTTACATATATGTGGGCAGTTATGAGTTGTCAGACAGCCATGATTTATGGTGTGTTGTAAAGGTGGAATATGTATATATATCTTTGATAGTAGTGCAGTGAATTCCAATATCCAACCAGAATATGATGTTTACATGACCTGTATAAAATTCGGAATAATAGTGGAATATTAGTGTGCATGTAAATATACTCATTGATTTTACATTCATTTGACTTAGGTGATGCCCAAAACGGCATAGGTGCAGTACCAAAAAATGTGCCTTATAATGTATTGTTGCATTGTTCCTCACCCCCAAATATGCACCTCTCATCAATCGCGTGAAGCCATCAGTGAGGACCATCAAGGTGTGGCCTCCAGGGGCAGATTTAGCACTTCAGGAAAGGTTTCTACACACAGACTGGAGTACGTTTGCTTCTCAAGCCACCAGTGGCTCTCACACAGACATTGACTGCTACACCTCCTCTGTACTGGATTATATTAACACCACCATAGACAATGTTACAACCCAGAAGCAGATCACCACATACCCAAATCAGAAGCCATGGATGAACAGGGAAGTGCGACTCCTATTGAAGACACGCAATACTGCCTTCAGATCAGGAGATGCACAGGCCTACAGCACATCCAGAGCAAATCTGAAAAGGGGCATCGAAGAGGCCAAACACTGCTACAAGCTGAAGATAGAGGGACACTTCTCCAACGCTGACCCTCGACGCATGTGGCAGGGCATTCAGGCCATCAGTGACTATAAACCCACTCACTCCTCCCCCGCAGCCACTGATGTCAACTTCCTGAACGAGCTGAATGACTTTTATGCTCGCTTTGAAAGAGACAACAGAGAAACTGCCACCAAGCTCAAACCCTCAGCCGACCACCCGCCAACCACACTCTCTTCCACAGATGTCTGCAAGACACTGAGCAGGATCAGCACGCACAAGACTGCTGGACCACATTTTCAACTTGTCTCTTGCCCAAGCAGCTGTACCAACATGTCTTAAATGCACTTCCATTGTGCCAACGACTACGACTACCACCCTGTAGCACTCACACCCATCGTAATGAAGTGCTTTGAGTGGCTGGTCCTGGCACACCTAAAAGACTCGCTACCATCCACATTGGACTCACACCAGTTTGCCTACCGTAGCAATAGGAGCACAGAGGATGCAGTTTCCATGGCACTGCACTCTGTGCTCACACATCTGGACAATAACAACACTTATGCACGCATGCTGTTTGTTGACTTCAGCTCAGCATTCAACACTGTCATCCCGGCTAAGCTAATAGCCAAACTTCCTCAAACGTGCAACTGGATTTTGGACTTCCTGACCAACAGACCTCAGAATGTTCGATCAGACTCCAACTGCTCCACGTCCATCACACTCAACACTGGTGTACCACAGGGCTGCGTGCTCAGCCCGTTTCTAATTCCATCATCAAGTTTGCGGACGACACTACTGTGATTGGTCTCATCAGCAACAACGATGAGACTGCCTATAGGGAAGAGATCAAGCACCTGGCCACATGGTGCACTGAAAATAACCAGCTCCTCAACACCACCAAAACCAAGGAGCTCATCGTGGACTTCAGAAAAGAGTCAAGAGGCACGCACGACCCCATCCACATCAATGGAATGGCCGTTGAGCGTGTCTCCAGTTTCAAGTTTCTGGGGATCCACATCTCAGGGGACATGTCCTGGTCAACCAACACCTCCTGCCTGGTCAAGAAGGCTCACCAGCGCCTTTTCTTCCTGAGGACACTGAGGAAGAATCAGCTTTCCCCGACTATCCTGGTGAACTTCTATCGCTGTGCAATAGAAAGCATCCTGACCAACTGTGCAACAGTGTGGTATGGGAGCTGTTCTGTTGCAGAGTGCAAGGCACTGCAGCGGGTGGTGAAAACCGCCCAGCGCATCACCGGGACTACACTACCCGCCATTGAGCACATCCAGAGGAAACGCTGTCTGCACCGAGCTCGCAGCATCCTTAAGGACTCCTCTCACCCATCCCACAGACTGTTTTCTCTCTTGCCCTCCGGCAGGCGGTTCAGGTGCCTCCGGACCAGGACCAGCAGACTAAAGAACAGTTTTTTCCCCAGAGCTGTCTCTTTATTGAACTCTAACCCTCATTAATCCCACTCCCCTTCATACACTGATTGACTCTCCTCTCCCTCCTCACACCTGCCTCCATTTTGTTATCTGCAATACTATAATGTTCACCTGCACTGCTGACTGTTACTAAAGTAACAACTGTCTATATCGGCATCTTTTTTGCACTACTTACCTTTTTGCAATACTTACATTTCAATTTGCACTGCTGACTGTTTATTTACAGTACCAATTGTTTACATATACATCTGCATTACCGCACCTTAACTGTAATGTGCAATTACTATCCACTGCACTTTAATTCGGATAGCTTCTGCCCAAACTTTATTTGTACTACCTTAAATCATTGTTATACTGCTCATTTAGCCTAAATTATATCATCTGTAAAAATTCTGTCTATAATAGCCGCCTGTATATATTCATAGTACATACTCACCTGTAAATCTTGCTCATATAATGTTCATTGTACATATCTGTAAAATTTCTACTAATAGTATTACCCAAACTGTATATTATATTCAGTACATATCCAGCTGTAAATCTTGCTCACAATACTTGTTATCTATATTTATATTCATAGGACAAACCCATCTGTAAAATTCTGTTTATAATAGTATTCATTTCCATACCTATTCAGTACATATCCATGTCCTGCACTCATGAAACCATTGTATATCCTGTACTTACCGCTATTGCACTTCTGGTTAGACCCAAACTGCATTTCGTTGCCTTGCTGTGTAATGACAAAGTTGAATCTAATCTAGGGGAAACCCAGCCGATTGTTCTAAATAACTCATATATATATATATATATATATATATATATATATATATATATATATATATATATATATATATATTTAATTTGGGGAGGCAGTAGTTCAGTCTGTAGGCCCTTGGCTTGGGAAGTGGTTCAAGTCCCTGTGGGGCTCAGTGTGACAGAAACCCGTGGCAGAGTTGTATACCGGCCAGAGGGAAGTACCAAAGTAGCCTGATCCTACCAGACTCGAGTCCATTAGCCTGATCTTACCAGACTCTGGTCCATTAGCCTGATCCTACCAGACTCTGGTCCATTAGCCTGATCCTACCAGACTCTGGTCCATTAGCCTGGTCCTACCAGACTCTGGTACATTAGCCTGGTCCTACCAGACTCTGGTCCATTAGCCTGGTCCCACCAGACTCTGGTACATTAGCCTGGTCCTACCAGACTCTGGTCCACTAGCCTTGTCCTACCAGAGTCAGACTCTGGTACATTTCATTTGTACAAAGAGTCTGGCCACTCTCCATTGAAAAGTGTTAACTTCGTTGAGGGTGGGTACTCTGTTGAAGTTTAAAACTATTGGATCTGCCCAGAGGCCCTCTGGATCTGCCATAACCAATCGCAACCGTTTGGTCGTGACATATGTCAGGAGCATGTGATACAAGAGGGGAGATCTTTGTAACTGCCCGATGTGAGTTGAGTGCAGAATTGAGTTTCTCAGATGTAAACAGTTTACGGCATAACGTGTCTTACCCGATGAAAGTCGAGTCAGACCGGCTCTGGTTGAGTGCAGGTGTGAGTTGCACATGCTCAGTTTAAATAACGAGTCATACTGAAATTTGTGAAATCCACAAAACGATAAACTTTTCTCATTACAAACTATAACAGAAGATGGAAATCATTTAAAATGATTGTTTGATCGCTAACGTTAGCTCTAAATGCCATTCATACTAACTTAGCCAGCGGTCAACCAACTTTGTTATGCAGGTCCTTTTTTACTGTATTGACATTACAGAAATCTCTCGTTAGCATCTTGTATGCTACTTGTCACAAAGTGACGCATGAATGACTCAAATCTGCACTCGACTCACATCAGGCAGTGACACCGACAAGGCTTTATTTAGAATTAGCATCACTACCATTTTAGCCAACTCTTTCACCACTAACGAAGGAAGCTGGAAAAAAAACGTTTCCCAAACCCCGTGGGGAGGAGGGCCACAGCATCATGGCCACCAACAAGACTCAGCAAAGATTGTTGTTGCTTGGGCTTTAACTTCTGGATATTCGGCGGCATTGCCATAACGGACTGAATGGCTTCGCTTGAATCTTTCTCCACCACCATTAGTACAGAACTCATGAAGGTTACCGAAACTCAAGGTCATCGTTCTCAGCCACTCCCTCTGTTCGCTTGGACCACCAAAAATTTGGCTGAAGAAAACCCACGAATATACCGCAAACCCAGACATAGTCTTCAGCTCAAAATGAAATTACTTTTTTCTTTATTATTTTATTCTCATTACAGTATTTTCTCCTCAAAAATACTTAATTTTCAAAATCTCAGACTTCTTGTTGCCCAACAGTGGCCCCTAACACTTGTAAGGAGGAAATTGAACACTGTATGTTTGATTTGATGGAGTGACTGTATGTACAGTCTATGGCTGACCTTTGTACCAAAATTAGTCTACATTTAATCAGACATTTAGCACTCTCATAAAGGCAGAAAGGAATGATTCCATATTTTCAGACTGATTGGATGTCAAATCAGGCGCCTTATATTGAATCATTGAGAAAGTGACTATTTAGGGTGACCCCTATAAGATATTACTATGAATATATACTGGCACGCTGTCTCCTCTCCCTTGATGCTGGTCTCAAGGTCATTCCCAGAGTAAACCTATGGTCATGAAGGCTGGTCATGAAGGCTGGGTCATGACTGAAAGAACGAGATCCAGGGTACAAGCGGCCAAAATGGGTTTCCTCGGGAGGGAGGCTGGCGTCTCCCTTAGAGATAAGGTGAGAAGCTCAGTCATCCGTGAGAAGCTTGGAGTAGAGCGGCTGCTCCTTCGCATTGAAAGGAGCCAGTTGAGGTGGTTCGGGCATCTGGTAAGGATGCCTCCTGAGCGCCTCCATTGGGAGGTGTTCCAGGCACTTCCAGCTGGGAGGAGGCCTCGGGGAAGACCCAGGACTAGGTGGAGGGGAGAGGGGGGCAAAATTGGCATCAGCTGTGTGCTTGGCGATCAAGTAGTATTTCAGACTGGACGTGCTGTGATGATAGCTCGGTTCCCAACACACAGATCACTTTGGTCTTGTTAATGGAACATTTGGCAACTTTTAAAAAGTAAACTTTCCATCCAGAATCATATTGGTGTGCATTTCAGCATCTCGCGCTCGCCATCCATTCAAAACCTTAATGTTACTACTCTTTGGCCGGTTCGCAAGCCCAAACAAGTGTGTGGCATGCCCGTTTTGTTTCTGGTCTAACTAGATCCGGTGTGGTGTTGTAGTTTTTCTAACGTTACTATTTGTTGCAACATCATGTGAAAAAAAACTACAACGTTTGCTAGGCTAAAAAGAACGTTAATCTTGCGATAAATAATGTATGCCCTTAAAATGAGTTTGCATTAACGCCTTTAATAACGCATTTAACTGACAGCACTAATTGTAATGTATAATGTAGCTAGATGATGGTGATTAAAGCAATGCCGTACAATAGTAATCTGTTAAGCAATGATGAATCATGTCCACCACCAATTCCAACAACTGTTTATTGAACTTGATCATTTACCATCCAATGTGGCCTGTAACACCACATTATGTAATGAAACATCAAAATGTAATACACGTTTACTTCATTATGTAATAATCTGCTTATTCTGTAATAAATAGTACATAATGGATGTAAGTAAAGATAAGACGAGCAATTCAAATATTTGATGTGAAATAGGCTATATTTATTACTTTTTGATGTTTTTCTTTATATGCCTTTCAAAGCCATAAAAAAATAAATTTTGGTTGGTTGTTATATGTCATAATGCAACATATTATTGTATATATTATTATTATGTAATACTTTATTACAAAATGTGGAGACATTTGTTACATATTGGGTTCAGGTTTTTTATAACAAATTGTGGCAGATTATTACATATTGCGGGTGTTATTACATAATGAAGTAACATTTTAATACATTTTGTCATTTTATTAAATAAGTCATTATTATATAATGCATTGTTACAATGCCATTTGATTGGTCCGTATTTACTGCCCATGCTATTTTATATTAGCCTTAAAAACTAAGGAAAACAATCAGATTTCTAAAAAAAGATAACTTTGGGATACTAAATTTATTCTTTAATATTTGTCATTCACCCAAATCAATCAAGACTATTCACACAAGAAGTCATCCCTGACTGTTGAATGAACAGCAGGCCTGTGACGGAGGTATCTTTGAAATGAGAGACTTCTACGTTCAGACTGGCCGACTGTCCCTTTGTCTGTGGTGAACAGGAAGTGTCTGTGGTGAACAGGAAGTGTCTGCAGTCTCCCTGTTGGAGCTTTCTTCTGTCAGGTTTGCTTCTCTACTTGTTCTTGCTGAGTGTTCTCTGCTTCTCTGCGTGCTCGACTATCTTCTCCTCCACGTAGAGCCCTTTGCGGCGGCGGACAGCGTTCATGTATTTCAGGGCCTGGTTTGCAGAGTCGGCTTTCTCCCCGAAGTGCAGGTATTCTTCCTCTGTGGTGGGAACCCAACATGGGTCGCTGCTGATCACCTGGGGCACAGAGAGGAGCACAGGCATGGAAATGGAATGGTCAGTAATAGTAAGAGACAAGATTCTTATTCTCATCAGGTCACACTCTGAAACAAAGCTCCACTCTTCAATGACTGTGTGATGACTGGTTCCTCCTCGTCAATTCTGTCAGCCAGCAAACAACAGAAAAATGCCTTAAAGCTGCTGTAAAGAACCTATAAAGTTATGTTTTCATAAGCTGCCGACCCAAAAAACTGAGCTTTTATGAAGACAAAAGTGTAACCAGACGTGTGGAGAATTACAGTTTGCAGCATGCATTTTGTTACCAAGTCAAATCCAAATGACAGTTTAAGGCTAACTATGGCTCTCCATTTTCAAAACTAACATTCAGAAAAAGGTTCGGTTACACGTACCTATATATGTGTATATATGCTGTCAAGAGGATGCCAAAGCTGTAGGTGGCAGTGTAACGAGAAGCTCAAGCCCATGTTAGCCAATCAGAATCCCCAAAATAGTAACAACAGCAACGGATCACTTCCTCTCTCTTCTCTTCCTCGGCTGACTAAACCTCAGTTTACATGCAAACGAGGATTTCCAAAATCTCCACTCTGGCCGGAGTTTTTAGAAAGACTTGTTTTCAGAGGCGAATTTTGCGTTTGTGTGTAAACAAAGGGAAATGTCTCTGTTTTTCAAAATACCCATGTACACTACAACATCCAATGTTCCAAAGGCATATTCTGTGTACTAATCTATCATTTAAAAATAAAAAACTAGAAAAACATTGGAGAACCATTTTACTATTATGTAAGCACATAATGTAATCTGAAAACGGCTGCCCTGGTTAAAAAAACAATGCAACTGATCTCAGCTGGCATTCTGTCTACAATGGAGTGCAATGGGAATTTCTATGTGACCCCAAACTTTTGACCGGTAGTGTATGTGTAAACAGGGCCTATATGTCTGTAAATTAAGCTAACACACATAATGTCAGACAAGATGGCGCCAAGATGGCGTCAGCAGCAGTAGCAGCAGCGGTAGCAGTCACAGGTGGCTGTGAATTACTACGACAACAAACAAAATACGCGACAAGTCAGGCATCTGCAGGTCTGATATTTGTCAAGTATGCTGCAATACTGATATTCTACTGGCTCCAATTGTGCTATGAGGCTGCTCGTCAAAACCGTCATATACGGACATCAAATAAACAAAGGCGACAACCTCTAACATCCTCGCGCATGGCAAAGCAAGCTCCACTAAAACCGGGGTTTTCGTCTATCTTCTCGAGCAATCTTGTCTACGTGCTCCTTGTCCTTGTGGTGAGCCTGCATGCCGTAGGAGTTACTGCTCATGTCCACAGTCATCCCACTTGCGGCCTGCCCTGCTGCCTGGGAGGTGTGGAGCTGGATTACCTGGACGAGCGGGACGGGTGCTTTCCGGCGGGGGGCCATGCCCGGAGGTTGTGCCCTGTTGGAGCTGTGGAGATGGACTGCGGGCGGTTGTGGGCCAGCGCTGCCTCGAGGAGCGGAGGTTTGCCGGGCGGAGGGTTTGGCCGGGCCGGCCAGCAGTCTGCCCCGGGTGGCGCCGGTGCGCCTGGCTGCGGCGTGCACGGCCACCGGCGGAGCGTCCTGCTATGCGCACCAGCGCACCGGTAAACTGCCCACACTGTACTGACTTGAGGTCTGTATTCAAAAATTCTGATAAACTCGTTTCTCATCAGCCCCTGTCTCTTTCCATCCGAATTATCATTTTTCACCGGTGGGAAACTGAGGTTAAATTAAATGATTTTAACCAAAAAAAGTCTAACTACATTTTAACCACATCAAGACTTTTAATAACTATCCTCTTATTCATTGGAAATGTTGAGTTTAATCCCGGGCCTGGCTCAAAAAATTTCTTGAAAACTTTAAGTATATTGCACTTATGGGGACTATATGCACATGCAAACTGCAACAGACTGTTTACTGCTGTATCGCAACCTCAGTGCATGTCTTTACCTACAACTCAAGGCTATTTTCCCCATTTAAGACTTCCAGCTCCGTCTACTTTCATTCCCTCTTCGATTCCGACTTCCTTCCCCGAGACCTGTCCACTTGGTCCTATAGTCAAAACAGTCAAAGCACACAGAAGAACACTTCACCGAAGAAGAAGTCCAACTAATCTTAAACAACTTGGTAACACTAAAGGTTTTAAAATCTGCCATTTAAATACTCGAAGCCTAGTTTCCAAACTGGATGAATTTAAAATCTTACTTGCACAGACAAAAGCACATGTGATGGCAATTTCTGAATCATGGTTAACTCCCAGTATTCCTGATTCTTTTCTTTCCATTGAAAATTATGAACTTTATCGTAAAGACCGCACTGGTAAGACCGGCGGCGGAGTGGCTTTTTATGTGAGTCAGAAATATGCGCATCTAATATCTAAATTTGAAACTGAAACCGAAACATTAAAACTGGTAGTACATTTTACATCCCAACACGCAATTACCATTATTGTCACCTACAAGCCTCCTAGTGCCAATGTAAATGCTTATCTATCTCAGCTTTCTGACATAATTAAATCTGTTACAACAAAGGAGCTTGTAATTTTGGGTGATATTAACCTAGACTGGAATGATAGCTCATCAAATTCTCTGAAAGCCACTGCTATGAAACTCGGACTTTATCAATTAATTAAGGATCCGACAAGAACAGGCAAAACACGCAGCTCAATCCTTGATCTTATCTTCACGAATCAGCCATCAAAATATGAAATATCAGGTGTCTTAGAAGCGGCTCTCTCAGATCATTCGCTTGTATATGCAGTTAGGACAATCTTAAAATCTTCCAAAACTCATGCTCCCCACTCTGCGCCTAAAATACCAACTTCAAAATTACCTCAATTCAATGCTGAATTTAGTGCTATTGACTGGAATGATGAGCTGTCACTGGAAAATCCAGATCAAATTTGAACGCAATTTCACACAAAACTTAAAAAAATACAGAATAAATATTCTTTTGCCAACAAGGTTCGACCTAGGCAAAATAAATTACCATGGATAAATCCTGAAATATTTCTACTCCTTAAACAGAAGGCCGCTCTTCTTAAAATCCATAGGCTGAGTCGAACACCAGAGAGTAAAAACAATTAGATACAAATAATACAAATCATACATACGAATTAGAAATAAATGTACAGCTGATCTGCGTAAGGCAAAGGCGGTCTATTTTCAACAGCTGATTACACAATCTGCTAATAATCCAAAAACCTTGTGGCAGACCCTAAAGGTCATCACAGGTGAAACTGAGAAAACAAAAAAACATGTTGATATTCAAATTTCTCTGCAGGGCACTTTTATCTCAGATTCAGAAAAGATTGCAAGGGCTTTCAATGACTATTTTATATCATCTGTTAAAGAACTGGCAACAGACTTTTCCACTCCCTGCTCTCTTTCGCTAGTTCTCTCTTCAACATCTGATCAGTTTTCATTCTCTGAGATTTCTCAGAACGAAGTGATTAAAATACTGAACTCACTAAAAAATACTCATGCCCGTGATATTCATGGTGTAAATATCTCATTTATAAAGACTCATGTTGATAGCCTCATACCTCTCTTTCAGCACCTAATCAACCAATGTATCAGGCTATGTATCTTTCCCACAAATTGGAAAATGGCCCAAATCACCCCTATTTTTAAATCTGGTGATCATACTCTTGTCTCAAACTATAGACCTATTGCTATACTTCCAGTAATGTCTAAGTTGCTTGAAAAAACCCTGTATAACCAACTAAGTTCCTACCTTGAAACTAACAACTGGCTCAGTGACTGTCAACACGGTTTTCGTGCAAAGAGATCCACCATGTCGGCATTACTACTCCTCACTGAACAAATACGTAGCTCTCTTAACAAAGGTTACATCACTGGAGCTATTTTTATTGACTTTCGTAAAGCTTTTGACACAGTGAACCACCAGATCTTACTTAATAAACTTCCTTCATTCAATCTGTCATCATCTGTGATAGAAATGCTTTCGTCCTACCTAACGAACAGGTTGCAAGTCGTTAAAATAAATAATGTAAAATCCCAACCTGAAATCTCTGATATGGGTGTTCCACAAGGCAGCATTCTTGGACCCTTACTTTTTCTTTTGTACATAAATGATTTCCCTCAAGTGTGTAATCATTCAAAATGTCTACTGTATGCTGACGATACTGTGATTTTTCTCTCTGATTCAAATCCTGATGTCATAAATTCTAAATTATCATCTGACCTTCAGCTTATACACGACTGGTTGAGAAATAATCATTTAACCATCAATGTTCAGAAAACTGAATGTATGTACTTTTACTCATCCAGAAAATGTTTTTCTTTTACTGATCCTATTACTTTTGCTAACCAAGAACTTGTCGTCACAAAAACTTACAAATATCTTGGTGTGCTACTTGATTCTCATCTTACATACCGGGAACATGTGTCTAATTTATCAAAAAAGTTAAATCAGAAACTTTATGTTTATAATAAGATCAGATCATATCTTTCTTCTTCTGTTTCTGAAACCTATTTACATGCAATTGTGTTTTCAACCATGTCCTACTGTCTTCCTATTTGGTCACTTACCACAAAGGAAATCACTGAACCAATAGCACGACTATACCATCGAGCTCTCAAGATTCACAGTAACCTTCCAAAGTGGTCTCACCATTGTATTGCACTCGAACGCTCTAAGGCTTTGACTTATGAAAACTTTATAAACAGCCACGCAATTGCATTTTATTTTCAGATTCAAAATACCGCTTTACCAGAACTTGTTGCACTTTTTCCGACACACGTGAGACCAGGTCGTCTCACTAGGTCGGTTTCACAGGCACTTATCCCAGTTCCCCCATACAAAAACAACTTTGGTAAGAGGTCCTTTTTTTATACATATACCAAGATTTGGAATGACATTCCGTATCACATCAGAACACTATCATCCATCACATATTTCAAAAAGGCATACAAACAGCTCCTTCTTAATAGTTACACTTGCATGCATTAATTGATTCCTTTATGTATTGTCCAGGTCTCGTTTGCACGGTCCGAATTTGTCTGGCCCAGCTGATGTTTTGTATAAATGTCTTTTTCCTTATGTAACTGTATTGTTGTTTTCAGTTGTCGATATATATTTTTCTATATTGATTTTTTGTATTAATGTCTGTCCTGACGTGCTGTAACCATGTTTTATGTTTCTGCAGAACAGGAACCTGCTGAAAACCAGTTTTTAAACTGAGTCAGGCCCGTTTTTATATTGTAATGAAATGTTACTTTTTCAAACTTTCCTGTATAATAAATATATGAAATGAAATGAAGATAACGTTACGCATGCATGCACACACACACACATACATACATACACACACACACACACACACACACACACACACACACACACACACACACACACACACACGTGGATGGGTGATGTCCAAACACTCAATGCTGTAAAGTGATGCATGACACACACCCACCACGTGCAAACACACACACACACATACAGAGAGAGAGAGAGAGAGAACAATTACTGAAGCAGCACAGAAAGCAGGGCCCTGCACCTGGCTCTGGTTACACTGGGACAGATGGCAGAGTGCGAGCTCCAACAACAGGCGGATTACAGTAGACAACAAACACACACACACACACCAGTGAAGGGCGAGGAGCGATGGGGAATCCTGGAGCGCTGCTTAACTGACTGGCTCTGCTAGCGTTATTTGGTAATTTGAGGAAAAGTCTGACGATTTCTGTTCTGTCGTACATGCAGATGAATGTCTCCAGTACCCGGAGTTCTGCATTTATCCGCCGGTAAAACTTCTGTTGGAAGCAAAGGCAACTTTGAAAAGTAATTTGGTGTAAGGTCAGCTTAAGTGGACTGTGAGTTACGATATTGGTCTTAACGATATGAATGAATATGAATTCAACATGCCTGACATGGAAGCACTCTGCCTCGCTCTACATTATCCCTTACATACAGTATATAAAACACAAGTGATAATAATCTCAGGCAACTGCTGAATTAGGGTACTGGCTTATTTTTGGTTACAATGCAGGCACTGCAAAGAAATCTAGTTGTATTTAAAAATAAATGAAGAAATCTACTTGTATCTACAAATAAATCAGTATGATCTGATTAACAAACCTGCAGTACTATGATCATATAAAATGCTTATTTGAAGAGCCTGATCAATACTGAGTTTTTGAGATTGATATCGATATTATTCGAGATTTCTTACATGAACACATCATTTACACATTGTTACAAACACAAGTTCAGTTACCTATCACATGGAATATACATACAGATATAGCTGTGATACGCTAATATCTGGGCAAAATATGAGCCATGCTGGTATATGGCTCAGGCTCTGTGTATTATATTAACAGGCCTACAAAATTCAACAATACTTTGTACACACAAACACATACAATAGTTATACTGTCAGACAGATACATTGGTTGATCAATACAAGACTTAAGGCCCGTACACACCGGGACGAATATCAGCGGGTGAACACAAAAAACGTTATTCGACACGTTTTTTGTGTTGTTCACACCCAAGCGATTTACGCTGACGATGAGCCGAATGAACATGCAAATTCATTATCTGTCACTAGATGGCGCTTAATGTAAAACAGAAATACCCCCGTACATAGGGTGGCGCTGCGCAACTTTGCGCTTCTGATACTCGCTTGCAACTCAGAAGAAGAGCAGAGAAGAAGAGAGCAAGTATTTAGAACATTTCTTCTAAATCAGACAAAGAAAACATGGATATCGTAAGCACCAGTAGCTCAAGCTCCAGCTCCAGCGATGATGAAATTATTTTCATAAGCAGCTCAACATTTATTTTGGACATCGTGCTTTGCCTCTTCCTCGTCTTGTGGCAGTGATGACGGTGGCGTATGTCTTCTTCGTTTGTGTGCTCGGTAAGACCGTTTTGTGCTTGAGCGCCCCCAAGTTGTGTTTTACTGTAACTTCAGAAGCACAAGACACGTGAGCAAAAGGGCCGATTTCATTGGTCGGATAGTTTTTGACGCGGTGCGTCAAACCAAAATAACGAACCCGAGGCGTTTTTTAAAAAATGACGCTTTTACGCGTGGCGTTTTTCGCGTCGGTGTGCACACTCTCATTGACGCCCTTTGTTTAGTCACGACGCGTTAAACGTCGGTCCCGGTGTGAACAGGCCTTCACAATTCTCCAGTCTGCAGCTGAACAAAAGCTCCTTTCTGATGGACATCTAATGTAAACGTCCCCACAGGAGCCACTAACCCTCCAGTTACACAACAATACAATGCTCAAAGTCTGCTCTCTCTGCCTCTGCGCTCATTCATATGTTAATCCAATATCCTGGCCTTATCAAATCGCTGTCAGGAAGACTGTTGACATCTGCACTAAGCAGCTGGCGAGTCCTGAAGCTAAGTGGGTCAGGGGACAGTGTGTGGGGGCTCAGGAGCAAGTCTTTGTGAGGACGCATCGGCACACAAATCAGAAGGACAACTCTTAATGAGGCAAAGACAATGGCTGCAAAACAATGTGCTGGCTGGGGGCGGGCGTGTGTGATGCAAGGTGCTGCGAGATGACGGGGGTTCAAATGATGACAAGAAGGTCATGTTGCCCATGAAAGGGCCTAGAGGTTACTACAGCCTCTCTGGCAACTACAGTTCGCTCAGTATATAAACACTTCTAATCTCATTATGGCCAGAGGAAATATTTAAAGCTTTATCTATTTATACTTTATTTTGTCTGTCATGTGAAATCAAGTTACCCTACTCACATTAAGACTTAATTAATCAACGTCTGTTTTTGTAAAAATTACCAACCCAACTCTGAGGCTGCACAATATGAGGAAATAATGCTGCGATTGCACTATGGTTCACGTTATTGGAGGGAATGATCATTAGTGCATCATTATTCTCTTTTTCATTACATTTTATTCTTTTAAATAAAAAAAAAACATTTAAATGATTATAGTGTGATTTTTAAGAGGATTTGTTTTTTCGGACAACTCTGTAGCACCGCAATACTTCATTTAAATATTGCCCATCCCTGCAATTTGGAAATTGCACTAGCCCATATTGCGATTTCTATAAAAGCATGATTAATTTTGCAGCCCTACACAACTCCCTACCAACTGAGCCACTGCCACCCTCAATTATTGCACTGAGTGTAACTCCAGAAAAAGAGCTGGATTACTGTTATTATATATTATATTTGGAGATGCTGTTTGCATCAGTGGAATCAGCAAATGTAAAATCAGCTGACAATGCAACCTTGCATTTACCTTTAATTCATTTATCATTATTTAAATGATAATAGTATTATTGTCATTATTTTCATCCTTTATATTTGTCTTGTTCCTTTCTGATGTGACAGTATTTATAAGTATTTTTTATTCATTGTGTTGCATACTTTTAGTGCTCCTTTATGTAAATGTATATTTTATACATTTGTGTCTGCACTGCAACACTGGGCCTAATAAAGTTGCCGAAAGAGATCCAAAGATCTATCCAAAGATGTGTAGCTAGTAGGATCTACTGCAGGGCTGTAGGATCTACTGCAGGGCTGTTCCACTGGATTGCATTGGATTGTTTCTATGGTCACTGAGGGTTGAGTTGTGTTTAGGGATTGACAGTAATTTTATTTGCTCATCGGCCATTGTGGCTAGTGGTGTTCAAAAAGCTACTAGATGGGTTCGTACGGTCATGAAACACTTGGAAAAGTCATGAAGAATTTGAAAATAGCAATTTCCAGGCCTGGAGAAGTTTTGGAAAATGAATAAATACAGAAAGACATGGAACTTTTATTAACAAGTTCCTGTATAATAGAGTGTGGTTCAGTTAAGATCAATGTATAAAATCTATATTGGTTCAACAATATTTTAACAAATTTGCAATAGCAATCAACTTTCATAAAACGGCCCATATTTCAGAACAATGTATTAAGTTTCCAGTTGTAGCTGGTTCCAATGAGACAAGCTGTAGGATGGCGAAGCGGGAAAAGTTCTCTATTGTTTGAGGGACTGGGCGGGCCAGCTGTCAATATGGGTTATTACCCAGTGTGCTTTGTTGAATGGTCTCAATGTTTCATTGTTTTATTTGATGTGAATACTAGGTTACTAGAGGAGTAACTTAATGCAGTATGAAGTAGTAATGAAGTAATGCAGTAATGCAGGAAGTGTGGATGAAATAAAAATGTACCTTAAAGGCATGGAAAAGTTATGGAAAAGTCATGGAAATGTATTGGTATGTGTATGAACCCTGTACTAACCACTCATTTTCACTAGACGCTAATTTGTGGAAAATTACATTTTTTTCTCTTGATTTGAATAAAGGTAACTATGGTTTGCAGAAATCAAGACGATAAAAAATATAATTTTTTGTATGAAATCATGTGACCGAATAACACACATATAAAGAGTAGCTTCTTATTGCATAGGCTAGGTGGAGAAGTGGTGTAGAGGATTAGTTCAAAGTATTTGAGAGTGATTTGGAGCGCACTCGCGTGTCACTTTGCAGCTGGCACGGGCCCTCGTGACGGGAAGCGGAGGGCACAGACCTGTCCTGCTGCTGGCTCTCTCTCATTTCCTCAGCTTGCCATGTCGCAAGTACGTGCTGAACGGGATATTTTAAGGAATCGCCGCGGCTTGCTTGTCTGATGTACCTAACGGGCCACCGTACTCTGGTCGTGGGCTGCCCTGCACACAGCTGTGTTCCTGTTTGGGGCGGTTCGCACAGTGTCACAGTACTCCAGCCACCAGTGTTACAATATAAATAGCATGCCACCCGCCAAAGTGGCTTGTGAGAGTGACTATGTTACCCCCCATTGCCAAAATCTACCTGCATTTGGCGTGTTGGCACGTGTTAATGTCAAGCCCTGGTTGTGTTACTGTGAAAGTGAAGTTAATGTGTACCATATGATATATAAATGTGACTTGGGGACTCACAGTAACTAATAGCAGTTATTCATTAGGGTGTATGTAATGTATGTAAAGTAGTCATTTACACTGATAGATGTTCAATTCCCTGGTTTGCAGTTTCTATGGTAACCATACATGACTATGATGTTAATGAAGCAGGTCATCTGTCAGTCTGTCACGGGAGTTTTCACACTTCAACCACCATCATCAGCACAGCACAAGCAGAGTTTAAAATGCGACACATTTAAATTACAGTTTAGAGATTTGGACACGTGGCTGACATTCCTCTATCTCTTTACAGACAACATGACCCATTACCCCAGCTGACACTGTCCATATGGCCTGCAGGACACTGAGACCTGTGTGTGTGTGTGTGTGTGTGTGTGTGCTGTGGCTCAAGCAGCCAAGCAACCAAGCAGCAGGTATAACGGTCTAACGCACATGCTGTCTGTCGCAGCTTTGATCCCAACTCCCCTGAGGGAACCATCTCGTTAACCAGACGGCCTCAGCAACCTACAGCCCCACATAATGAGTGAGTGCGCGTGCGCACGTGTGTGTATATGTACAATGTTAAATAGAGAAAATAGACAGCAAGCTGATGGGGGAGCTCCAGGCAGCCCATATTGGTTGGCGTCGAAAATAGATTAGATAGGAGCTTTGCGTCACTGTCTCAACAGCCCAACTGGGTAACATTATGTATCATATGTCATATCACACATGCGTTGGACGGTTCACGCCTTGCTGTCGTCCATTAATACCTGACAATGGACACCTTGAAGGGCATTAACCCGCTTATAACATGGTCACTGGCCAAATTTTTTTTTTCCACACATGAATTAATACTTGAATACATTTTACAATCAAAAACTAAAGTTGCTCCAAACAATAACTACAAAAACAATAATTTTTTTTTTTTCCGCGATGTGTAACATTACTGTCGGCCGCAACCTGAAGTAGCGACCTGAACAGTGAACGGGATGTGAGATAACGTTATTCGCTGTGGTGCTAATATGCCACCGGTGCCTTAATAGCAACACAGATTTCGGTGCCTCATTACAATGCCACTGATATGCCTGTGCTGCTCAGAACAGCAGAAGCATCTCTCAACAAAAGTACCGCTGCATGTTAACACTACACTCAACAGCTGCATTAAACATGGCTAAAATGCTGACAGCTACAGGTGTAAAGGGTGACTGTGTTTCACTGTAGGGGATCCAACAGCTGGACGTTAAGCAGCGTGCAGCAACACGGACGGTGCATTCACTTGAAACTGGTAGCCTCGTGGTGCATTCAAAGACATTGTAACATAAATTTAAAAGTATTGCTTTAGCACCGGTATCGGAAAAAACCCAAACGATACTCAACCCTACCTTGCAGCCAATCAGAATCGAGTATTCGCCCAGACCATGGTATAAATCATATTTATGTACAGTTTATGGTTAACACAATAATGGTCTCATGACAGCCAATGTAAAGACCAGCCACCTAATTTGATACCTAGTTTGATAATTAGGCCTGCTATCACATATTATTTATTTATAAAGTAATAGTAATGACAGTGTTATGTCTTGTTATGACGGTGACATGTCTTGTTATGACAGTGTCAAATCATGGTTATGTCTTATGCTGTCCCCTTCTAATAAAGTGTCACCATAGATAATATTCACCTCCCAGTGGCTGAAGACGAGCTGTGGACTGGCCAATCCGCTGGTCCTCTTGCGGATCTCGTCGGCAAATCCAAAGCTCTCGGCCACAGGCAGAACGGCCTTGATGATGAACATGTCCGTCCCTTCCTTCATCTCTTCATGGAGGACACGACCCTCTCGCTTCCCCAGTACGCCATATACTCGGCCTGGTATAGGACGAGACACAGGGTCAGGACACACCTGATATACACAGCAAAACACATACACACAGGTCCCCACATGCAGCTTAGAATATAGCCAGAAAAGTTTAATTTTGTTAGAAGTAGATTCTATCAACCTGGACACTAACTGAGTTGGAGAAATGTCTAAATAATAATAATAAAATCAACGCATCCAGTAGTCTCTGGGAAATGTAACTAGAGATGCATTAAGTAAGGGTTTATTAATTTATCAAGAATTAATGGACCATACATTTTTATTTTAATGCATTTTGCCATTTAAAATTAAAATAACTGTTTCCCTGGTAACACCTGAGGGTTTGACTAGTCTATTTCCACAACGTTCCACTCCTGGAAATGCTCCTTTGCCGCCGGAAATTACGCCGGATGTCCCTCATTTTTGGCCAAAAGTCCATTACCTTCCTCAATCATTGTTTGGGGTTCTAACCTAGACTATCTGTCCAATCTGAGTTTTCTGTTGTACAACTAAAACAACTTTTGAACGTACACATGTTCCACCAAAACAAGTTCTTTCCCGAGGCTATTTTGCAGCATCCGGTGCTTTGACGATTGTGATTGGTTTAAAAGAAATGCCATTAAACCAGAGCACGTTTTTCTCCCATCCCGGAATGCTGTGTGGACTAGCCAGACCCTCCTCTGCAGCGCTGTGGAGGTAGGGTCTGGCAATGCAAGGGAATTGGATGGACCATAGAAACGACTTTCAACGCTTGGCAACGGGAGATATTTCTAGTCCGCTCTGCTCAGACAGCTACGAGCCAGAAAGCTAACGTTAGCAAAATTCAAAGTCCATAACATTGTGTACGGGTGACGATCAGTAAATATAATGTGACAGTGCGTTTAACAACAAGTGGCTAGCTATCTAGCCATTCCATGGTCTGCAAAACAATAAAAAGATTTTCACGAACAATGATCCTCGACTGTTGGCTGCAGCCCAAAGTAGCAACCTGTAAAGTGAATGGGATGAGACATGATCACTGTGAAACAAAGTCAGTTCAGAGCGGCAATGTAACTTACTTCTTTTAGTGTGTGTTAGCGCCATCCTGTGATGTTCAGGAAGAGGCATTGAAGGACTACACTCAGTGTTGGCAATAACAGATTTTTTTTTAAATGTAGTGGATTGATTTAGAAAGGTAGTTCGCCAGTTTCAGCAGAACTCGTTAGTAGGTGTCCTATATCACTTTTTAATGGACACCCTGCAGCCAATTTCACCCAGACCCTATAATACTGATATACTATAATACATAATACTGATTATAGACTCAAATCTGAGGATTTTCCAAATTAAAAACTTGTTCCCAAAAGCCTCCTGTAACACATCAGAAAGAATGAGTTGCTTATCAGTTACTGACATGAGGGATTTAAATCTAAAGGATCATAGTAGAGTGGACCATTTCTAAATTAAGATTTTTCAATAAATCCAAACCAATGGTACAGAGCTCATTAAAGTAGCTAATCTTATTGGACAGAGGTAAGCATTAGCATCAGTCGAGGTATTGGCCAGGTGGAGCTTTAAGTCAGGATATTTTTGTTAACGCCTCATTTAATTGGCCTGCTCTGATTTGGCTGACAAAGCAATTCTTTGTGTAACGAGCTGCTGTGGCTACTAACAAGCCTGGGGATATTGTTTACCAACACGTTAAACGGCATTTCAAGCCTCATTTTTATCTCATTGACTTTCAGAGGACAAGACTTTAGGGAGAGTTGTGGAGTGACAGTCAATACTGAGCTCTGCAGACTCGCCTGTTGTTCTAATACTGACATTTACAGGAAATCTTGTTCTTAAAATGGAGGGATGTGTGTGATTTTTTAAGCATAATGACAGTAATTTCATCAGGTATGTTGGAAGGTCCTAACTTTGCCTCTTGGGGTACCTAGTACAGTGAGGAAAATAAGTATTTGAACACCCTGCTATTTTGCAAATTCTCCCACTTAGAAATCATGGAGGGGTCTTTTTAACTATTTATCTGTATGATACAGCTGCAAATAAGTATTTGAACACCTGAGAAAATCAATATTAATATTTGGTACAGTAGCCTTTGTTTGCAATTACAGAGGTCAAACGTTTCCTGTAGTTTTTGCACGTAGTTTTTGCAAGGTTTGCACACACTGCAGAAGGGATTTTGGCCCACTCCTCCACACAGATCTTCTCTAGATCAGTCAGGTTTCTGGGCTGTCGCTGAGAAACACGAAGTTTGAACTCCCTCCAAAGATTCTCTATTGGGTTTAGGTCTGGAGACTGGCTAGGCCACGTCAGAACCTTGATATGCTTCTTACAGAGCCACTCCTTGGTTATCCTGGCTGTGTGCTTCGGGTCATTGTCATGTTGGAAGACCCAGCCTCGACCCATCTTCAATGCTCTAACTGAGGGAGGGAGGTTGTTCCCCAAAATCTCGCAAGACATGGCCCTGGTCATCCTCTCCTTAATACAGTGCAGTCGCCCTGTCCCATGTGCAGAAAAACACCCCCAAATCATGATTCTACCACCCCCATGCTTCACAATAGGGATAGTGTTCTTGGGATGGTACTCATCATTCTTCTTCTTCCAAACACGGTTAGTGGAATTCTGACCAAATAGTTCTATTTTAGTCTCATTTGACCACATTGCTTTCTCCCATGACTCTTCTGGATCATCCAAATGGTCATTGGCAAACTTAAGACGGGCCTTGACATGTGCTGGTTTAAGCAGAGGAACCTTCCGTGCCATGCATGATTTCAAACCATGACGTCTTAGTGTATTACCAACAGTAACCTTGGAAACAGTTGTCCCAGATCTTTTCAGGTCATTGACCAGCTCCTCCCGTGTAGTTCTGGGCTGATTTCTCACCTTTCTTAGGATCATCGAGACCCCAAAAGGTGAGATCTTGCATGGAGCCCCAGTCCGAGGGAGATTGGCAGTCATTGGCAGTCAGGAAAAGATGGCGACCGTGTGTTTGGCTGGCCGTCTACCTCTGCTGAGAGTGTTAATGTTTTTCCTCTATCTGCTGTCTGTTGTATGGAGTGTGTCACCGCTGCTGGTGTATGATCGCCTGACACTTCTTAATATTCGCGAATCTCTGGAAATACTGCCAATTTTCGGCTTTGCTGGACACTCAAAGAGGCTCCCGCCTTATCTGGAGTCTATACCGCCGCATCTATGGCGTTCTTCCTGCTGGTTACCTCGCAACAGTCGTCGCAGAAAACGCGGAAAGCGAGGGGGAGTCCTCGTTAAACTGAAATTTTTTCTGGCTTCCTCCCTCCACGATCCCTGTCGTCTACCAGCCGTTCCCTTCACAGACTACAGTGGCTACGATTTGCGGAGTTCCACGGAGTACAGATATCGGTGGCTCCGACCGGTTCTTCGGGATACCGGAGTGCTGCTCCCATGCTGTCAGCCAGTGCGGATCTCTCAGCGGGGCTGTGTGCCGGGAAATCTCCGCTCGCTCAGTCGCTTCTCTCGCCAGTCTGACCGATGCTCAGTTCGCACGGCCCTATAAATGTCAGATCGCTTACAAATAAGACGCGTTTATTTTGAACGACTTTTTACAACACATGATCTGGATTTCCTCCTGTTGACAGAAACCTGGTTGAAACCAGGTGAGAACAGCGCCTTTTCGGAGCTCCTCCCCCCCGGCTGTTCCTTCGTCAGCACTCCGCGAGCTGTCGGTTGCGGGGGAGGCCTGGCTGCTATATTTAAGGAGAGCTTCAGATGCCGGACGATAACCGCCAATAACTACTCCAGCTTTGAACTGCAGCTGTTTGTGATCAACCTTACCTGCCCTGTGCTGTGTGCCACAGTTTATCGCCCACCCAGATCTAATAAGGACTTTCTTCAAGAGTTCTCAGAGTTTTTGTCTGAGTTTCTCCCAAAGTTTGATAAACTGCTGATTTGTGGAGACTTTAATATTCATGTTTGTTGTGCAGCAAATCAACTGGCCAACGAATTCAAAGTCCTTTTAGTCTCCTTTGATCTCACTCAATCTGTTAATGCACCAACACACAGTATGGGCACACTCTTGACCTTGTCATCTCCCATGGGCTTTCAGTTTCCCTCAGAGAAATAGTCGACACTGCTATCTCGGATCACCTCCCTGTTGTTTTCAACTTTGCTGCCCCTCCACCTGCCAATAAGCCAGTTTCCTTAGCTCGCAGACGCCGAATCTTTACTCCATCAACGGCTGGGGAGTTTGCTGCTGCTTTCAGAAACTCTCAGCTGCCTGATGGTTGTGGGCTGGTTCCTCCCCTTTGTCCAGACAGCCTACTCTCTACTTTCCATTCAACATGTTCTGCGATTCTTGACTCTGTTGCCCCTTTTCGGCAAAAAACTGCCAAAACTAAGTCAGATCCCTGGCTAAATGACCATACCCGTCTGCTCAGACAACAATGCAGACAGGCTGAGCGGCGGTGGAAAAAGGATAAACTGCATGTATCCCTGGGCTGGTTAAGGGTCAGTTTGGCTGCTTACCAGAGAGCTCTAAAGGAAGCCAAGTCCAAATATTTGTCCTCCATTATAGCTAACGGCTCTCATAATCCAAGACTGCTATTTAATACTATTGACTCTGTCATTAATCCATGCCCTACTGTCCTGTCCGATGCCTCTTCTGCAACCTGCGAGGAGTTTGTGTCTTTTTTCACTGATAAAGTGGCATCTGTCAGGCAGAATATCTGTAATATGAATTTATCTTTTGATGATGTCTGTGCTCCTCCGGCACAGACTGCTGTATTTGAGCGGTTTGAGACCATTTCTTTGTTTTCTTTTACTAAGGTGGTTAGTGGCATGAAACCCACGAACTGCCCCTTAGATATTATTCCAGCCAAGTTTTTGAAGGAGGTTCTGAGCTCCGTTCGGTCAAGTCTGCTTGTGTTTATAAACACTTGTCTTGGCTCAGGGTCTGTTCCAGCTGCCTTCAAACACGCTATGGTTAGGCCCCTCTTAAAAAAACCAAATCTTGACCCCTCTGTGCTCTCCAATTTTAGACCTGTCTCTCACTTGCCTTTTCTTTCTAAGGTTTTAGAAAAAGTTGTTTTTATTCAATTACAGACATTTTTGGATCATCAATTCTATTCTTGATAAATTTCAGTCTGGTTTTAGATCCCGGCATAGCACCGAGTCAGCACTGTTAAAGGTGCACAACGATATTGCCTTGTCTGTGGATGCTGGGAATCCTGCTGTGCTGGTACTGCTCGACCTCACAGCAGCCTTTGATACAGTTGACCATGCAGTCCTTGTATCTCGCCTAGAGCACGTCGGCATCTGTGGCACTGCTCTCCAGTGGTTTAGGTCATACCTGGCAAACAGGAGTTTCTCTGTCGCGATTGGTGACCACTGCTCCTCAAAGGCGTCGTTGCCCTGTGGGGTGCCACAGGGATCTATTCTCGACCCTATTCTGTTTTCAATGTATATGCTACCTCTAGGAGCAATTATAAAAAGCACAACCTGTCTTTTTCACTTTTATGCCGATGACTTGCAGATATATTTGCCCATGAAACCAAACGAAAACACTGCACTTACTAAGCTACTGGACTGCATCACAGATATAAAGCAGTGGCTGTCACAGAACTTTTTGCACTTAAACGACAGCAAAACTGAATGCATTTTGTTTGGTTCTCCATCTATGTCAAATGCTCTCACCACAAACTCTGGCACTCTGGCCCCCTTTTTAAATCTCATGTTAAAAATCTTGGGGTAACATTTGATAATGGGCTTAAATTTGACAAACAGATTAGCTCTGTTGTCAGTTCAAGCTTTTTTCAGCTCCGTCTTTTGGCCAAAGTCAAGTCCTTTCTCAGTCGGCAGGATCTCGAGAAGGCAATCCATGCTTTCATCAGTTCAAGACTGGACTACTGCAATGCCCTTTTACGTTGGCCTCAGTCAGTCATCAATTTCGTCTCCAACTTGTGCAGAACGCTGCTGCCCGATTTTTAACAAACACGTCCAGACGTGAACACATTACCCCTGTGTTGTCGCCACTCCACTGGCTTCCAGTCCGTTTTTAGAATTGATTTTAAACTCCTGCTGTTTGTTTTCAACGCCATTTATGGCTTGGCCCCCTCTTACTTGTCTGAGATTTTAACTTTTGCAATTGTGGCAGAGCCTTTGCGCTCCTCGGGTCAGCTTCTGTTAGAGGTCCCTAGGTCAAGACTTAAACAGTGGGGCGATCGTTCTTTTGCCGTCGCTGCTCCCAGACTGTGGAACAAACTACCCCCTGACATCCGCACCACTACTGACCTCAGCCTTTTTAAAACCAAGCTTAAGACCCACTTTTTAAATTAGCATTTAATTCTGACTAGGACAATACTGTCTCTTAGGTGTCCTTCTGTCTGCTCCTTTTTATACATTTCTGGAAGGCTTTTTATGTCCTGCAGCGCTGCACCACTACAGCACTTTTAATTGTATCTGTTTGTTCGACATGTGTTTTGTATTGTTTTATGGCTTTGTTGTAAAGCACTTTGGGTACCTTTCGGCTATTGTAAAGGGCTATACAAATAAACTTGATTGATTGAAACTTGATTGATGTTTAGCTTCTTCCATTTTCTAATGATTGTTCCAACAGTGGACCTTTTTTCACCAATTGCCAATTGCCCCGTAGCCCTTTCCAGCCTTGTGGAGGTGGACAATTTTGTCTCTAGTGTCTTTGGACAGCTCTTTGGTCTTGGTCATGTTAGTAGTTGGATTCTTACTGACTGTATAGGGTGGACAGGTGTCTTTATGCAGTTAACGACCTCAAACAGGTGCATCTAATTTAGGATAATAAATGGAGTGGAGGTGGACATTTTGAAGGCAGACTAACAGGTCTTTGAGGGTCAGAATTCTAGCTGATAGACAAGTGTTCAAATACTTATTTGCAGCTATATCATACAAATAAATAGTTAAAAAATCATATATTGTGATTTCTGTATTTGTTTTTTAGATTATGTCTCTCACAGTGGACATGCACCTACGATGACAATTTCAGCCCCCCCTCCATGATTTCTAAGTGGGAGAACTTGCAAAATAGCAGGGTGTTCAAATACTTATTTTCCTCACTGTACATATACACATACACATAAGTCCCTGCCCTTTTCCAAACAGTTTCCAATGACAGCTTTCATCAGGTTAGTATTTTGGTGTGGAGGCATACATTTCAGAGACAGATATCTCAAAACCTGGACAAATAAAACCCTTACTATTTAAATGAATAAATACTAGGGAAGATACAATATTCATAATTTGTATTTAATACAGTAATTATCTGTAATTATAATTACTGTGTGGCAGAAACTGGTTGACAGTGCAGTCTTACCCAGCACCTCAGCAGTGGCCATTATCTCGCAGGTATACATGGCAGCCATGAGCCTCTGGGGCTGAACCTGGAAGGCGTGGCGGCAGGCCTCCTTCATGGCGGCGATCAGCTGACCGGAGACCGGTCCGTAGCAATCTACAGAGGCGGCCTGCGGCCTGCGCTTGACCTGGCACGAACCCGCTGTCCATGTCTCTCTGCTTCCTTCCACTCTGTTGTCTGTTATACCCCCATGGAATTTGGAGTCCTCCTCCAAGAAGTCCTGAGGCTGTGGCAGGGCTGCAGACTGGATGTCCCACCTCTCCACAGAGAAGCACACTCCCATCAGGGGCTCCTCACACATGGGACCTGACAGAGTTGCCAGCTGGAAGCCGCTGATGATACTGTTGTCCAAGTCTCGCATACCGGCGGCCTGAGCTCTGGCCTCGCCAGCTTGGTCACCCCTGCTCAGACATTGCCACAGCGAGGGCCGCTGGTAGCCCTCCACAAGGTTCAGCAGGATGTTGGGACCATATCTGAAAAAACCAGCAACATGGTCAGTACAACTTCATTCTGGAGGACTTTCTTAGAACAACAAATCATTTAAGCTAACACAAGTGCTTATTTACAACAATGTAGAAATACTAAACTTCTACATTTACTTAAAAGCTGCAATAATTGAGATATTTGGGCTACTTAAACCAAGATTTTTAAAGTTTTGAAATTTCTATGAGTTTTTATTTTATTTTTGGTTCAGAAAGGTTTTGTTTTAGTTTTTATAGTTTGGTGTTGTCAGGGCCAGGTATTTTTTAAGCTTTTTCACCAGCTAGTCTCTAACTGTGTCCGTCTGCTATTTGCTGCTGGGCATGTAGTGTTCTGTGGCTTTATCTGAGCTTTTTTTACTGAAAGCAGCCTGCTGCTGGAAACCAGTTGATGAGAGCCGTGGAACTAAATCAAAACAGGAAAATTGTGGGCCACGCTAAAACTCTCCGTAGAGCTGAGGGGAACTACAGAGTTGGACATAATTTTCTTTATGTTCATTATTTGGAGCAAAACTTTTCATATGAACCATTACAATAGTACTAAGCTTTTATTAATTAAATAATTCTTATTAATTATTAAAAGAAAATAATAAATACTAATTTCTAAATAATCACGCTTTTAATTTCTTTAGCAAGTTGTTCGAGTACGGTTAATTCTTAAATAAAAGCTGGGGAACAAACAGAAGCTGGCCAGAAAAGGGAGGAATTATGCCCTTTGAGCATTTATTGACAGTTTCTTAACAACTCTTGAAAAAAATGGCAAAGCAACTGGAAATAATTTGAAACTGTTTCAAAGTGAAACTTTTAAACTCAGCAGCAGAGCATTCACATCAGTGCTGAAGGTTTACTTGATTTCAAAGTTATAACTTCTGGGGAAATAAGTCATGAGTTTATTTATCAAAGTTAATCCTTTAAATGAAGTATGGAATTCCATCTTTCTATTTTGTGTGTTTCTATGCTGAAATGCGAGAAGGTTAGTAACTCAAAGAATTTGGAAGATAGCTATTAAACCTAACTAACTAGTCTCAAGCCTCATATAAGCTTCAGCATATTAAGTTTGCAATAACAGCAAACAGCATCAACCACACTTAAAACAGCAGTAGAATAGAAAACAGGGAGACTTCTAAGTAAAATAGAATTAAATGTGTTAATAAAGACAGAGGAAAATTAGGATTAAAGGCCTGTCTCAAATACAGGCCTGGTTCCTGTTTCTTTAGTCAAGGAAAATAAAGACCAGAATTACTTTACGACAAGGTCTGCTCGTCTTCCTGGTCTTGTCATCATTTGACTATATGTTCAATGTAAACCCAAACTGAATACTTTTGCTCCATGTCCTGTGACTCTGCTTTAAATGTATAAAGGATATACATTTTAATAATGTCTGTGTCAGACCTGCGAGGGCCAAAGGCCCAGATATGCTCCACAGCGTTTCTCCACTTCCTCCCCTGCAGCATGCTCTCCAGCTGGGCCTTGAGTCCAGTGATGGCCTCCAGGGTCCTGGGGCTGATGTCCAGACTCTTCCCTCCCTCAGGGACATGTTCACCTGCTCCAGAGTCCGAATCAGCTCCGTGCTGCTTTCCAACAGACAGGTCACCTCTGAAAACCAACAAACATTATTGACATTGTTTCATGGAAGGATGAAATTACGACACTTTGTTCATAGTTTCATTCATTGTAGAAAACCAGTTTTTACAAATCACTTATAGTTTTTGTGTATGTAAGTGGTTTTATTTCAGTGCTCCTTAACCAGCTTTCCCTGACACAGCCCGCTGGTTTTCCTACGTTCCTACATATCTACGTATGCATATGGGGTATGACTTTTTTGGACCTAATTATTAAAAAAATGCAGCAGGAAAAAAAACCTTGAAAATCATTACAGAGGTGCTGATAACAATTTGATAAGATGCATTTCAAATAGAACGTTACAAAACCGCGTATGTAGAAATAAATAGGATATTGATATGGGAGGGTGTGTAGCCTCAGACACAGCGCCCACTCCTTCATCTTCCAACCCTTTGTAAGCTGGCTTAGGTTTGCCTTGGACCAGATCACAATTATGCTGTTGTAGTTTTAGACTGCTGGGGGACTTCCTTTGACACTTGTGCCCTCTCTCTTTCCATCTGAGGGCATTCATATCCCAGTAATTGTTTTTACTAACTTAGCTCTGGGGAAATTTTCTTGGATTGGGGTGGCACCTGGATTGTGGTTGCAGCTGCTGCCATGGTCCTGCTTGACGCCCTGCTAGGACTGCACTGCAACTACTATTTATAGTCATAGTTCTATTGTCTTAATTCATTTCTCAAATTCATCATCATTCGTTGAGTACGGTCTAGACATGGTCTTTTATGAAAAGTGCAACTGTTGTTGTGATTTGGCGCTATATACAGTGTGGAAAATAAGTATTTGAACACCCTGCTATTTTGCAAGTTCTTCCACTTAGAAATCATGGAGGTGTCTGAAATTGTCATCGTAGGTGCATGTCCACTGTGAGAGACATAATCTAAAAAATAAATCCAGAAATCACAATGTATGATTTTTTTAACTATTTATTTGTATGATACATCTGCAAATAAGTATTTGAACACCTGAGAAAATCAATGTTAATATTTGGTAGAGTAGCCTTTGTTTGCAATTACAGAGGTCAAACGTTTCCTGTAGTTTTTCACCAGGTTTGCACACACTGCAGAAGGGATTTTGGCCCACTCCTACACACAGATCTTCTCTAGATCAGTCAGGTTTCTGGGCTGTCGCTGAGAAACACAGAGTTTGAGCTCCCTCCAAAGATTCTCTATTGGGTTAAGATCTGGAGACTGGCTAGGCCACGCCAGAACCTTGATATGCTTCTTACAGAGCCACTCCTTGGTTCTCCTGGCTGTGTGCTTCGGGTCATTGCCATGTTGGAAGACCCAGCCTCGACCCATCTTCAATGCTCTAACTGAGGGAAGGAGGTTGTTCCCCAAAATGTTGCAATACATGGCCCCGGTCATCCTCTCCTTAATACAGTGCAGTCGCCCTGTCCCATGTGCAGACAAACCCCCCAAAGCATGATGCTATCACCCCCATGCTTCACAAAAGGGATGGTACTCATCATTCTTCTTCCTCCAAACACGGTTAGTGGAATTCTGACCAAAAAGTTGTATTTTGGTCTCATCTGACCACATGACTTTCTCCCATGACTCCTCTGGATCATCCAAATGGTCATTGGCAAACTTAAGACAGGCCTTGACATGTGCTGGTTTAAGCAGGGGAACCTTCCGTGCCATGCATGATTTCAAACCATGACGTCTGAGTGTATTACCAACAGTAACCTTGGAAACGGTGGTCCCAGCTCTTTTCAGGTCATTGGCCAGCTCCTCCCGTGTAGTTCTGGACTGATTTCTCACCTTTCTTAGGATCATTGAGACCCCACGAGGTGAGATCTTGCATGGAGCCCCAGTCCGAGGGAGATTGACAGTCATGTTTAGCTTCTTCCATTTTCTAATGATTGCTCCAACAGTGGACCTTTTTTCACCAAGCTGCTTGCCAATTTCCCCGTAGCCCTTTCCAGCCTTGTGGAGATGTACAATTTTGTCCCTAGTGTCTTTGGACAGCTCTTTGGTCTTGGTCATGTTAGTAGTTGGATTCTTACTGATTGTATGGGGTGGACAGGTGTCTTTATGCAGCTAACGACCTCAAACAGGTGCATCTAATTTAGGATAATAAATGGAGTGGAGGTGGACATTTTGAAGGCAGACTAACAGGTCTTTGAGGGTCAGAATTCTAGCTGATAGACAGGTGTTCAAATACTTATTTGCAGCTGTATCATACAAATAAATAGTTAAAAAATCATACATTGTGATTTTTTTTTTTTTTTAGATTATGTCTCACAGTGGACATGCACCTACGATGACAATTTCAGACCCCTCCATGATTTCTAAGTGGGAGAACTTGCAAAATAGCAGGGTGTTCAAATACTTATTTTCCTCACTGTAAATAAAATTGAATTGAATCATACCAACTGCTATAATTATTATGAATCATACTTTGCGCCAAATGCTATTTCTTGGGGGGAATTGTTGGGTCTTTGTAAATTATAGTGTGGTCTAGACCTACTCTATCTTTTAAGTGTCCTGAGATGACTCCTGTTATGATTTGACACTATAAATAAAATGTAATTTAATTGAAAAGTCTCATTTCACAATATTAAAGTGATGATGGGTGCCGGCACTTCTTGTTGACGTTCAAGTATTTTCAAACAAAACGAGGCTATCTCACCCTCCCCCTCCTCCTCATCTCCTCCCTTCTCCATCCCTTCCGTGCTTCCGTGCAATAATCCCCCTCAACCAATGTCAATGGATGTCACTGAATGTCTGTACAACATTCAGTGGGGATCCATCCAGTAGTTGTGGAGATATTTCAGTTCGGACCAAAGTAGTGGATTGCCTGACTGGCAACAGCAGCCCTAAAACCACGCCTCTGGCATGGCTAAAAACAGGACATACAAGCCTTCACTATCATACCACCACTATCACACTAAATTAAAAAGTACTAACTACGGAAAGCCACCAAGCAAGCAGGAGAGAAAATCTGATATAAACTTGATCCATCACCAATAACAAGATGCTGCTATTCCTCTTCTAAGTAATTTTCCCATGTTTTTTTTTTTTGTAAGTGACTAATTGAACAACAATCTTTGAAATTGGTCCTGTATTAAGCAAGACAGCTGCAGTCAAAACTGGGCTATTGTGCAAATAGGCACCTTTGATTTCCTCCATTAAAAGTGCTGTTTTGCCACAGACAGACTCAGATTATTAAGTGATTATTGGGTATTAAGTGTCTTGGTTACATTATAGAAAGGATCCCTACAGAGATAGACATTTTTCTTCAAAAGAAAGATCTGTTTTGTTTATGATGAAACAATAAGTATTTTCAAAACAAAAACGAGGCTATCTCCCCTCCCTCCTCCTCATCTCCTCCTTTCTCAATCCCTTCCGTGCTTCTGTGCAATAACCCCCCTCGACCCCAAATCCTTCTTGTCGGTTATTGGCTGGAATGCTGGAAGACTGGTAGAGATTGTTTTTGTTGCCGTTTGTGGAGCCTGGGCGGTCTATAGAGGTTGCGCTTTTTTACATTTGACAAAAATGTTGTAGCCTAAAAATGCGTGACATCGCTCAGTGCACCTTTAAAACAATATTGATGTATTGTCCAGCACTAACTCAACATATAAGCAAGTTTCTTTAGTGTATACTGAGAGCTTCAGCCTGCTTGGTGTGTCCAGGTCTTACCTTGGCAGGGGGGATGGCCCGGACGCTGACAGTGGCCAGTCTGTTGGGAGTTGTGAGGGTGACCAGCCCACTGTGCTCCACATGGAGGGTGTCAGACGGACGACCATGAGAGGCCTCTTCTTTCACCTAGCAACACATTCATTCACACACACACACACACACACACACACACACATTACAGGGTGGGGTCGCCCCAACGAGTCTCTATTGATGTTGCTGTCCTCAGATTTAGTGGCAGGGAATGACAAACTACACATATTTTTCCCATTAGTGTACCGTCTTTGGACAATCATGTTGGAAGGAATTTTCCATCTGCCCTACCTTTGTTGTGCTCCAGGAACAAAACTGAGTTCCTATTTTTCACTGATCCTTCTTGCTTTTCATTATTATTTTGACACCTCAGTAATAATGCACGTCAGATGTTACTCACCATCAAATAAAATGTTAGCGAAGCTTTTTATGAACTGGTTATTTATTGATGTGGACTACAGATTAGTAATTGTGCAGTGGACTGACCTGGTGAATGATGGCTACTTTGTGCTGCTTCCCAAGGTCTTCGTTCACCATGTCCACTTTGGGGGACGTACCACTGTTTCTCTGAATGGAATGATGGGCTTGGACACGCTAATCTCTATTTTAGCAAACCTTTAAAAAGACAAGTAAAAATCCCGTTATTGATATTAATGAGATAATTTGGTCTCCATAGTCCACCATAAGATTCATGCCAGTTTGATTGATTACTAAATATATAACCTGAGAACTGAGAGTTAAATACATTTTTAAATGGAAACAAGACTCAGACTAAGCGCAAACATGGTGATGGTAAGCGGGTAATGCAGAGCTGGAACAATCAATTGATAAGGAATACAAAAAAGAAGCTATTTTATTTTGCCTCCCCCATGTGAGGATTTGATGTTTTTCTTTTTCATATATGACAGTTACATTAATATCTTCTGGTTTTTGGAGTATTGGTCAGATAAAAAGCAATTAATCCTTTGAACCAGAAAATAAATATGCATTCATCATTTGCTGCAGCCCTAATGTAACATTTGCTAACTAGCTCTAAACAAAAACTACAGTTGTGGCTGATGGGAATGCCATTAGTTTTAACAGAAATTTTGACCAGAAGATGAAAGTAAATGTTATTAATCATCCAGAGGGTAACTTAATCTGACATCTCACATCTGAATCTAATATAAATATTTCACACAAAACAACAAACGGAACCTGAAAGTGGCACTAGATGAAAAGTCAGGGCATCACCAAAGTCAGCAGAATGTGTTCCTTGGGACCACCAATGTCTGTACAACATTCGGTGGGGATCCATCCAGTAGTTGTGGAGATATTTCAGTTTGGACCAAAGTAGTGGATCGCCTGACTGGCAACAGCAGCCCTAAAACCACGCCTCTGGCATGGCTAAAAACAGGACATACAAGCCCTCACTATCATACCACCACTATCACACTAAATTAAAGTACTAACTACGGAAAGCCACCAAGCAAGCAAGAGAGCAAATCTGATATAAACTTGATCCATCACCAATAACAAGATGCTGCTATTCCTCTTCTAAGTCATTTTCCCATGTTTGTTTTTTTGTAAGTGACTAATTGAACAACAATCTTTGAAATTGGTCCCGTATTAAGCAAGACAGCTGCAGTCAATACTGGGCTATTGGGCAAATAGGCACCTTTGATTTCCTCCATTAAAAGTGCTGTTTTGCCACCGACATTATAGAAAGGATCCCTACAGAGATGGACCTTTTTCTTCAAAAGAAAGATCTGTTTTGTTTATGATGAAACAAGAAACCTCTGATATAACCTTGATCCATCATCAATAAAAAAAATCCTCTTATTCCCCTTGAAAGTACTTGTCTGCAGACTACAGCTGTCACTGCAGCGAAAGCTACTGCTGGCTTTGGAAATAAGATGAGGTAAGGGATAAACTACACAACAATGTCAAAAAAAATCTGAATGAGGACATGTCTGGCACATGTCTTTTGAAATCAAGTTTATATCTCAATTACTGTCACAGTTATGAGTAAAAAATAAACTGCAATTGTCCATACCAACTCCAAAATGAAACCAGCTGGTCTTTGCCCAAAGACTTGTCTGTGTACTAAAACATTCACATAATCTTGTTTCTGAGATATCCTGCTGACACAAAAGAGGGGGCCGACACAAAACCGTCTTCACATACGGAATGGATTTCAAGTTTGAGAGAACTTGCCTCTTAACCCAAATAAAAAAGAAAGAAAAGACATTTATGTGCTGAAAGCCGTATTCAGCCAAACTGAATATATTTTGCCTCCCCTGATTCATGTCCTTGCCGTGTCTCTACTTATAAATCTATCCTAGAGAAACACGGCTTATAAACAGCACAGAGCAAGGTTGGATATTATCCATAACAGGCGCTGTAAATATTAATATGAACAATAACACATGGACGCTGAGGACTTCAGAACTCTGCCACTGAACAGTACCTTTTCTTAGGTTTTCCATTTTAGTTATAGACCAAAAGATTAATTAAAGAAAATAATGGGTAGATTAATCCATTCTGAAAATAATTGTAAATTTCAGTCAGGTGGGGGGGGACCCTAAGGCTCAACCCTTTGGCTCAAATTCTATTCTTAAATGCAACACTTTAAAATTTCTTACTGTTACTCTCATTATTTCCTTCTTCAAAAAAGCCAGGATTTTAGTTTTCATTGAAAACTAAATAATGCCTGGTGTGATAACTGTATGCTAAAATAATCAGAGCACACATGGCCATAGGAACTGCTGCTGACAAGCATTTAAAAGGCTATTTTTGAAATGAAGAGGGACACAGTTAGTCCACAACACCCCGGGTCTACATTCACTTCAAGGAGAACAATGAGAGGAAAATGCATTACGATGTGTTCTAACTGAATATTCTCAGTCTAGTTTAGCCAAAACACGGTATCTGCAGTGCGTTACCATGTCGTTCACTACCGAGCCTGTTTGTACCCGCTAGGCTACCGGCAACCTGATCTTCACTTTAACAGATAGTATGCAACTGTCCTGCTTTTATTACAGACATGTAAAATCACAGCAGAAAGTTGTCTTGTGCATGTGAATAGAGGAAAAACTGGAATGGATATTTGGTGTTTTCTAAATAAATGGGAAACACTGATATATAAAACTGCCAATTAGACTAATTTACCTGTAAAATGAAAGTACTGGAATGTTATTACAGATCATTCTGGGTCATTTTAACACCTAGTTGCAGCTGTAAACAAATGTGTCTACTCTCTTTTTTTTTAAGATTAATTTTTGGGCTTTTACGCTTTTTACTTGACAGGACAGCTAGGTGAGAAAGGGGGGAGAGAAGGGGGAGACATACAAGAAATCATCACAGGTCGGATTTGAACCCTGGAACTCTGAGTCGAAGCATAAATCTCTCAGTGTATGTGCGTCCCATCTACCACTGAACCAACCCGGCCACAAATGTATCTACTTTCAATGGCGTGCTCTATTAGGAGACTATTTCAGGCCATTCAGGCAGGGGGATACTTCAACCTGCATGGTTACTTAACATGCAGGTGAAAGCGCGGTTCTATAAATCAATAATTTTACTGGTGTTTTATGTCCTTGAAAAATGTTTTCCCACGATTTAGCATATTAATAACAGAATGTGTTCCTCTAACAGTGTTTTAAAATCTCATTGATATGAACTTGTCCAAAAAGAAAAGACAAACCAAACAAATACACTGTTTGCAGTCAGTTTGACTTCAGTTAATAGTGCCAATACAAAAAAAGCATGTTGGCTTTAAGGAAGGCATGGAACATCCGCACTGATTAGGCTGTCTATCTGTATTAAGGCTATACTGAGCGACAACACAGGTGCTTCTTGGCCAGGGGTCACTGCGTCATTCCTAAAAACATGACTGTGTCTATCTCTGTGTTAGGTGGTGCAGGCACATGGCTGAGACAAATGCACATACTTGCGCAGAAAACAGGTAATCCAATCCCTCCCTGTCTCTGCTGCTGATATTCTCTGTTAATGATGATCCGCAATAAGTCACACTCTTAGGTTCCATGGTTGCCTGTGCAAAGCAAGAATAGCCTCACTAACACTGTATATATCTTCTGTAAGATCACTCGAATTCAGTTACCAGACCTGCGCTCTCTCCTATAGAAACTGGTAGTCAAGAAAGCTAAGAGAATTATGGGTAATTCTGGCCATGTTCTTTCTTATAGATTCTATTTAATGCCATCAGGGCAGTGCTATCTCGCCCCCCCATGAAAAACCAGATATTTAAATTCCTTCAATCATGCTGATTGAAGGAATTGTAAATGAGGCTTGTAAATGCTTGAAAGCTGCAACATTCAGAGCTTGTAATCGTAGGGGAAGGATAGTGCTTTGATTTTAGCATTTATTCTTTTACTTAAATTGGATTATGGTTGTATATTCATTTAATTTATCTTAATTTCTGCAACCTGTGTGTGCTATGCTGCTCTTGCCTGGGTTCGCCAATTTGTTGACCTGCTTCTACAGACATGTTGGTTGATTGAATGATTGCAATGGTGTTTGTTTTTTTATGTCCCCTTCTGTTTTTGCAAAAGCAAGTATATATGTTGAATCATATAAGAAGAATATTTGAGACATACTCATGCTGAAATAATCCAACCAATACAACGATCACACCTTATTAAACTGTCAAATAAATTGTCCTTAAAGGGTAACTTTGTGCTTTAAATCTATTAAATCTTAAAGTGACTAAGTGACTTATGGGAACACCAATCGCTGAAGTTGGTCCAGTCTTAAAGTTCTCATATTTTGCTCATTTTTAGGTTCATAACTGTATTTAGAGGTTATGTCAGAATAGGTTTACAAGCTTTAATTTCAAAAAACACTAAGATGAATGTGATTTTAGTCTTTGTATCGAGAATGCAGATAAGTGAAATAGGAAAAGGGCCCCTCGCTAAAAACGCACACACACCCAACAATCCACCCCACAACCCACGCCACCGTCAGATATTTTTTTAAATGCACCAGCTTAATGTCTACATTAAAGTGCCCATATTCTGCTCATTTTCAGGTTCATGGTTGTATTTTGAGGTTGTACCAGAATAGGTTTACATGGTTTAATTTTCAAAAAACACCATATTTTGTTGTACTGCACACTGCCGCAGCTCCTCTTT
Source organism: Etheostoma perlongum (assembly GCA_026937815.1). NCBI lineage: Eukaryota > Metazoa > Chordata > Actinopteri > Perciformes > Percidae > Etheostoma > Etheostoma perlongum. The sequence continues at coordinate 30,448,364 of CM049371.1, forward strand.
TCACCCTGTGTGTTGAGCTCTCTGTTTTAGCTACAGAGTGAGGCATCTCACTTCTGTTCCATCTTTGTTGGGAGTTGCACATGCGCAGTAGCTACGTAAGGACTAGGTAAGGACTACTAGCCAGTCAGAAGCAGAGTATGAGGGTGTGCCATGGTAGTAGCTAGGCGAGCATTATAACGTGTGTTACAAAGTGGCCGCACATTGTCTCTGAAGTAAAGGCTGGACTACAATAGAGCTGTTTGGAGCAGTTTATGAACAGTGTTTTCCGTTGGAGACAGTAAGCCCCTTTGGGGTGAACTTTGGGCTTTTTCACTTTGTAAACCAAATACATGCACAAAAAAGATATATAACACAATAAAAGAAATGGAAAAAAGCCAAAAAGCATAATATGAGCACTTTAAGCAAGAATGCTGCAGTAGAGACACAAGCTGCAATGTAACACTATTGGGAAGTTGCGCACCTTTAATTTTCGTCTACTAAAAGTTCTGTTTTTAAAAAGTATGATTTTTGTTTAACATACAAAATAGTTATCGCCAAACCCACCAAACTCCATTTCAATGAAGAGAAATTTCATTATTGTAAAATACACTTCATCTAAATAAAATAAAATAATTAAAAGCGGAGGACATTGTATGAAGCACTTTATGCTACATTTCTGCATGAAAAGTGCTGCATAAATAAAGATTGATTCATAAATAAGCAATTGTTGCTAGCATGTTCGCCATCAACTTTAGCAACTTTTAGGTGATTATGTCAATGTTGTATTCACAGCGTGTTCAAGCTGCCTCAGAGTGGCCAAAAGAAAAGATTCAGTTCTAATTTATATTTAACACTGTGCTCCTTAACTCTCATACCGAACCTCATTCTGATGTCAGCAAGAAGAAATACACAGCAGTCTTCAATTTACCATAAACACAATGAAAGCAGAGGCTAGGAAGACAGGTAATCAGACTGTTTCTTTTGGGGGGGGGGGGAAGGCACAACTGAGACTGAGCCTTCCCAAATAATGCAGGGTTGTTGTGTTTGTGTCGACTCTTGAGATCCCAAAATGTTATATTCCTAGATGGACTGAACCCCAAACGTTTGTGGTGGGTTATACATCCATGGTGAAAATATATATATATATATTAAATTGTTATCAGATCACTTAAACAACGATTGATTTTATCATTTTATCTATTATTGTAACCCAGCCCTGGACAGAATTATCAATGAAGTGCAATACTGAACACTGTTTACCATGTCAGTATTTGTCATATTTGGCACCTGGCCCAGATCTGACCTGACCACAGAAAGAGAGAGAGAGACAGAGAGGGCGAGAGAGAGATAATCCTCACAGAGTGCTGTTATGTCACAGTCTCGTGCTGACTTGAGTGACTGAGCAGCGCTGACCTCATTCTAAACATGACACGACACACTGCAGGTCAGGTTGCTCGCCAGCCGTGTCACAGAGGGCTCAGGCTGCCATGGACCAGACCACCGGTCACCTGAACAGCCAACCTGATTAGCCAGCCAACCAAGCTAGTCCATCAGCCAGCTCATGAGACAGTCAACTAGCTAAGAAACCATTTAAGAAGCCATCATGTCACATCACGGCCAACAAAGCAAACAACGAGCCACTGATGAGTCATCCAGCAAGCAGTCCACCTATCCAATCAGGAAGCCACCCTGGGAGCTTAGTAGCCAGTCATCAGGCCAACTCTTGTCGTTCTTTGCCATCTCTGTCCCAAGCTGTCTGTCCTGGCTCTAAACATAGCAGCAGAATTACACATGGCCTCCTTTCTTCAGCTGGAATCCCACAAATCCAGCACAGAGTGGAATCCTCATCCACTGACATGGCGGACAGAGGCTTACTCCCAAATCAGAAAACAAAATGACCCAATTCACTTAACTAGCAACAGTGATCCTCCAATAATTATCTTTTTTTATTTATTTATGTGTTTCCTGTTTTCATTTGTCACTTATATATTGAGTAGTCTTGCATTGCCAGACCTCACTCCATAACGCTGCTCTGGTTTATTGGTATTTCTTTAAACCAATCCCAATTGTCTTGGGCCGGGCTAAGCGCCGGCCAGAACCACGGTGCTGCTGCAAAATAGCCTTGGGAAGGAACTTGTTTTGGTAGAACGTGTATGTTTAAAGGTTGTTGTAGTCGTGCAACAGAAAACTCAGATTGGACAGATAGTCTAGCTAGCTGTCTGGATTTATCCTCATTAATTATATTCAGTAAGCTTGTATGATTGCTGATTGCACTACATCATACAAGTGCTTTTTTACCTGCACTGTCTCAAATCACACAACCTACACAATGTGGTTTTTATAACCAATCAATGTTCGAAAACACATTCGCAAGAGTGGGGAATTCATTTGTTTTATGTGGCTATAATCAATAATTATATTATAATAATTATCAAATGACAATATGAAAACAATGTGTAGTTTCTAATAACCTTCAGAGAGTCACCTGAATCTGTAGCTGGCTTTATGGCCACTTTCAGCTCTTAACTGAACTATCTGCCTATTCTACTGACTTTGAACAGACTAAAGTCTGACACTATCTCACATCTAAAGACAATTATCTCCCATCTAATGTTAAAGTTCAACATTTTAGGATGTCATTACTTTCAACTAAATTTTTTTTTTTATGTTTTCTTGTTTATTTACCTTTGCGGCTGGGCTAACGACCAATTGATTGTGTTCAAACCCAATCCATCTAAATCAGGGGTGTCAAACTCTATTTCACTAAGGGCCACACTAGAAAATGAGAATCACCTCAAGGGCCAGACATATATTGTTTATTGACATGCTTTTATTTCATTAAAAAGTAAAATATCTTTGATTGTATTATTGCGTGCCTTATATACTCTTTTCACATAGAGTTTGGTCCACATAAAGCCTGAAAAATATTCCTTTAACCATCATAGAAGTTAGCAAATCAATGCATTCTGATTACATTTTTAAAAGTCAAAAATCCAGGAAATAATTAATTTGAGCATAATGTTAACTGGGGTGGGTTGGGGGAGGGTGTAAAGTCCTCAGAATAAAATCTGCCAGCAACAGGTCAATGAAATGGACTTTCACAAGCTACAAATGAGAAGCTGCTTTGGTCAACTGCTGTTTGGACGTCAAAGATGCATTATTTCAAAAATGCCTTTAAAGATAACTTTATGAATGTAAATGTGCTTGCGAGAATGGAAAGGTTGGGAGGAATAAAAACAGTTGAGGGGGGTCGGGGTTAGTGAACACTTAATTTAATTTACAGGTGGGATTAACTGCACGCCAGATATCTATAAGGCGCATAAACAGCAATTTTCCTAAAACTACACTCTATTGTAGAAATCACAATTTTGCCTGTATTGTCTGACCAAGAGGACAAAATTTTAAGTGGAAGATTCCATTTGACAATATTGGCCACTCCTTTTCTTTTGGAACTTGCTGAGGAGGATGCAACTGTTAAACTCAGATAAAACTGAAGTTATTGTTCTGGGGCCCAAGTACCTCCGTGACGCATTATCCAAAGAGATAGTTACTCTGGATGGCATCACCCTGGCTTCCAGCACCACTGTGAGGAATCTTGGAGTTGTCTTTGATCAGGACATGTCCTTTAATTCTCACATAAAGCAAATTTCAAGGACCGCCTTTTTTCACCTACGTAATATTGCAAAAATCAGGAATATCCTGTCTAAAAATAATGCAGAAAAATTAGTCCATGCATTTGTTACTTCTAGGCTGGATTACTGCAATTCTCTATTATCAGGCTGCTCAAAAAAGTCCATAAAGACTCTTCAGCTGATCCAGAATGCTGCAGCACGTGTTCTGACAGGAACCAGGAAAAGAGATCACATCTCTCCTGTTTTAGCTTCTCTGCATTGGCTTCCTGTAAAATTCAGAATAGAATTTAAAATCCTTCTTCTCACCTACAAAGCTCTTCGTGGTCTATCACCATCTTATCTTAAAGAGCTCATAGTACCTTACTGCCCTACAAGAGCACTACGCTCCCAGAATGCAGGGTTACTTGTGGTTCCTAGAGTCTCTAAAAGTAGAATGGGGGCCAGAGCGTTCAGCTATCAGGCTCCTCTCCTGTGGAACCTGGTTCCAGTTTGGGTTCAGGAGGCAGACACCGTCTCCACATTTAAGAGTAGACTTAAGACTTTCCTCTTTGATAAAGCTTATAGTTAGGGCTGGCTCAGGAGAATCCTGAACCATCCCTTAGTTACGCTGCTATAGAGATAAATGTTGTTGTGATTAAGCACTATATAAATACAATTGAATTATTTCTCTCTCTCTCTCTCATATCCACCTCCTCTAGACAGAGGAATGGATATCTCTCTCTATCTCTCTCTCTCACCCACCTCCTCTAGACAGAGGAATGGATATCTCTCTCTATCTCTCTCTCTCACCCACCTCCTCTAGACAGAGGGATGGATCTCTCTCTATCTCTCTCTCTCATCCACATCCTCTAGACAGAGGGATGGATCTCTCTCTCTCATCCACCTCCTCTAGACAGAGGGATGGATCTCTCTTTCTCTCTCACTCATCCACCTCCTCTAGACAGAGGGATGGATCTCTCTCTCTCTCAATCATCCACCTCCTCTAGACAGAGGGATGGATATCTCTCTCTCTCATCCACCTCCTCTAGACAGAGGGATGGATCTCTCTCTCTCTCTCATCCACCTCCTCTAGACAGAGGGATGGATCTCTCTCTCTCTCATCCACCTCCTCCAGACAGAGGGATGGATCTCTCTCTCTCTCATCCACCTCCTCTAGACAGAGGGATGGATATCTCTCTCTCTCTTTCTCTCTCTCATCCACCTCCTCTAGACAGAGGGATGGATCCCTTTCTCTCCCATCCACCTCCTCTAGACAGAGGGATGGATCTCTCTCTCTCTCTCATCCACCTCCTCTAGACAGAGGGATGGATCTCTCTCTCTCTCATCCATCTCCTCTAGACAGAGGGATGGATATCTCTTTCTCTCTCACTCTCTCTCATCCACCTCCTCTAGAAAGAGGGATGGATCTCTTTCTCTCTCTCATCCACCTCCTCTAGACAGAGGGATGGATCTCTCTCTCTCTCTCCCTTCCCATCTTCTCTAGACAGAGGGATGGGATCTGGTTGGAGAGAGTTTTGGCCTGGCCAGGCTCCTCTCTTTACCCTGTCTCTCTTAGTTATACTGTAATAGTTTTAGACTGCTGGGGGACTTCCTTTGACACACCAAGTTCTTCTCCTCTATCTTTCCATCTTTCCATTTATGTGTATCCATGTCCCAGAAATGCTTGTTACTAACCTAGCTCCGGGGAGTCATTCCCCGGAGTCCTTATGTTCTTTTTCCCCCGGCATGTTTCCTTGGATCAGGGAGGACCCAAAATCATGGTTGCAGCTGTCGCCATGGTCCCGCTACACGTCCTGCGATGCCCTGCTACATCCTGCTATGCCCTGCTACGTCCTGCTGTGCCTTGTAACGCCGCACAGTGCCCTGCTATGCCATGAACTACTACAAACTACTATTTTTTGTGACTGTTATTGCCACTCTTCATTGTAACCCCAACCGGTCGTCAGACACCGCCTACCAAGAGCCTGGGTCTGTCCGAGGTTTCTGCCTAAAAGGAAGTTTTTTCTCGCCACTGTCGCACTGTTGCTTGCTCTGTAGGAAACTACTAGAACTGTTGGGTCCTTGTAAATTCTGGAGTGTGGTCTAGACCTGCTCTATCTGTAAAGTGTCTCGAGATAATGCTTGTTATGAATTGATACTATAAATAAAATTGAATTGAATTGAACTGTATGATATCATCTGTTGGCTAAACAGCCGGTATCAGTCTGTACCAAATGCATCTCCTGTAATAATGCAATGTCAACAATTATCTTTTTAAGTAAGGCTAGGGTGCTGGCTCGCTTGTGAGGTGCATTCAGACCGCCACAGTTCAGACTAAAATAAGATCACCCATTATCAAAAAGCTGCATTCTAAATGAAAGTAGATGTGGGAACGCAACATGCTACTGCCTTTCACTTTGTTAAACCCTAACAATAGTGCATCCAAAGCTAAGTCCCTTAACACACAGAACAAAAACAGTTCTGCTGCCTCCTTCAGCATCCCTACCGGAGGTGAAAGCTCTGTACTGGGAGCCTTCCTTGATCGTCAGGGTCGCCGTGTAAAGCAAGATAAAATCCAGATCATTGACTCGTGCTGAATCCATGGTTTGGTAGAAGGCTTGGCGTTGCTTGACAGTGAAGTTGCTGTAGCCTGGAGAAAAGCAAAGCTTTCTGTCCCCAACAACGGGTGGAGATTTACATGCAGCCTGTAGGATCGCCTGTCTGTCTGTGTAGCAAAGCACGTTGAAAATCAGCGTGCGATTAGTAGTCATGTTCTTCTTTGGGCTATCACTGTAAATCTGGTGGGCTCTGTTGGAATTTAAAATTTTATATGTGCTTAAACATTGTGGGTGATTTGCATTATACATTCAAGCCAAAAGGTAAAAGCATTATTTCAACATAAATGAAGACATGTGGGTCATGCATTAAGTTTGTTGTTATAAATATATAGTTTGTTGTTTGTCGCATTAAGTTGTTTTGCAATACTTTTGTTTATAATATAAGATGTTCTGGTACATTTTGTTATAACCCAGCTCTACAAATGTGTCAGAAGTTGAATTGATGATGTTAGAGACATCTTGTCTCTGGTTTCAGTCACCCTTTATGGCCCAACTGCTCTTTTGCTTTGCAAGTCCTGAGGGTCATAAACCCTCAGTCACATCCCAACTAAAAGATAAGGAATAAGCACAAGACCCCATCCTTTGTGAGATAATACTGGGGGTCTGAGAGCCAAAGTGTCAGACAAATTTGGTGGAGAGCCGTGTTAGGTTGACTGTGTATTTGTCTCTAGGATATCCTATGTAATAAAATGGATTCACATATCAACATCTGAGATTTTGACTACTAATTGAATGAACCCTGAGAATGGAGCAGGATTTAGCTCCAACAGCTCTCATAATCTTGATCTGAACATAACCCCTCTTTCAACCCGATGATGTAGATATTGCATCTTTGGTTTCTGTGCTCCATACCATAGCATCACCTCCATCTCTTGAAAAGCGTGTCCATGGCTATCAAGAATACTTGACTTGCCTTCCACGGTAGTTTTTGGATTGTCCACATCAGATCTGATGGAGCCAAGACTTGCAGTCAGAGATAGCTGGACATTAGTTAGCTTCTTGTCATTGTCGATACCCATCTGCCAAATCTGATAAAAACGTGGTTTGAGGTAGCTTTTGTGTTTCTCCAGTAATGCCTCTGCAATGGCATCTGTATGGCCACGTTAAGGTTTGTTCTTGTTTGCCCTTCTGCTTTAAATGACTCTATCGAGCACAAAGTGATATAATATCGGAGTTGGAACCATATAACACAACTATTTGGCAAGATTGGGCCAGGAGCTACACCTTAAAACAACCACTAAAAAAAACTTTTTAAAAAACTGCTACGTGTATGCTTAACATTAAAACATGATTTATTAAATCATGCCAATAATTATTTTCATAGCTTAGTATTCTATGGTTGTTGGATTAATTGATCAACATGGATTATGATTGGTGTTCGCTGTTTGGGCTGCACGATATGAGGAAACTATATCTCTCATTTTCATGGCAAAATATTAAAATAAAAAAATTAAAATGTGTGATTTTTGCAGATCTGTACAAAATGGATCCATACAAAACAAAAACAAACATTCTTTAGTTTGTAGGATATTTGTAGGCTGGGAAGTCTTTGCAGCACCACAATATTTCACTCAGAATGGTTTGACACATATTTTGCCTTTAACAAATATTGCGCCCCATCTGCGATTTGGATCCCTATTCCATATTGCAATTTTGATAAAATTGCGAATAATGCAGCCTTATTTAATGTGCATGCAGATCCTGCATGTCACTGACTAGCAACAAACTGTGTATCCAAAAACACTTAAATCAGTGTGAATGATGTTTTATCAGACACAGACTTCTGCTGTCCTCTAGCGTTATGTTTCCACCTTCGCGGCTCCAAACTATAACGTTAGTTGAAATTAATCATTGCGTTGATGCATCAGGATGCGCACCTGGACGATACTGCATCGATGCAGTGACAGACCATAATCGATTATTGCCTAATGATTTAACTTGTTTATTTTCCGGTCGCTGCTTTTTTGTTTTGGCCTTTTGTCTGTTGTGTTCAGGCTCTGCTACATTCAGTAAGTGCCTTTTTAGGAGCAGATAAAACACAAAAGGAAGTTCTGACTGCTTAAATTTATTGATGAAAACCATGTGTATAGTATAGCAGGATATCGAACCGATTATTATCGTAGACAGGATAACAGAAATCCAATTCTAAGACCAGTGAAAATTCACACCCCTAGTTGGGACACCCCAATGCTGAAACAATATCTAATGCAGCACTACCCACCATGTTGTAACAACCCAGGCCTCAGACCAGAGCTGATATCATTCCTTATAACCCGCAGGTCGCATAGGACCATCCAGGGCTGCACAATATATCGTTGTTATCGTTATCGTCAAAGCGATGTCAACTTGCGCAATAACCATCGCGAAAGGCTGAAACATTTTTTGTGCTAGTTGAATGAAAATATCAGTAGAAACTTCACTTTAAAAGGTAACCGTCATTCTTTTATTAGTGGTGCTTTTTATATTCAATCTATTATTCAATAAAAGAATGTTTGAAATTATTTCCTTTCACTTGTTTTAAATTATTGTATTTCAGCAAAATATTGAAAGCAGCAGAAAGGCAGAACTGAGTACACTGTAATATATGTTTATGTATCGCAAGTTATATTGTTATTGTGATATTCAGCTTTGTTATCCCCTATCAAATACTGTCCTAATATCATAAAGCCCTCATCATCAGTGAGCACTCTAACAGCATGAGAGTTCCTGCAGGGACAGGAGTCAGGCCAGTCTGGTAGAGTGGTCATATGGAAGACCCTCCAGAGTTAAAGTCTTATTAGAGGTCACCCCAAGTTCGCTAAACAGCTCTGAAAGCAGTCTGAGAGCTGGGGAGGGGGAAAGAGTCTCTAACTTGATTGATAAAAACAAAACAAACAAAGAACAATCCGCTCTGAAGCCTAAATGCCAGGCACGAGGTCTGGTGAAAACAGGGTATCACTCATTACCTCCAAGGTTTCTGCCTTTTCACACAGGTTTTTTCCTTGCTACTGTCTCACTATAATGCTTGCTTTTAGGGAAAAATATTCGGGTCATTGTAAATTATAGAGTGTGGTTTAGACCTACTCTATCTGTAAAGTGTCCTGAGATAACTTCTGTTATGATATGACACTATAAATAAAACTGAATTGAATCACTGTAGTGATGACGTCGGTGTGATAAAGCGGGGTGAGGCAGGATCTGGGAGACAGGCCAATGACTGGAGCCAAACTCAGAGAGAGAGATCCTTGAGAAAAACTTGCTCCATTTTGAAAATTTACTTTCTGTGCATGTGTCTTTCTGTATCTCTGCTCACTTACAGATCTGTTTGGGTCGAATCAATCGCCACTGTCTCTTCATTACATTTAGAAGTGGACATTTTGTGCTACTGGTCAATAGGCACATTCAATCCAATCTTCCAGGCTAAAGGACAATGTCAGGTCTGAGTTTTGGGAAGATGTTATCACTGCTAAAACTGGCAATGGATGCCAGTCCAGGGACATTATATAGAGATTTGCCTTAAAACCCAATTCTGAGAACAAGTGATTTGAATGATGTACAGTACATTCTGAAATATTACATCTCTGAATTAAATGAAAATACATTTAACCAGCTTAGCATTGAAATGACCCATAAAGTATTACTAATGCATTTAATAATGAGTTAATGATTGATAAGTGGTTCATAAAGCATCAAGTAAGACTGATTTTATTAATTCATTCATTCATTTAGTCTGGATGAACGGAAATACTTTTACTACTAATACTATTTCTAGGGTAAGTGTTGCAGTTCTCAAAATCCCTTCACTGTAGGAAACAACAAACTTCAAGCTAGAAAATTTGGATTGTGCAACAAGGCAGGCCTGCTTGGTTCTTTCAGGGAATGATTGTGAAGACTATGTTTACAGCACTTACTCTCTAACTGGGCCATTTTGGGACTGATTGGTGGGATTGCTGTGGACAAGGTACACATGGATATACACTGGTAAGAGCAAATGATGTGTAACCATGTATCTAGCTAATTAAAATAGCTCACGTTACTGTATTGTGTGAACAGTTATCTCCATTTAATATCAGATACGGAGTTTTCTTTTGCAGGGTCCAAATGTTCCACCAAAATTTTGCGACCATTGCTGTGTCCCGAGCCGCCCAAGACGATTGGGATTGGTTTAACGAAATGCAAACAACCCGTTTGCATGTTGAGCGTTCTTTTTCTCCTGTCCTGGAATGTATCTGTGGTGTAGCCAGACCTTACTTCATAGTGCTGTGGAGATTTTAGAATAAGAGAATTTGGCCCCATTAAATATTATATTGGCAATCTACTTTATAATAACTTTATAACAATAAAAATGATGGGGGGGGGATACAGTTAGAAAAAATGTTTTATGATAATAAAGAGGCATTGTTTACTTTATAGGCTGTGCATTTGAGTTATTACATTATCTGGGTCACATAAAAGCGATATATATTACCCTGAAATTCATTCAAAACTTTAATTTGTTTAAAAAGTAATAAATACATATATTTTTTTATTTGACTGAAAAAGAGACAATTATACTGATAATCACAATAATTTCTGGGACATTTAATTGTACAGCAAAATTTGGAGTTGTTACAGCTCGACACATCAGTCACACTAGGACACACTTTCCATTGTGAAAATTCTCTAAAATAACCTGCCAGTCTGTCACTGAGCCGCTGCTGTTCTGAGAAAGAAGGCCTGCGGTCGTCCAGACAGAGAGGCATCAGTCAATATGGAATGATAGCCAGATAATGATGTGTCTGGAATTGGAAACAGATCAGGTTCTCTGTCAGATCTGCATCACTCAGTATATGAACACACACTGTATTCAACCTGCACTAAATGTACACACACACATACGTCACTACACAGGAGGAGCCCAGGATAGAGACAATCAATCAGACTGAGACAGAAAAAGACCCACAGAGTGTGGAGAATGGATGGGGCGGCCTCTAGCTCACCCAGTAACCCCCAATTTCAACCCGGTTGCAGAATGGCTGCGGATTGGCTACAATGCGTGTTGGCTCCGTGCTCCGCCATCCGTTAACACCACCAGGTCGGATTAGTTGCGGGCGGCTGCGGCCATGACTGACAGCTGGCGTCACAAGGACCCATGAGATCTTGCAAATTTATGTAGAATAGAACCACAAAACCAACAACAGTTTGTTTCCATCCAGAGGAATAGAGGGAAACAACTCTTGTTTCTGTGCTTGACTTCCTGTCCCCACTATCTGCCGTGTGCTGAATTGCTGCGGAGCTCTCCGGCATCCGGCAAAAATAGAAGCACTGCGTATCTGCTCTGGAGGGCTTTGCAGCGGCGCGGGTTCAAATCCGACCTGCGGCCCTTTGCTGCGTGTCATCCCCATCTCTCTCCCACCTTTCCTCTCTATAAACTGTCCCTCTGACATAAAGGGGAAAAAATAATTATAATATAAATAAATAAATTAAAATATATAACTGAGTGTGGAGAATGGAATAGAAATAAGGCAGACAGTGCATACCAAGCACAGTTGTAAGTACTGATGCACTAAGTGCAAAGGCTTTAACCGCTGGGGGAAAGGACCTACCCCATTTGAGGGTTGTCCCCCCCTCCCCTAATAAATATAATTAAAACCCAGTGGTGGAATGTAACTAAGTACATTTACTCAAGTACTGTGTAGCTTTTGAAGAGGAGAGAAGGGAGGCAAGGTGGAGGTTGGGGGTGTGGCCTTGACCAACTGCCACTTTGCTTGTTTGAAAGCCATGATGTCTCTCTCTCATGGGTGGGCCAAATTCTCTGGGCGTGCAAAGCAAAGAAAGGGGAGGTAACCTTGCCCTTTATGACCTCATAAGGGGCAAGATTCCAGATCGACCCATCTGAGCATACATTTTCTCAAAGGCAGAGCAGAATACCCAGGGCTCGGTTTACACCTATTGTCATTTCTAGCCACTGGGGGCCATAGGCAGACTGGGAGAACTCATATTAATGTTAAAAAAACTCAGAAAGTGAAATTGTTTTGGGAAGAAGGATAATGGCACAATCCTGCATGCTGTACTAATAAAGTAGTAAGGCTTTCCTCTGTGTATACATAGCCTACACAAGTACAATTCTGGCTGTATTAGAGAGAGGCTGTAGAGAGGTTTCCATACCCATACCAGTATCAGAAAAGCGTCAGATTTGGCCTAAAATGCTGGTATTGGTATCAGAAAGTACTGGAGTTTACGCACTGATCCGATACCACGCAATTTAGCCCTGAAGAAAATCAGTCCGTTGTGACAAAAAGAGAGCTGAGCCAGAAGGCAAAGCTCTCAGTCTACCGGTCAGTTTTTGTTCCTACTCCCACCTATTCCACACCACCACACCACAGCACTGAGACGGCTCTTGTCAAAGTCTTTAATGACATCCACCTTAACACAGATAGTGCCAAAATTTCAGTCTTAGTATTACTTGATCTCAGTGCTGCATTTGACACCATCGACCATGATATATTACTAGATCGATTGGAAAATTGTGTTGACCTTTCTGGCTCAGTACTAAACTGGTTTGAATCCTACTTAAAGAATAGGGACTACTTTGTGTCAGTAGGTAATTATGCATCTAAGCATACAAATATGACGTGCGGAGTTCCCCAAGGCTCCATTCTGGGGCCTCTTCTGTTTAACATCTACATGCTTCCACTGGCTCAGATTATGGAAAACAACACAATAAGTTACCATAGTTATGTGGATGACACACAAATTTACATAACCTTATCGACAGGGGGGGACTATAGCCCAATACAAAAACTGACTAAGTCCATCGAACATATTAACTGGATCTGGATTTGCCAGAACTTCCTGAAATTAAATGATGGAAAAACTGAGGTGGTTGTTTTTGGGGCAATAAAGGAACATTTAAAAGTCTGCGCTCAGCTTCAAACAACAATGTTAAAAACAACAGACAAAGCCAGAAATCTTGGTGTAGTCATGGACTCTGACCTGAATTTTAACAGCCACATTAAGACAATTACAAAGTCAGCCTATTATCACTTTAAGAATTTATTAAGGGTTAAAGGACTTATGTGTCAACAGGATTTGGAAAAACGTGTCCATGCTTTCATCTTCAGTAGACTTGACTACTGTAACGGTGTCTTTACCTAAAAAATCAATCAGACAGCTGCAGCAGATTCAGAAGCGCTGCTGCTCGAGTCCTCACTAAGACCAAGAGAGTGGATCACATCACTCCAGTTCTGAAGTCCTTACACTGGCTTCCTGTGCCTGAAAGAATTGATTTCAAAGTTCTTTTGCTAGTTTATAAATCACTAAACGGTTTAAGGTCAAAATACATTTTTGATCTGCTACTACACTATGACCCCCCAGACTTCTCAGGTCATCTGAGACAGGTCTGCTTTCTGTCCCCAGAGTCAGAACTAAACAGGGGAAGCAGCGTTCAGTTTCTATGCTTCTCATATCTGGAACAAACTTCCAGAAAACTGCAGATCCGCTGCTACTCTCAGTTCTTTTTAAATCAAGGCTGAAGACCTTTCTTTTTTGATGTTGCCTTTCTTTAAATGGTTGTTCATTTCTTTAATGTTTAATTTCTTATACTGCACTGTAACTTTTATTTTTGTGTTTTATCTGTTTTTATTGTTTAACTGTTTTGTGTAAAGCACTTTGAATTGCCCTGTTGCTGAAATGTGCTATACAAATAAAACTGCCTTGCCTTCCCTATGCTCATGAAGCCTGGGTCATGACCGAAAGAACGATATCCAGGATACAAGCGGCCAAAATGGGTTTCCTCAGGAGGGGGGCTGGCGTCTCCCTTAGAGATAGGGTGAGAAGCACAGTTATCCGTGAAGAGCTGCTTCTTCGTGTCATAAGGAGCCAGTTGAGGTGGTTCAGGCATCTGGTAAGGATGCCTCCTGGGCGCCTCCCTAGGGAGGTGTTCCAGGCACGTCCAGCTGGGAGGAGGCCTGGGGGAAGAACCAGAACTAGGTGGAGGGATTATATCTCCAACCTGGCCTGGGACTGCCTCAGGATCTCCCAGTCAGAGCTGATTAATGTGGCATGGGAAAGGGAAGTTTGGGGTACTTGCTGCAGCTGCTCCTCCCCCGTGACCCGACACCGGATAACATGAAGAAGATGGATGGATGGATGAAGAAAGTCTACTTTAAAGTAGTTTATTTATGTTCTCTTTCCGTTTTGACTCACTGTCATACTGGATAAGCAAAGACAGTTCTGTGGCGTTCATTGTTTGTGTTTGATCATGTTTCACAAAAAGTCCCAGCTGATAAAACTACCATGACTAGGTGAGACTTTCTGTGAAAAGTTCACAGATGAGTATAGTGCAATGGTAACAGCAGTGACACACCGTTTGGAGACGTTCACACCAACACATTCTCACTCCTAGCGACGCTTGGTCAGGTCCCTTAAGCATTTGTTATTGATGCAAAAAGTCTCCTTGACCGTCAAATCTTGGCTTCACTTTTTGACGGGCTTGGTCAGGACTCACGTTTAGCCCTTCGGCGTCACATTTAGACGTACTTGGTTTTCGGCCATTGGTTCTTGGCCATTTTCCGTCTGTCATACTATTCGCTACCATTGTCTCTTGTCTGTCTACTCCGTCCTCTTACAGCCCTGTGGTCAAGCTGCTGCTCTGCCGGAGCATCAGATACAGGCGCTAAACACAGAGACACTGACCAAGTGTCAGTATTTGACAAGTTGGGAGGGGAGAACGGGTTGTTGCACACACATACTGACCGCTTTCTGAGGTCGTCCAGGCAGCGTTGGAGATGTACCTCGCCAGCCGTGACCAGAACGTGTTCCCCTGTTTCCTGGATCAGAACCTCAGCACAGGGATCAGCCTGGTTCAACAGACGCATCCACGCACCAGCTTAGGCATCTCGCCTAGCACACAAAAAAACATGAGGACGGAACCCATTTACTGAGTTGTCTGTATTAGATGTTTATTGGTCGTACTATGAGGAAAATAAGTATTTGAACACCCTGCTATTTTCCAAGTTTTCCCACTTAGAAATCATGGAGGGGTCTGAAATTGTCAGCGTAGGTGCATGTCCACTGTGAGAGACATAATCTAAAAAAAAGAATCCAGAAATCACAATGTATGATTTTTTAACTATTTATTTGTATGATATAGCTGCAAATAAGTATTTGAACACCTGAAAATCAATGTTAATATTTGGTACAGTAGCCTTTGTTTGCAATTACAGAGGTCAAAGCGTTTCCTGTAGTTTTTCATCAGGTTTGCACACACCGCAGAAGGGATTTTGGCCTCCTCCACACAGATCTTCTCTAGATCAGTCAGGTTTCTGGGTTGTTGCTGAGAAACACGGAGTTTGAGCTCCGTCCAAAGATCTATTGGGTTTAGGTCTGGAGACTGGCTAGGCCACGCCAGAACCTTGATATGCTTCTTACAGAGCCACTCCTTGGTTATCCTGGCTGTGTGCTTCGGGTCATTGTCATGTTGGAAGACCCAGCCTCGACCCATCTTCAATGCCCCTAACTGAGGGAAGGAGGTTGTTCCTCAAAATCTCGCAACACATGGCCCCGGTCATCCTCTCCTTAACTCTTTGGTGCGGATGCTTGCGGCGACACATCTACCGCCGGTTACTGCGTTGCGCAACTTTGAACCTCCGCAGGCTGCTGCGTGGCACAGCATTTTGTCGTCCAGTCTTTTCATGGCGCATGCAGCAGAGAAACGCACTGTCATTGGTTCAAATGCACATGAGGCGGGTCTTGTTGGCCATTTAAAGCCATGTGACCACTAAAATGTACTGTAGTTTGCTGAAAATCATGTCAATCAACCAGACATACGTGCGTTTGTTTATGATTTTTTTGAGAGGCGGCGAGAAAATGTCTCCGACAGAGGAGCATTTTGACAGCGAGGAGCAGTAGGCGGGACCCGTTTTGTGCGGATGCCAAGCGCCCGACCGTCTACCGCGGTCAAAATGCTCCTCTGTCGGGGAACATTTTTCGCTTGTCACTCAAAAACTCATAAACAAGCACGCGTGTATGTCTGGTTGATTGAACTGATTTTCAGCAAACTACAGTACATTTTAGTGGTCACATGGCTTTAAATGGCCAACACCCGCCTCATGTATTTGAACCAATGACAATGGCCCGGTTCACTGCTGCAGGCGCGTCATGAAAAGACTGATTTAATACAAATGCTGCCCTCTCCCATGTGCAGAAAAACACCCCCAAAGCATGATGCTACCACCCCCCATGCCCTTCCCATGTGCAGGGATGGTGTTCTTGGGATGGTACTCATCATTCTTCTTCCTCAAAACACGGTTGAGTGGAATTATGACCAAAAAGTTCTATTTTGGTCTCATCATCTGACATGACTTTCTCCCATGACTCCTATGGATCATCAAATGGTCATTGGCAAACTTAAGACGGGCCTTGACATGTGCTGGTTTAAGCAGGGGAACCTTCCGTGCCATGCATGATTTCAAACCATAATGTCTTAGTGTATTACCAACAGTAACCTTGGAAACTGTGGTCCCAGCTCTTTTCAGGTCATTGACCAGCTCCTCCTGTGTAGTTCTGGGCTGATTTTTTCTTTCTTAGGATCATTGAGACCCCACGAGGTGAGATCTTGCATGGAGCCCCAGTCGAGGGAGATTGACAGCCATGTTTAGCTTCTTCCATTTTCTAATGATTGCTCCAACAGTGGACCTTTTTTCACCAAGCTGCTTGGCAATTTCCCCGTAGCCCTTTCCAGCCTTGTGGAGGTGGACAATTTAGTCTCTAGTGTCTTTGGACAGCTCTTTGGTCTTGGCCATGTTAGTAGTTGGATTCTTACAGATTGTATGGGGTGAACAGGTGTCTTTATGCAGCTAATGGCCTCAAACAGGTGCATCTAATTTAGGAAAATAAATGGAGTGGAGGTGAACATTTTGAAGGCAGACTAACAGGTCTTTGAGGGTCAGAATTGTAGCCGATAGACAGGTGTTCAAATACTTATTTGGAGCTGTATCATACAAATAAATAGTTAAAAAAATCATACATTTGATTTCTGGATTTTCTTTTTTTAGATTATGTCTCTCACAGTGGACATGCACCTACGATGACAATTTCAGACCCCTCCATGATTTCTAAGTGTGATAACTTGCAAAATAGCAGGGTGTTCAAATACTTATTTTCCTCACTGTATGTACAGAGTGCGGAAATTGTAGCAGTGCATGTACAGTGGAGGGTGGTTCAGGAAATTGCTTTTAGGGGTCCAAGCAAGAATCATGCCAACAATTAATATTTTAATAGCTTAGTATTAAAACAAAAGCATATCTAAAGGCTTTAGGTTGCTTCACGTGTTATTGTAGGCCCAGGTTATTCTGCCATTTAATTGTTTACAATTTAATTAATTTTGTGATGTAGTAGGGTTTTGATTATATCACCACTGTGGTTCTGACCATGTGAGCCACTCTTTATAAATACAGGGCACATACTTCAGGGCCAGATTTAGTTTGTGTAATTTTATGCTAAAATAAGTTTAAAAAGTCATCATCATTGGATTCCACCAATGTCCACACTCACTGAGCTGCTGTCTACAGACTTAAAGGTGGACTTTTTTTTTGGTATTAACAACCTATTGATATTTTACACTTGTACTATTTCCTACTTTGTACTGCAAATTCTGCAAAACAATTTACACAATTCAGGATACATAACGTTATTTACTGCATATTTGGTAAATAAAAACACTATGATGTGCTGAAACATTACCTTACCAAAGGAGACCATAACAGGTATCCTAATCTCCTCAAATATGTAATTATTAGTGTGGTGATTGCTACCTGTAAATGTTTGTGATTCAAATTTTTTTCTAAAACCAAAAATACCCCACAAAAAAAAGTAAAATGCGAGGTGTGTGTAGGTGTAGGTGTGCCTTGTTCAAAACCTACTTGGGTGTTTGGGTTCTATAGCAACCCGTAAAATGGGCGTTGCCTCAAAGTTTGAGTGGGATGAAGGGCGGGCAGGCAGGGGAGGTGGACAATGTGGCCGACTTCAATACACACTCCTCCAGACCTCTGATACCTGACAGGACGGAGCACAACAAAAACACAACAATTCCACACTTTACTGTACAATTAAGTGTCTCAGAAATAATGGTGACAAATAAATATAATCGTTTATTTATAACTTTTTTTAAAATAAATTAAAGTTGTTTTGAATGAATTCCAGGATACATCTTTTGGTTATATAACAGTTTTTAATTGTTGGCGAGAGATTTGGGAAATAAAGGCCCAAGACAGACGGCAAGCCGAGCTGGTCATGGTTAGAGCTGTAACAATCCCATATTTTGCTGTACAATTAATTGTTTCAGAAATAATCTCAACAATATAATTGTCTGTTTCAGTCAAATTCAGGAAGATTTATTTATGTTTGACTTTTTTATTCAACTTAAAGTTTTGAATAAATCCCAGATGAATGAATCCCCCCCCCATCCCTGTCATTTTTGTTGCTATGAACATGTATTGGGTCACTTGCCAACAACAAACAATCAAAATAATAATAAAAATATATGGGGTGGGAATCACCAGAGGTTTCACGATGCGATATCATCACGATACTTATGTCACAATACAATATAAGTGGGATTTTAAACATATTGCAATATTATGTGATTTATTGCAATTTTATTATTTTATTTATTCCCAATTTCAAATGGTGTCCCCGAAAGGAAACTTTGTTAATATATGTTTCTTCATCTTTAATTTTATTGTTGTAAAATGGGATTGTTAAGCAGACAAACTGACCAACACATATATAATAATAGACTGATACTTGGCTTCTGTGTATCGATACAGTATTGCCACAGAAAATATTGCGATACAATGCTGTATCAATTATGTAATCAATTATGTGACTATGTAAAAAAATACATACAAATAAAAGTAGACAAGTATGTATTAAATGTTAAAGGCCTAACAGAGAGCGAGATGCAGCATTGCAGGGGGGTTAGGGATTTCCAGTAATACATGAAGAGAAAAGAGTTAAACCAATGGACTCGTTTATTTACAGATCTCTGTGTGTTTCAGCTTTTCTTTCCAAGCCCAGACAAAAAGAGCAATGAAAGGAAGGTGTGTATGGAGGACCGTGTCTTTCATATTTAAAAATAAATACAGAAATAAATAAATGCTCAATAAATAAATAAGCACACAATTAATTGCCCCAAAAAATACAATGAAGAAATAAATGTAGGTAGAAATTAAATTATACAGTGAGACATAAATGTATATATCTCTTTTAATTAGCTTCTTTATTTATTCACCTTTAATAATTACCTTATTTATTTATTGTCCGTTATAATCTTCAACTTTATTTATTCCTTACTTATTTTTTAAATGTATTTATTTCTGTGTGTGTTTAATTTTTTTGTCTGTTTTATTCTTCCGTTGCATTTTCTACCCTATTTATTTTCACCCCTGGTATTTATTTCTGCCTGTCACTTTTACATTTCTGCCTGTCACTTTTACATTTCTTCATGCATTTCTGCCTCATTATGCAAATGAGGAGGGGTTGGTCTTAAGGGGTTAACTTCTGCCCATTGGTTGGTTAGCATTTTACTCCCTCGGTCGAATTTACATGCCACCAGCCACAGACACAACACAGATGGCTACCTACGGTGAAGTTGTCAGTGAGCTCAGGCATTTAGCAACTGTTTTTGAAAACAATGCTAACGTTATAAGTATTGACTTTATAATTTTTCGTTTAGACGCTCTGACAGAACGTGTGTTTCAGTCAGCGGTGTCGTGCCAATGTACTCGTGTATCCCCTGGCCGCGGGAGCGCGCATGCACACAGAGCGGAGCTTGTGCTGCCCTTCAAATTGTTTAACTGCTGCACTTTGAATTAAACGGAACAAACAGCGACGTGGAAGACTCGGCAGGGTTACCATAGTAACAGGGGTCTCAGTTAACTACATAAATACGTGTATTTGTCTGTTACATTAAGGCGACGTGTCAAATGTTTATAGCGTGGTTTAATATCGAGTGATAGGCGTATCCTCCCTGTCCCTGTCTACCATATGAGTTACATAGGAGGTACTCAAATATCAGGCCGTTTTTTTTTCACCTGATATTTGGGTATCCCCTATGTAACTTTTGATAAACAACAGCAAACCTCTCCAAATTGTGTCAGGTTGTTTATTGTGACCTATTAAACACACAAAATAACACCCATGATGACAGGACAGACCCTTTGCATGTTAGGGATGGGATACATAAAATATCAGGTGAAAAAGGATATTGATATTGATGATAGTCCTTCATGCAGTGCCATCACATAGGTTACACACACACACACACACACACACACACACACACCGTGAGGAATACTAATCAACCTGTTCGCCGTTAAGCGCACAACTTAGGACTTCTCCATCCTGAGACGTCTCCGTTGGATTTATTCTAAACATCCACCTGCTAAATTTCATCGGGTTTTTGTAGTGCAACCTTCTTTGAACGAACTGCGGCTGTTATCATTCTGTCTCTTCTGATGTGCGACAGGAAGCCAGAGAGAGGAGTGGATTTGGAGACAGACAACCCACTCCCGGGCCGCTTCTAGCAAGGGAAACCCCACGCGTTGCGCGCCTGGATCGCCAGTAGAAATTCGCGTCGCGGAGTGCGTGTGCATGCGTCAGGCACTAAATGTGTGTGTTCGTGCACGGCAAAGCCCCGGGCTCCGTCCTCAACAGTTGCTACCGGAGCGACAGAGAGGAGAGGTGGAGGCGAGAGAGATAAGAGACTGAGGACAGACGGACGCGGAGCCCCACGTCGCTCTGCCCGGCTCTGCTCCTGACATGCAGTCATGTCAGGTGAAAAATGATATTGATATTTTATGTATCCCATCCCTAACATGCAAAGGGTCTGTCCTGTCATCATGGGTGTTATTTTGTGTGTTTAATAGGTCACAATAAACAACCTGACACAATTTGGAGAGGTTTGCTGTTGTTTATCAAAAGTTACATAGGGATACCCAAATATCAGGTGAAAACGGCCTGATATTTGAGTAGGGGAGAGCCGGGGACGATTGAAACGCGGGACGGATGAAACATTCCAGTTTTCTCCGAGTACAATGATGATAGACAGACTTCCTTAGGTCTGAACATAGAGCATGTTACCCTCCTCCTATCAGCCAAATATCTCCCTGTTATTTCCTTTTATCGCGGAGTTACAGCCGAGTTTTGATGGTCAAAAAGTAAACTTCATTAGCGGTCACATTTTTTCGATTATTAACGAGGGTTTTTCATTTAAAGGTTTGACTACATGCTCATTCAGTAGACCAGTTAGTGTTCTCCACAATCCCAGACTTTCGTATTGCATGCTTGTTTACATGAGAAGCAAAACAGGCTGTAATGACATGTGTCTATGTCGGGACGGATGAAACAGTTGTTTCAACTGTCCCCCGACCTGCCTGGAACTCCATGGATTTTAAGTAAATGTACAAATATCTGTGTTTATACAATTATTTAAGGAGGTGAGACATGGAAAAGCAGTTTTAGAAAGATGAAAATATATTTCAGCCCACCAGGTAGGGGGGTCGAGTTTTCCCATGTTATCCTATGGAGACTGACGGCTGGGGCGCGTTATTTTTATGTCCAGTGGTGTAACCCACGTAAAAAAACCTAGTGAAACGACATATTCCACAATAGAAACATGATATAAATGGAAAACCAACTGTTCTAGCTATAAAAATGTCATATCATCCACAGTGCATGATATTTCAATAACCGCTTCATACGCGCTTCAGGATGACGGCAATGAGTTGTTAACAGACATTTAGAAAGACGCATAGCCCTGCAACAATCTATCTAAATTAACACCTTTTGGAAGTGCCATCCATCATATACAGTAAAATATTAAAGTTGTTGGAAGTTTATATGGCTTAAACTGTATGTTTCATTCGCCCCCGCATGCTGTTTCATCCTTCCGCCCAGGAGGGACAGATGAAACATTACGCACATCCCACTTTGCGGTAATAACTCCTCAACGGTTTTGTTCAAAGCTGAAAATGCAACTGTATTTGACAGATGACACGTGTAGGTTGCTAGTGACAAAATATCAGCTTTCAGTGTGATACGACCGCTTTGTAAATTACGTTTAATTAAAAAGTGTTTCAACTGTCCCGGCTCTCCCTACCTCCTATGTAACTCATATGGTAGACAGGGACAGGGAGGATACGCCCTATCACTCGATATTAAACCACGCTATAAACATTTGACACGTCGCCTTAATGTAACAGACAAATACATGTATTTATGTAGTTAACTGAGACCCCTGTTACTATGGTAACCCTGCCGAGTCTTCACGTCGCTGTTTGTTCCGTTTAATTCAAAGTGCAGCAGTTAAACAATTCGGCGGGCAGCACAAGCTCCGCTCTGTGTGCATGCGCGCTCCCGCGGCCAGGGGATACACGAGTACATTGGCACGACACCGCTGACTGAAACACACGTTCTGTCAGAGCGTCTAAACGAAAAATTATAAAGTCAATACTTATAACGTTAGCATTGTTTTCAAAAACAGTTGCTAAATGCCTGAGCTCACTGACAACTTCACCGTAGCTAGCCATCTGTGTTGTGTCTGTGGCTGGTGGCATGTAAATTCGACCGAGGGAGTAAAATGTTAACCAACCAATGGGCAGAAGTTAACCCCTTAAGACCAGCCCCTCCTCATTTGCATAATGAGGCAGAAATGCATGAAGAAATGTAAAAGTGACAGGCAGAAATGTAAAAAGTGACAGGCAGAAATAAATACCAGGGTGAAAATAAATAGGGTAGAAAATGCAACGGAAGAATAAAACAGACAAAAAAATTAAACACACACAGAAATAAATACATTTAAAAAATAAGTAAGGAATAAATAAAGTTGAAGATTATAACGGACAATAAATAAATAAGGTAATTATTACAAAGGTGAATAAATAAAGAAGCTAATTAAAAGAGATATATACATTTATGTCTCACTGTATAATTTAATTTCTACCTAAATTTATGTCTTCATTGTATTTTTTGGGGCAATTAATTGTGTGCTTATTTATTTATTGAGCATTTATTTATTTCTGTATTTATTTTTAAATATGAAAGACACGGTCCTACATAGGTGTGTGTCCCTCTTAAAAGAAACACATGCTAGTTAAGAGCCTAACAGGATGTGTTACAAGATGTGTCCGTAATCATTAATTCACTAACCTTAAAAATTACAAATTTTCCTTCACCTTGACTAAAATAACACAAAAAAGACTAATTTATTGACAATTGCAAATTATCTAAGACAAAAAAACTACTTAGTTATGCTGGACGTGAGTCAGACTTTTTAGTGACTCACAAAAATTATGTCTGAAGACTTGGCTTGAACTTTTCTGAAGGTTGGCTCACCTGAGACCCGAGACTGATGAAAGACTTGACTTTAGACGCAGGCACCAACTCTCAGGTTTTAAATGCTGTATGACTTGTATGTCTGTTCGTAACTATAGTAAATTGATTGATCCATAACACATTTAGTTCAATGTTACAAACATAGTTACAAACATAGACCTGGACCAATAGGTCTCTTCAACAGTCTCTTCTGGACTGGATCTTGGTTACCCACCCAAATAGAATTTCTCATTCTGGTGTATTACCTGATTGTTTTAGTGATCACTCAATTGTTTTTTGTGTTTGGAAAATAAGACTACCACGTCTGCTGCCTAAAGTAATTAGGATAAGACAGTGTAAAAAACTACACACAGAGGCTTTCATCCAAGATTTAATAAGTATTAATTGGACTAGATTTCAAATGATCCCTTATGTTGAATCGATAGACATGCACCTTGGACATCAGTTAAGGTCAAGGGTAGTCATTTACCTTGGATTGATAGTGATTTAATATATTTATTTAAACAACGAGATAAAGCATGGGTCAGATATCGGAAGACAAAGGATGATGCTAATTGGTCTAAATACAAGAAACTTTATATCAGATGATTTCAAAAATCCTAAACAGTTTTGGAAGAAACTCAACTCTTTAATTAACAATACCAATAAAAATCTTCCTACCAAACTTAGAATAAATAATGACATTATCACTGACCCTATCTCAATGGCCAATGCCTTTAATCAACATTTTTCTCATTCATCTGAGCTTTTCCATTCTAGCATAACAAATATTGTGAACGATAGCTCATTTTCATTTTCAATGAAACCCTCTGATGTCCAACAGGCAATCTCGAATTAAAATCCTCTACTGGTGCTGGTCCTGAGGGTCTGGATATTAAGTTTATCAAACTCTCTGCTCATGTCCTTGCATTCCCGCTTTGTGACTTATTTAATTTATCACTTTCCACCTGTGTAATCCCATTAATGTGGAAATTGGCAAAAGTAATACCATTACACAAAGGTGGTGATTCACTTGATGTCAACAATTATAGGCCAATCTCCATAATCAGTAATGTAGCAAAGATATTCGAAAAGCTTATTTTTAAGCAATTGTCTAAACATATTAATGACTTTTCCATCCTGACTCCAAATCAATCCGGATTTAGAGCTAATCACTCTACAACAGCCCTTACGATATTTACCAATGATATTTTTCTGCACAAGATAACAGGTCTACAGGTGCAATCTTTATCGACCTCACTAAGGCATTTGACATAGTCAATCACTATATTCTTCTTGATAAATTATATGCTATTGGTCTTTCCAAATTGGCTGTTCTCTGGTTTAATGCATATCTTCACTATAGACGTCAAAGTGTCTCTTAATGGTACTCTCTCACAGTCTAGTATAATTGAAACGGGTGTCCCTCAGGGTTCTTCCCTAGGGCCCCTTTATTCGCTATTTTTATAAATGATCTTCCTCAAATATGCTTAGACTGTCAGATTCATCTATATGCCGATGACACAGTTATATATACATCTAAATACAAAATATCTAAGGTTAAATTTCTGATGGTACACCTTTAGTATATGTCGAGGAATTTAAATATTTGGGCCTCTGGCTCGACTCCCAACTTACATTTAGACCACATATTAATTCTCTTGTGAGAAAATAAACTGTAGTTTAAGAATGTTATATCGTTCAATTAATTGTTTTACAAAACAGATCAGATTAAAAATTATTACTCAATTATTATTGCCTATAATAGATTATGCAGATGTTGTTTACCAGAACACAGCTGAAACCAATCTTAAGCCTCTGAATGTGATTTATAATAGTCTTTGCAGATTTGTCTTGAGGTGTCCATTCAGGACGCATCATTGTCAAATGTATCCAGTGTTTGAATCTTTTCTCACTAAATGCTCGACGTCAGTTTCACTGGCTGCAGTTTGTTCACAAATGTATTTTTTTCAGATTATCCATCTTATTTGAACAGTTTGTTATCAATCATCCTATAGCCTCAGAGACACTGACCATATTTTCTTCTCAGTGCCACATATCTAAAAAAGGAAATTGGAGAGCTTTAAATTTAAAGCCTTCCGTTGGAATGGTTTGAGTCTTTTAAGAGCTCTTCCTCCCTTTCTCCAGTTTAAGATGTCTCTTTATAATTATTTGCATACAAGCTGCAACTGTTTTTCTCATACTTGATATATATAATTTATACTTATACTTGATTATTTATTTATTGTTTGTTTGTATGTATGAGTATGTACATTACAATATGTATGTATGTATGTGTGTACACATATATATTTATGAATATATATATGTGTGAAAGTAACTGTGTATATGTACGTGCGCATGCATGTATGTATAAATGTGTTTATTTGTACATACTATATGTATATAATTTTATTATTCATCTTTTCCAAACTGTCTATATTAATAACTTTAACTGTTTTATTGTTTATATTTGTGGTTGGAATAGGGAGGATATGGGATTTTGATTTTGGGGTGATGATGGAGAGCTTTTGTCTTTGTTTTTGTCAGTCAGTATGTGTGTATGTTCGTGGTGTATGTTTTTATTATGTCCCCTCAGCTGTTTTGTTAACTGTTTTGTCTAAAAATGTGAATGTATTGTATATATATATTTTTTGCCTTTTAGGACCCCCTCGAAAACGAGATGTCACATCTCAAAAGGTTATTCCTAATAAAAAAATTTCAACATTCAACATAGTCAGTTGGTGGAAATGGCAGTTTTGGACACCAACAAGCACAGTATGTGGAGATTTTTAAATATATTTTATTGGATACAGCATTCAAACAATATTTCCAACATTTAAAATAAGTCTCTATTTTGTGTTTTTCAGAGCTGAACATTTTCTAAACAAATATCAATGTGGTCTTGTCCATTATATAGATGTCTTATCAGTAGAGCCTCTGATATCACTAGAAAATTCAACTGTAAAGCTATGATCTTCTATCTAAAGTTAAACACGTTCATATCTATACAAAACAAATTATCTTGCTACAAAACCCTGATTGTCTGAAGTTAGAACGGAAATACAAAAGAGTTGTTGCTATTTGAAGTTCCGATAACAGTATGGAAATGCCTCCGATTCTGGCTAAAATGTTTGGTATCGGAAAGCACTGGAGTTCATGCCCGATCCAATACTAGGCTGTTTAGCCCTAAAAAGAAAGAAAGTTCTGTGGCGTTTGTTGTTTTGAGTTTGTTCATGTTTCATAAAAAGTTAACTCTGAGCCAGGCTGGAAAACAAAGATAGAAATCAGATCACATCCATACAGGGATAGTAGTATGTGTTAAAACATAATAAATGAAAAACTAGTTTGGATCAGTACTTGGTACTCAATACACAAGTTCAGGTATCGTAATCGGTATGGGGAAGAAAAAAAAATGGTATTGGATATCTCTAGTTGTTACCGGAGATAATACACTGTCTTGTGGTGTGAACTGCCAGGTTTCATAAGCGGCGTTGCTAACTACTGCACGTTTACACTTGTCTGGATCCAAGTCAATCGGAACTGGGCTTTATACCTCTGTGAAGATTTGACGGTGAGACAGCAGTTGTTCATCCTTCATTTGAAGCATAAATTCAGCAGCCGGGGTCCCCCTTAGTATTTTTTGACTCTTCTCTTTTTTATGAACCCTTAACATGCAATTTCCTCGGTCGACCTGAGACTTTTATCGATCGACTTGGGGCTAACTGGTCTCCAATGACTTCAAGGGCACTCTTGGACCCTGAGTCCTAATATTTCTAGGTTTATTAGGGCTGCACAATTTATGTCCAATATTCAAATCATCTGTTAAACAGAAAGAAAGTTGTACAGAGGTATAACCACAATGAATACATTCTTGCAATCTTAATACCAGGATTGGAAATCGAGGCAGGGTTTAACTTTGGAATAATTTTTGGAGTTGTCTTGAAAATGTGGTTTGGAATCCAATCATCGGTTCCATATTCAATACGGCATGAAGTCTTGGTTTTCAATTTGGCCGCCTTACTTCCAGGCGCTTGTTGTGTTGGGCCATGGAGCACAGTAGCGGTACTGAATGTAACTTTTATTTTCGTTCAAAAAGCCTGGTAGAAACTGTAAATCACCACTGACTCTAAATAACAATTTCCTTATATCTGTGAAACCATACAGCCCTTTCTCTCTCACCACTCAAAGAATTAGAATCAGAATCAATAAGAACCAGAATCCACGGAAGAATCAAATTGGAATCAGAATTGTTCCAAATCAAAGCATTAACCCTATAGTACAATCCATTCAACTTATTTCTGAGGAAGTGATATGTGAGTTAATGTTCTGCAATGGCGCCATGCCCTAGACTTATTACACTATGTGTGAAAATATAAGGTTTATACTTCTGTACCATATCTATATAGCACTTTTGAGAACCAGACTTTCCTACCTTTTATTCTGAAAGACTAGGGCTCCTCCCATATAATAATGAAGTAATCATGGACTGTTGGGTGTGCACCAGGTCAGAAGGGAAACACTGCTCTTCAGACTTTGAGTAATAAAGGGTCCATGCCATTCT
>CM049371.1:30476969-30494673 GCA_026937815.1 Etheostoma perlongum
ATGGGTATCAAGGCAGAGGTGCTGCTAAAAACCCTGTGGGGGGATTTCTACCTCAACGCTAAAGTAAAGAAGATCATGAAAGGAGCTCAGGTAATGTAACCATGAGTCATTGTTGGTCTTTTTAAAAAGATGTATTTTCAATCTTTCCCCTATGTTCCTTTGTCCTATTGCCAAAGAAAGAAATCCAAGGTTTACCGAATCCTTCAACTGTTAATGCTACAGCTTGGCTGGTGAATTTAGACGCATGCTGTTACTTCATTGCAAGGAGAGTGCACACCGTTGGACAAACAGTTTTGCTTTTAATAACTTTTCAGCGTTAACGTCTTTAGATGACACAGACCGAAGTTGATGTTGATCGGATGAAATTTCTCGGAGTAATTCATTAGCACCTTGACTTTAGGCCTATTTCCTGTTGCCACCAAGTGCCGCTATGACCTTGAGTAAATATCTGTCTATTGATGACCTCAGGGTTGGACTCTTATGAATCCTGAACATTTTTGAGCCTATTGGGCAGTGTACACTAGAGTTACACCCACTTCCTGTTTCGTTGACGAAACTCACAAAATGCCCGCCACCCCACCTTCATTTTAAAATTTTGTAGGGGGCGCTTGCGCGCCATTTTTGTGCCCCTATTCCCAAAACCCTTAAAATAAGTAAATTTTCACCAGGATTGATGTGACCGCTAATTTTGGTGAGTTTTTGTGTATGTTAAGCCCCTCAACAAGGCAATTCATTTGCTGAAAAAAAGAAGAATTTTTTTCTTTCTTCAGTTTCAATAGGGCCTTTGCTGCTGTCATATAATATGATTTGCTAGCACACTTCATAACATTCGCATGGCAACAGGGGAAAATGGATGCTCTTGTGTGAACGCAACATTTTTCAACCTTCTGCTAAAATGTGACTTTTTTTGCAACAAAATTATTATTTTTATTTTGCGCAGAAATTGGCAAATTATGCGACAAAAGTGCGGTGTATTTAAAAAATGCAGCCAGCGTATAAATATGCGGACTTTGGCTGATTATGCATTGAATTATGCGATTGCATAATCAGGTTGTTCTGGAGGGACTGAGAATGACTGTGTAAGTGAAGAAATAGATGGACAACAAAACGGAATGAATCAGAGAAGTGAAAGGAAAGTTGTGTCCTGTTCTCTTTATTTATATATTCAACCAGTTCAACACGTCCTGCTCTGTAGACATGGTTCTTATTTATATATTTTATACTGTCCATCCAGTACACGTCCTGCTCTGTAGACATGGTCCTTATTTATTTATTCATGTTGTACCAGTCCAATATGAAAAAAACCTTGTGTTGTAAGAAAACTTGTTTAATTTGTTATGAATCTATTTTGATGCGTTTTCCCGTAACCTTTGTAATTTTACACGTTTAAAATATCGAAATTGACATTGCAATATTTATGATTGATATTGCAATTTCACATTTTGTCAATATCGTGCAACCCTATTCCAATACTATGCATTATTTGCAAACATGAGAAGTACAAGGTTCAGACACACAGCAGGAAAAGGGTAAAAGAAGAAAAACTAACAGTGTGAAACACTCCATGCCAGGAAATTGCTTCTCGCCGCTGAAGGGAGAAGGGATGGGTCTCTCCTTCTCCTTATCCAAGACAGGGACTTGGTGGCTAGTGAAGCAGGCAAGCTATCAGGCTGCAGTACACAGAAGGAGTCTTGAGTGTATGCGAGACATTCGTCGTCCTGTAAATCATGGCTGGAAGATGGTAGGATATTTTTATGAAGTGGACTGGATGCCACTTCCCCCTGCTCTAGAGGCCATACTGGAACATGTGCACTGTTCGTTTGAAAAACAAATTGTGTTAAGGGTAGCTGCTCATGTAATGTCAGTGTGTAAACTGTGACAATAAGTTACTTGAAGATGACTAGGCCACAACATTTGCAACCACTCGGAGGGAATTATCCACGAACATACATAGTGGAGCTGTAGCCTACGTGAGATGGACGAAGTGTTACCGTTACAATGAAATGTTTACACCAAATCGTTCAAATTGAAGTTATCACTCCCCGATGTGCGGAGAGTTCAGAATTGAGTCACGCATGCTCAGATGTAAACGGTTTACGGCATAACGCGTCATACCCGATGAGAGCAGAGTCAGACCGGCTCTGGTTGAGTGCAGGTGTTAGTTGCGCATGCTCAGATTTAAACGGTTTACGGCATAATGTGTTATACTGAAATTTGTGAAATCCATGAAATAATAAACTTTTCTAATTCCAAACAATAACAGACGATGGAAGTCATTACAAAAACGTTTTAGCTATCTATGATTGTTTGATTGCTAACGTTAGCCCATAACGCCATTCCAGTAACAGCCTTTGTTGTGTTTGATTGCTAGCTTGTAGCTAAGCTAGCAGTCATTTCAAAAACGTTGTAGCTATCTATGATTGTTTGATTGCTAACGTTAGCTCAAAATGCCATTCCAGTGACAGCCTTTGTTGTGTTTGATGCTAACTTGTAGCCAGCAGTGAACCAACTTTATTATGTAGGTCCTTTTTTTTACTGGGATGACATTACAGAAGTCTCTCATTAGCATCTTATAGGCTACTTGTCGGAAAGTGACTCATGCGCAACTCACATCTTCACTCGTCGTAAAGTGACAAATGCACGACTCAAATCTGCACTCAACTCACATTGGGCAGTGACAGAAGTGTTGAAAGAAATCATGTTTGCCATTAACGTTCGCCACGGTTTGCCAAATTTGAACGCACCTGACCTACGGGAACTAACGTTAGATGTGAGTCAAAGGTGCTAACGTTAGGTACAATGCATGATACTAGCTACTGCTAGTTAGCCGGCTGGAACTACCCTACTTAAAACAACACTAACGAGACGCTTGCATGCGTTTGAGCAACACAGTGTACAAAACAAACATTTTATATAGATATCATATTCTAATTAAGTGAATACATGCGATTACACAAAGAATGTCCCTGGCAATGGTCAATGGGCTGCTGCTGCAGCTTGTGTCTGACAGCTGAGTCATCCATGTAACAGCTGTTCTAGATAAGATATATCTGATTGCTTAATATTAATCCTATGTCAGTATCTTACTTGACTAAGCGTTTGCCTGCATATTTACGAGTTGTGCACAATGATTTTGGGAGAAAATGGGCAATAAATGGGGGTTGCAACACTTTTCATATCGTTGAGAATAAAAACAATCGTCCCAACTTTACAAATCCAGGTTCTCTCTCCATGAGGATCGTCCATTTCAAAAGTAAAGCAGATACAGAGCCTCGGCCCACCGTCTAATTGCACCTCATCTTAAATAAAGTAATAAAATATAAATGAAAAATTCACTGAAACTAGGACATGTCTGTAAACAATCTGGGGTATGTAACATTCCAGCATTTATCTTATGAAAAAAACAGTAAATATAATGACAACAAGAGGAATAAAAAATTCTAAATCAAATTTTACACCAAACATTCAGTTCATAATTCACATTGGATTAATCGCAGTCTTGACGATTAGCAATTCTTTCGATCGCATTCTTTCAAATCACAATTTTGATTTTAAAACGACTTCAGCCCTATACTAACTTTGCCCAGGTTCCCCCCTATTTTAGTGTAGCGGTGTCATATCACTGCACACATGATGGCTTTTACATAACACTTGTACGACTGACAGTTGTAGGTGTTTACATCATCAGTACCGGTGCTGTGCTCTTTTTTACTAATGGTGCCAATCTCTAGTGCCAATCTACCTCACGATTGGATTAAGATTCAGAGGGTTACGATGCGATGGTAAACCAGCAGGTGTATGACACTGGCTGGCCGATTGCTGATGTAACCCTCTGATCTGTATTTTTACTTCTGTCTCTGTGCTCCCACTCCCCCCTCAGTGCAGGGCCTGTGCCTCTAATGTTCAGTCCTAACTGTGTGCCATTTCCAACTAAACTGAATGTAGAGTGTAGTTCTGTGAGATGCTAATGGAGCCTCCTTTGGCCCCCTGTAGTCCTGCCTGCACACTAACACAATGCCGCCCACTCAGTAGAGCTAACGTGGGGCACCAGAGCAGAGCTGAACCCGCTCTGTACTCGTTTTGAACAGACCGTGTTTTAGGCTTTTCTTTGTCTAAGACAAATGGATATGCTTGCTTCAGGAAATGTTTCTGACATGATAAAGTAATATTTTCTATTATTTGCCAGTCCAAAACACACTTATAGTAAGCTAATCCACTTAAAGGGAAACACTGACTGACTTTACGCATCAAAATCAGTTTGCTTGTCATAAGGAGTGCAAATCGCGCATATTATCAGGCAGTGGATAAGTTAGGGCTGCAGAATATACAGTGAGGAAAATAAGTATTTGAACACCCTGCTATTTTGCAAGTTCTCCCACTTAGAAATCATGGAGGGGTCTGAAATTGTCATTGTAGGTGCATGTCCACTGTGAGAGACATAATCTAAAAAAAAAAAAATCCTGAAATCACAATGTATGATTTTTTAACTATTTTTTTGTATGATACAGCTGCAAATAAGTATTTGAACACCTGAGAAAGTCAATGTTAATATTTGGTACAGTAGCCTTTGTTTGCAATTACAGGGGTTAAACGTTTCCTGTAGTTTTTCACCAGTTTGCACACACTGCAGAAGGGATTTTGGCCCACTCCTCCACACAGATCTTCTCTAGATCAGTCAGGTTTCTGGGCTGCCGCTGAGAAACACAGAGTTTGAGCTCCCTCGGAAGATTCTCTGTTGGGTTTAGGTCTGGAGACTGGCTAGGCCACGCCAGAACCTTGATATGCTTCTTACAGAGCCACTACTTGGTTATCCTGGCTGTGGGCTTCGGGTCATTGTCATGTTGGAAGACCCAGCCTCGACCCATCTTCAATGCTCTAACTGAGGGAAGGAGGTTGTTCCCCAAAATCTCGCAATACATGGCCCCGGTCATCCTCTCCTTAATACAGTGCAGTCGCCATGTCCCATGTGCAGAAAAACACCCCCAAATCATGATGCTACCACCCCATGCTTCACAGTAGGGATAGTGGTACTCATCATTCTTCTTCTTCCAAACACGGTTAGTGTAATTCTGACCAAAAAGTTCTATTTTGGTCTCATCTGACCACATTGCTTTCTCCCATGACTCTTCTGGATCATCCAAATGGTCATTGGCAAACTTAAGACAGGCCTTGACATGTGCTGGTTTAAGCAGAGGAACCTTCCGTGCCATGCATGATTTCAAACCATGACGTCTTAGTGTATTACCAACAGTAACCTTGGAAACGGTGGTCCCAGCTCTTTTCAGGTCATTGACCAGCTCCTCCCGTGTAGTTCTGGGCTGATTTCTCACCTTTCTTAGGATCATTGAGACCCCACGAGGTGTGATCTTGCATGGAGCCCCAGTCCGAGGGAGATTGACAGTCGTGTTTAGCTTCTTCCATTTTCTAATGATTGCTCCAACAGTGGACCTTTTTTCACCAAGCTGCTTGGACATTTCCCCGTAGCCCTTTCCAGCCTTGTGGAGATGTACAATTTTGTCTCTAGTGTCTTTGGACAGCTCTTTGGTCTTGGCCATGTTAGTAGTTGATTCTTACTGATTGTATGGGGTGGACAGGTGTCTTTATGCAGCTAACGACCTCAAACAGGTGCATCTAATTTAGGATAATAAATGGAGTGGAGGTGGACATTTTGAAAGCAGACTAACAGGTCTTTGAAGGTCAGAATTCTAGCTGATAGACAGGTGTTCAAATACTTATTTGCAGCTGTATCATACAAATTAATAGTAAAAAAAATCATACATTGTGATTTCAGGATTATTTTTTTTTGATTATGTCTCTCTCAGTGGACATGCACCTACGATGACAATTTCAGCCCCCTCCATGATTTCTAAGTGGTAGAACTTGCAAAATAGCAGGGTGTTCAAATACTTATTTTCCTCGCTGTATATATATATTATTTTTTATCCTCATGATATCAATTGGTGCAAGAACATATCGTGAAATACACTGAGATTTGTTTTTAGTGATGCCTTTTATATTTCATTATTTTGTATTACATGTTCAGTTTGTTTGATAAAAGAATGGTGGAAATGTTTTCATTTCATTTTGATTTTTGATAATTCAACAAGCAGTTTGTTGTATTTAAGCAGAACACTGAAAGCAGCAGAACTGAGAACACTTTAATATCTGTTTATTTATCACACGTAATATCCTTATTGTGAGAATCAACAACGTTATTATATATTTACCTCATATCGTGCGGCCCTGGAGGAGCGTTGTCAATTATTGTCATTGGTGTTATCTCAACTTGGACTTTTTTAACTACGTAATTCCATTCAATTCAATTTTATTCATAGTATTAATTCATAACAAGAGTTATCTCAAGACACTTTACAGTTAGTGTTGGCCTAGACCACACTCTTTAATTTACAAAGACACAGCAATTCCAGTAATTCCCCCAAAAGCAAGTATTTAGTGTGACAGTGGTGAGGAAAAACTCCCTTTTAGGAAGAAACCTGGGACAGACCCAGGCTCTTGGTGGGCGGAGTCTGACAGGCCGGTTGGGGTTGTTACAAGTCACAGATAATTGAACTATGACTAGAAATAGTAATTGTAACCCTAAACCTGTGTTACAAACTAACTATGATAGTTGCTGCTTTATGGGAAATGTGGAATCCATTGTTTTTGGAGCGTGTCCCTTGACTAAAAGTATGGACATCCCAGCCTCGGCTGCTAGATTTTGACCCATTAGTTTGATCTGCCTCCTGGTAGTCGCCTAACTTTATAGAGGTTCAATAGTAATAGTAAATAATTGTGTTCAGTGGTAATAACACCTCACCCGTTGCAGCAAACTACCAGAGTATGGACGCTTAAAGTAATGCAGCTGTTAATCCATATCGTGCTTCTTTCCCGCTGAATCTCAGTCCCTCCAGAAAAACATGATCATCCATAATCAGCCAAAGTCCGCTTATTTAAGTGGGGGCCGCATTTTTTCAAATACTCCGCACTTTCGCCGCATAAAATACCAATTTCCACGCAAAATAATGCGTGACTCGCATGATTTCATAATCCCTGCATTTTCGTTGCAAAAAAGTCAGAAATATTTTTGTTTAAAAATTTGACATTTACTTCACACAAGAGCAAGCATTTTCCCCTGTTGCCATGGGAACGTTGTGAAGTGATGTAATTACCCTACAAGACATCAAAATGCAGTTTTTGCAAGGTCATGCAATTTAATCGCTTAAAATTCCATCAATTTCCCGCATATTCCATCGCATTTTTTAAGAAAATGTGCTGCGTGACCAGGTTGGGTCAGTGGGTACAGCAGGTGCACATATACAGGGAGGTTTATGCCTCTAAGCAGAGGTCAAGGGTGCGAATCCGAACTGGGACGATTCCCTGCATGTCTTCCCCCTCTCTCCCCCTTTTCACCTAGCTGTCCTATCAAATAAAGGTGGAAAAGCCCAAAAAGTAATCTTTAAAAAAAAAAAGATTTTTGCCCGCATCAATCACAAAAAAATGTCAATCTCTGACTATAAAACTTATGATGATCCTAGTGTTGTTTTTGTTTTTTTAAGTCAGACTCAGTGGTAAGTGAAACCGAAGCAGAGGAACAGACAGAGCGATGTTTTGGGTTGGTGCAGAGAAACAAATGTCTTCTTTCTCCCTCTTCAGCTCTTATGCTTTTAATAATTGGTTCTTTGGCATTTGTTCTATAGTGCGGAGAATTATCTCACGTCCGTCATTTTTTGGAAGCTTGTATCGCTGGTGATTTGAACTTGCATTGATTCTGATGTGATGTCTTTGTCTCCCATGTTTGCTGCAGGCCAAAGGAAAGAAGCATCTGTTTGTGCAGCTGGTGCTGGATAACATTTGAGTTTATATGATGCCGTTGTCACTAGGAGGTGGGTGACATACGACCCTGAAACTCTGTTACATTTTAAAATCACGAGTACTATTGTTTTCTTCTCTTTTTTTTCCCCATGAACTGAACACATCTAAGAAAAGAACAGAAAAAAAACATACTAATACATATATCATACTAAAGAAGACAGAGTGAGACAGAAACACAAAAATAATGATAAAACAATACCACACACACACACACACACACACACACACCACCAGATGGACATAATTGCATCAACATTTTCAGTTCCCATCTTGTTAATTGGGTAAGACCAAGTTAAGTCCTGCGGGGTCCACTGCATCCAGAACTAGTCACCATATTTTGATGAATCCTTCAGCAGTGTCAAAGGGTGTAAGTCAGTTTTTTCCAAAGAAAACGTTTGTAATACTTCCTTAAACCAATCGTCCAGTGCAGAGCTATTCATAGAGATCCAGTAATTGAAGCTACATTTACATTGCTACGTTTTGGTTTAAAAAACAAATATCTTTTGTAGTGCCGTCAGTTAAACGTGTTATTAACGATGTTAACACAAACCCATTTTAACGGCCTCAATTTATTATCGTGAGATTAACATTCTTTTTGGCCTAGCAAACTTTGTAGTTTTTTACACATGCAACAACTAGTAACGTTAGAAATGGACGCCAATAAGATTCTGAATGGAAAGTTTACTTTTTAAAAGTTGCCAAATGTTCCATTGACAAGACCAAAGTGATTTGTGTGTTTGGTCGATGTGAACTGAGCTATCATAACAGCACGTCCAGTCTGAAATACCACTTGATGGCCAAGCACACGGCTGATGCCAATTACCGCCCCACCCCCCTTGTCAAAGTATTTTTTCCACCCTTTTATTGATGACATTGTGTGAGAGATTATTTGCTCCAAGTGAGAATGTTAGTGTGAAATTGAACACTACAGTAGGCTATATGCCAATGTTGTTTTCAATAAAAAACATTGCACAAAGCAAGCCGATCCACTTTTCCATGTTGATAAGAGCATTAAAATGAGAAAAAATAATGGGACAAAAAAGAAATCGAGGACATTTAGAATAGATGAAAATGTGTGATTAATTACGAGTTAAGTATCGAGTTAATCATAAATAAATATTTTAATTGTTTGACAGGACTAATCTTTTGGTAAGTTTACACCTCTCATTCCTCCGGCTCTAGTGTTTTCCGAGCCCCTAAACCGGAAAAACTTTTGATAAAACTGCCAACCCATTTTGGTTTGGAATCTTCGGGGTTGTGTTGCAGTCTCAACGGAGACCTTTGGCAACACCGTCTGATTGGGTCTTATCGGTCATGATTATTGTTCTTTGAGACTAAAGCTACTAACGTTACCATGGCCACTGGCCAGCAACTGGCGGAGTGTACATGCTGCCTCCTGTTTACGCCCAGTATACGAGAATGTTGATGTGATAAACGGTTTGGGCATGTTCTGGCCTTCTGGAGCTTTAAACCCTTGTGTGCACGGAGTTCGCCTTTGGCTCAAAACTCCGCTTAAAAAGCAAAATGTAGCAGTGTACATGTAGCCTGACAATAGTCTTCCTTGCCATGTGCAAGAGTGTTCCAATCAATGTAGCACTGTAGGCATTCTTTGCACTACCCACTTTAGCTGTTAAAATGTGCTGAAGGGGTGACAGTTCCAAAATCATAACCAACCAAGGTAACCACTTCATTCTCGTGATCTTTATACTAGAGCTCGACCAATAAAGGATTTTTAAGGCCGATACGATAAACTATTTGGTTATTTAAAAATCCGATATTCTGGTATATCGGCCGATATACTTTAAAAAAATCCAGAAACACATAACTAAACATAAACCGCTACATTAGTTATTTGTAGTTATGAGTTCTCACTAAAATAATATGATAATAATTTGTTTTATTGTCACAACAGAACAGAGGAACATCAAAATATACTAAAGTTCTGATAAATAAAATGTATAAAAATACAAACAACAAAACAAAAATAAAATATGAAACTTAAAGACTTTTGAATATCAAAAAACAGCCAACCGGGACATTGTAGAGTGCCCCTGGTGGACAAACTATGCAACGCCAACACTCATTAAATATTCAATTTTCAGAATTATTTGTCATTATAAATTATTTAGATGAGTGAATATTTAAAAAAAAAAAAAAAAATACAGATAGATCGAGAAACGCCTAATATTGGCTGATAATATTAGTTGGGCTCTACTTTACACATTTCAAAAACAGATGTACAGTGCCTTGCGAAAGTATTCGGCCCCCTTGAAGTTTTCAACCTTTTGACACATTTCAGGCTTCAAACATAAAAGATATAACATTTTTATTTTTTGTGAAGAATCACCAACAAGTGGGACACAATTGTGAAGTGGAATGAAATCTATTGGATATTTGAAACTTTTTAGCAAATAAACTGAAAAGTGGTGCGTGCAAAATTATTGGGCCCCCTTGCGTTAATACTTTGTAGAGCCACCTTTAGCTGGATTACAGCTGCAAGTCGCTTGGGGTATGTCTCTATCAGTTTTGCACATCGAGAGACTGAAATTCTTGTCCATTCTTCCTTGCAAAACAGCTCGAGCTCAGTGAGGTTGGATGGAGAGCGTTTGTGAACAGTAGTTTTCAGCTCTTTCCACAGATTCTCGATTGGATTCAGGTCTGGACTTTGACTTGGCCATTCTAACACCTGGATACGTTTATTTGTGAACCATTCCTTTGTAGATTTTGCTGTATGTTTGGGATCATTGTCTTGTTGGAAGATAAATCTCCGTCCCAGTTTCAGGTCTTTTGCAGACTCCAACAGGTTTTCATCCAGAATGGTCCTGTATTTGGCTGCATCCATCTTCCCCTCAATTTTAACCATCTTCCCTGTCCCTGCTGAAGAAAAGCAGGCCCAAACCATGATGCTGCCACCACCATGTTTGACAGTGGGGATGGTGTGTTGAGGGTGATGAGCTGTGTTGCTTTTTACGCCAAACATATCGTTTGCATTGTGGCCAAAAAAGTTCAATTTTAGTTTCATCTGACCAGAGCTCCTTCTTCCACATGTTTGGTGTGTCTCCCAGGTGGCTTGTGGCAAACTTTAGACGAGACTTTTTATGGATATCTTTGAGAAATGGCTTTCTTCTTGCCACTCTTCCATAAAGGCCAGATTTGTGCAGTATACGACTGATTGTTGTCCTATGGACAGACTCTCCCACCTCAGCTGTAGTTCGCTGTAGTTCATCCAGTGTGATCATGGGCCTCTTGGCCGCATCTCTGATCAGTCTTCTCCTTGTCTGAGCTGAAAGTTTAGAGGGACGGCCAGGTCTTGGTAGATTTGCAGTGGTCTGATACTCCTTCCATTTCAAAATGATCGCTTGCACAGTGCTCCTTGGGATGTTTAAAGCTTGGAAATCTTTTTGTATCCAAATCCGGCTTTAAACTTCTCCACAACAGTATTACGGACCTGCCTGGTGTGTTCCTTGGTCTTCATGATGCTCTCTGTGCTTTCAACAGAACCTTGAGACTATCACAGAGCAGGTGCATTTATACAGAGACTTGATCACACACAGGTGGATTCTATTTATCACCATCAGTCATTTAGGACAACATTGGATCATTCAGAGATCCTCGCTGAACTTCTGGAGTGAGTTTGCTGCACTGAAAGTAAAGGGGCGAATAATTTTGCATGCACCACTTTTCAGTTTTTTATTTGCTAAAAAAGTTTAAAATATCCAATAGATTTTGTTCAACTTCACAATTGTGTTGGTGATTCTTCACAAAAAATAAAAATGTTATATCTTTATGTTTGAAGCCTGAAATGTGTCAAAAGGTTGAAAACTTCAAGGGGGCCGAATACTTTCGCAAGGCACTGTAGATATGTGCCCCTCAATACTATTGCTTTGTTAATTGAATGATTTCTATGTTGTAAGGGGATGTTTTAACATGAAGATATACATGAACATGAAGTACATACATGAAGTATATATCATATCATCAGTGTGTTGCTATCCATGTTCTGACGTCCACCTGTAAAGTTGTCCTGTTTCTGTGACTGTAGAGACAAGGAGAAGGTGGAGAAGGTGATAGCATCACTCGGGGTGAAGGTGTTAGCCAGGGACTCTCGTCACTCGGACCCCAAAGTTCTTCTTTCTGCCATCTGCAGCCAGTGGTTACCTCTGGCCCAGGCTGTCCTCTGTATCCTTTGCCTTTTGGCCTCTCTCTCTTATCAGCTAAACATCATCATCAACATGCCTCAGGTGAGCAGTTTTTTTTTTTGGATCGGGGGAGGGTTATTTGCATTTGTTGTTGAGTTTTCTTTAACACAGTCTGTAGCGATGGTGTGTGAGAAACTTCCCAGTCCCATAGACATGACGGCAGAGAGGGTGGAGAAACTGATGAGTGTCTGGCCGCTGCGGTTTGACTCACTGCCCGAACAGACACAAGAGCTGAAGAAAGGTAGACACACACACACACACACACACACACACACACACACACACACACACACACACACACACACACACACACACACACACACACACACACACACACACACACACACGTAAGAACTCCATTAGAGCTCCAGATAACAGCTGATCCCTAAACCAGTGATTCCCAAACTTTTTCACATCAAGGACCCCGTATTTTCCGGACTACAAGTCACACTTTTTCATAGTTTGGCTGGTCCTAGTCGGATGCGACTTATATATCAAAATATATATAATTTAACATGTTTTTAAACGTTAATTCATACTGAAAACATTACCATGTACAGCCACAAGAGAGGGTGCTCTAGGCTTGTGAAAACTACATGCTGCTCTCAAAGACAACTGAGAAAGACTAAAAACGAGCAAAATGCCCTTAAAAGAAAATAATTTACTGCAGATTACAAACCGCAGGTAGTAAAAGATGCAGCCGAAAACGGTAATCGAGCAGCAGAAAGAAAGTTTGGAGTGAGTGAGAAACTTGTAAAAAAGGACTGGCAAAAAGGTTACTCTTACTGAAATGAAGAAAACAAAGGAAGCTAATCGCGGGCTGAAAGCAAGATGGCTGAAGGAACCAGAGCAGGAGGAGCGGGTCCACAGATGGGTGCTTGAACAACCTGCAATGGTGCAGTTACGTCTCCACGCCTTGGTAGTTGTTCTCTGTGCTGTAGTTGAATAACTGTTAATGTGTTACGTTTACATAACAGGCACCTACCGCATTCAGCCTGTTGTCCTGTGTGCTAAATGTCTGTTCTTGGTCTTGGATTTTGTGAAATAAATTTCTAGTCCAGTGCGATTTATATGTTTTTTTTTTTCCTCTTCATGACAAATTTTTTGACTGATGCGTCTTATACTCCGGAGCAATTTATAGTCCGGAAAATACGGTATAGTGGTATACACAGAGTTTTAAAGGTAGGCTCTGACACACCAACCCGATAATCGGCCGTTGGACAGTCTTTATTATGGTCAACCTGACATGCTCAGTCGGAAGGCGGGCTCTGCCGGCAGTTGGACTTAAATGTCCACTCTAATTGGTGGAGTGCTAACCCGGAAATGAGGAGCGGGACAAGCTAGACTAGAATCTCTCAAAATCTGACGATTATCTTTTAAACTGACCTTTGTCGATCTGAAATGAAGACAGATTCAGCAGCTGCATGGCCTATTTCTTGCTTAAAATGTTTTCAGAAACACGTTTTGGTGAACTATTTCAGTAAAATAGGAGATTGTTTTCTGAACAAGCCAATCATGACAGTATGGCTTTGAATTTCTGGGGAAATCAGACCCACGTGACACGTTCGTCCAATCAGCTGCCCTCGGCAGTCGGCATCGCTTCGGTGTGTTTTGGGGCTCTTCTTTTGCCTAAGTCGGGGAGGCGGTCAGTCTAACTGCCTTTTCTGCCAACAGTCAACCGTTGGTTTGGTGTGTCATGACCCTTACACTTCCTATGAGACAAGCAGGCACAACTGTGGTGTATGTGCCCTGATGACTGACTGACAGGCTGAGGTTGTAAGTTAAGGTAACTTTATTTCTATAGCACATTTCAGCGACAAGGCGATTTAAGTATTTTCAAACAAAACGAGACTAGCTCACCCCTCCCTCCTCCTCATCCTGTCCCCTCCCCCTCTCTTCTGTGCTTCCGTGCACTAACCCCCCACCCCCAAATCCTTCTTGTCGGTTATTGGCTGGAATGCTGGAACATTGTTTGTGTATGCTTCGTGGTGCAGGTGGGAACAGTTTGTTTTTTGTTGCCATTTTTAGACCAGAGACCGCGTTTTTTACAGTGTGTTCTAGGGCTGAACGATTTGGTGTTTTAGCATCAACATCACGATGTGTGCATGTGCAATAGTCACATTGAAGGATGTTACGAGGTTGACGCTAAAACTTTTTTGCAGCTTGATAGAAAAGTAAACTTCCACCGTTCTCCTTTTACAAGATTATTACCGGCCGACTCTTCCACTTTAAGACAGGTAGCCATGTGGGCAGCGTGGGTATGTGGACGTTAGTCCGGCCGGGGTTTGTTATGGGAAGTGAAGCTCTCCGTGTGTAGAAAAGTACTGTAGGCAGCAGCTGCTGCTGACACAGTGATGTCATAGTTTCGCGTGGTAGTCAGTGAAGCTACAGCAGTCAGTGTTTTATGTTTGAGCAAATACAAACTAAATCACCTGATTAATGCAAAATAATTACGTCTCCCGGCCATTTCCCCCCACAGAAAGCTGCTCCCAGCCAGGCTAAAGCTAATATAGTTAGCCTAAAGAAACAAGCAGAGTTTGTTGCTAGTGCGTAGGTCTGATCAATTTAACAAACTAACGAGCTGGCCCCGCTAGTCGACCACAACTTGAAATTTAGAGGAAGCAACATGCAGTCACTGTCATTCACGTTAGCCTGGATTGATTATTATATGAATACAATGGTGTCATGCTAGTCAACCAGCGTATTTCTGCCTGATTTCCCTCTCCAAAATCACTTCAGAAGAGTAACGTTAGTCACAGCACTAGCTTACTTGCTTTGGTGTTTGTAGAATTAAAGTTCAACAAAGAATGGGTCACATTAGAAAAGATCCATTTTCATTTTTTTCTTCTATGTAGATGCACTCCCTTACAAAATCAATGCAGTAATTGGGAATGATTTATTATTTCCAAATAGAGCTATTTATGTCATCTCTTAAAACTTTTTCTTTTTCTAATCGCAATATATATCGCAGGGAAAAAAAAATATCGCAATGTAAGATTTTTTCCAATATGGTGCAGCCCTAGTGTGTTCAAGGGACAGGCAGCTAGCAGATAGTGAGGAGATGGTTTTACAGTGTGTTCTGGGGACAGACAGCTAGCAGATAGTGAGGAGATGGTTTTACAGTGTGTTCTGGGGACAGACAGCTAGCAGATAGTGAGGAGATGGTTTTACAATGTGTTCTGGGGACAGGCAGCTAGCAGATAGTGAGGAGATCTTTGCTGTATATGACAAATGTTGTAGCGCCAAAAAACGCGTGACATCGCTTAGAGCACCTTTTAAAGAGCAGTTAAAACAATCATCAAATAAAACAGACTAAAATACAATAAGATACAAATACAAGAATAAAAGTTACAGTCCTGTTTAAGAAATTAATATTTGATTTAATAGGTTGTAGCGATGGGTTTGAAGGTTTATCGTTACAAATGTATCTCTATTGTTTTACTTTTGGTAGAGATGAGGGACTGTGTATCTACAGATCGAATCACAGAGATACACACCCCGATTGCTAATGTTTGACCCATGTAGATTGAGAGGTATAAAAGGCGCAATGGAATTTAGTTGACATATCTGACCTGGCACTTGATCCGAAAGCTGTTTAATAAGGACATAAACTGGGAAGAATTTAAATTACATTTCACAAAAATAATACCCTGTACATGAAATTACGTTTTAATTTCATCGTTATTTGGGCTAAATGACCAAATAATGTTCGCTAATTTAGCAAAATCAGCTACTCACTTCAAACTGAATGAACACTACTGTGAAACATATTTCCCCAAGTGAAAATACAAATAAAAACAAAGTCTTACATACATATACACAGGTAAGTTATATCATATATAACTTAAATATATCACTTGGCTGTCTGAAAAGTTCACGTTTGAAAGTTCAGTTCTAGGTTGTGATGGTGCAATGATTACATGTTGACATGATTCATTGTTTTTGGTAAACGGCTGCGGCTCCACCTTGGTTTTAACAAAGACTTTGGCGCTCATCTGCCTTCTGTGTAGTGATTTCAGATGTGTGTTTGACTCTTTTTACCTCCCTCGGTTGCTCTCCAGCGTTCCTCCAGTGTTCCAGTGGGGAAAACGAGCCACTCATCATCTTTGTGTCCAAGATGTTTGCTGTTGACACCAAGGCCTTGCCTCAGAACAGACAAAGGTAACTGTGTGTGTGTGTGTGTGTGTGTGTGTGTGTGGGGGGGGGGGGTGGGGGGGGGACAGCGTAGTCAGTAGATGGTGCTGTAGTGCTGCCTCATACAGTATGTCTGCTCTGTATTGGATGTAAAGGAAGGAGTGGAGTTGGCCCACACTGGTGAAACTGTTTAGTGTTAAATCACTGCTCTGTAGTACACAAAGAACATTATTTAAAGTTACCAACGACCATTTTATTTTTTTATGCATAGGCAGTATCTTGTTTTGTTTTTTAAAAGGTTATTTTTTTTGGCATTTTATCTCTTTATTTGACAGGACAGATAAATGGAAATGGACAGATGAATGGAAATGGACTGTTCTTATATAAGCGTGCAGGAACCATTGAACTCAAGGTTCAGTGTCTTGCCGCAAAGGGCCACAGGCCAGAGAGTCGAATCCGGGCTGCTGCATGAGGTAAAACATCTATAGGCGCCCAGATGGCTCAGTTGGTAGAGCGGGCGCCCAGATATAGAGATTTTACTCCTCGCAGCAGCCAAAGTAACTTAATGCTTGGTAATTTGTTAGGATGCACCACTGACCTCCCAGCACGTCACTTCCTCTCACGAAAGCAGCATTTAGCAACTAAAT
Organism: Etheostoma perlongum; assembly: GCA_026937815.1. Lineage (NCBI taxonomy): Eukaryota > Metazoa > Chordata > Actinopteri > Perciformes > Percidae > Etheostoma > Etheostoma perlongum. Next base: position 30,493,822 of record CM049371.1, read on the forward strand.
CACCGTTAATAATTTAACAGATTAAAATATAATGCTGAAGCCAATTTATCGTTATCAGATTTGATGAACTCTCCACCATAGATATCTGTATTTGGCCTGAAAAATCCAGGTTGGGTGTGGCTCTACCTTCCGTTGCATTGTAGAATTGTCCATGGCGCAATTCTTAAGGACCAGCAGCACAGCAGTATGTTGAGGAGAGTGCACACATGGCCACAGTAGGAGGAAATAGTTCCTATCAAACCTGTTCAGTGTGGTCTATATATTATCCAGAGCAATAGCGACACAATTTCTTGTTATTTAATTTTTTTTGTCAATGCTGTAAGAATAAACAAAACATTAAAAATCCATTTACTACCATTGCACTGTGAAGGCAGAAATCTCAGAGACAAAATGGGCAAACAAAACAACCAATCAGCATAGCTGTATATCACGATGGAGAGATGATTTGTTTGGGTGAACAACAATGACAAATGTACATTTGATTTTTGAACCAAAAAAAAACTGAACAAAAGTTTACTGACCAACAGATCTCATTATAACTTATTTATTTCATTAATCTTCAATGTATATTAACAGGAAACCTGAAGAAATAAAATCGTCAGTCATGGAAGGGATGGTGATTAGCACTGCTGCCTCACAGCCAGCAGACACTGCAGAGTTGGATCCCGGTCTGGTGTGGAGTTTGCATGTCCTCCCGTATTTTGCGTGGGTTTCTCCTGGGTGCCCTGGTTTCCTCCTGTCACAAAGACATACGTGCTAGGTAACTAGGACTACAGTTAAAATTAGCCATCTGGCTAACTGGCACATTACAGAAATGTTTAATGATTAATGTGCATTGTCCTCATAAATAAA